>VXAL01012255.1:0-92922 GCA_013399475.1 Chauna torquata
ACTGTGAAATAACTGTTGCCTGATCTGTATCTGAAATGATCTGTCATTATTTTCAAATGCCAATCTACAGTGCTCTTCAGTTAAGTGGAATTACATGTTTACAGGCAGAAGGGTCATCAAAGTCTTTCTTTTGCTTGTTTACACTGTTCAGTCTCTTGATGTTTAGTGTATAGTATGAACAGTTTGATTCCTATCTACTAGCCTGGAGTAACGGCAAATCACATATGACCATCCCTATGCCTGAGCACTCGTCTTTCTTGGAGAACTTAAGCCTTTTGCTAATTAAGCTGTTTATATATAACATATCAGCATTTTCTGTTATTCAGGTATTTCTGTAAATTTTTATACAGTTACCTTAAAACGTATCAGAGAATTTGTAACAACTGGAAATGGAAGAACTAACCACAGAATGGTTTGCGGGACATTTTTCGATCAATACTATTTTTCTAGACATTTAGTACGTGGTTGGGGGACAGAAATGAACCATGCAAAGACAAATAAGCCCAATTCAGATTTGGCTGTCAGACTGTTAAGGACACAAAGATTAAGTTTAAACACATACACTTAATGCCTTTAGAAGGGTGAAAATATTACAGTTTTGTTTCCCCACTAGATTTTAATGCCCAGAGATGCCAAAAGAACTGTTCAAAAACACTAGCATTGCCACAGGTTATTTAAATTCATGTCAACATGTTTATTATTTAAACATCTTAATTACCACATTCTTTTTTTAGTGTTAAATATGCACAGAAATAAATTGCAGTATTATATCTCAGAAAGAATTACTTTGTTTGCCATTGTGTTCTAGGTTTTTTTCAAGCATCCCCAAAACTATTTTACTTAAAACTATATTCCATGGTCATTGTATCATTTCTGTTCTCATTTGTTAAGAAGATTTCAATTCCCTACTACTATTATTCTGAGATAATGGCAGAAGCCTGTGTGTGTGTGTGTGTGTTAGTTGCAGAAAAGAGAAAGGCAAATAAGCACCAAGCCACTAAATCTCTAATTTTGACTTTTTTCTTAGTATATTTTGCTCTATCAAACACAGTAATGAAGTCTTTGGATTTAGATAATACAACTATAACAAGAAACAAAAAGCCACATCTATTAGGAAAAAGCATAAAACATACTCCTAGAAGTATTTATGATTGTTGGGTTTATGTGATATTATTTGAAGCCAGCAAAAAACACAAAATTTTAAATAAATTGTCACATTTAATAGTTTATTTTTCCTGTAATTTCCTGTAATCTAATTTTCATGCAACAAGTGTATTGCAAGTTATCTGTATTAGACTGAAGAGAGATCAAATACTGTTTTTATATTACGTATTTTGCTCTAAATATCTGTAACACAGTGGACTTTTTTTTCCCTAAAATTTTTTAAAAATATTATCCAAAAAAAAGGCACATGAACACTATAGAGGAAGTATTAAGGAAAACAGACATTGTCGAAAACAATGTTTGACATAGTTTTCATGAATATGTTTACTGGTGAAGAGAAAGTTTTCTAACTATAATTATTCGAATTATAAATAATTTAAAATATATTGTTTTCTAAAAATTGACATTTGATTTCATATTTTCTGCTTTTCTTTTTCTTATTTTTACAAGCATTTCAAAGCGGTCAAAATCAGTAGAATGCTGAAAAATATTATGGTAATTTTTTTATATGGAAAACAGTCTATTTAGATACAAAGATATTTCCTAGTCTTTCCCTTTTCCTGCAAGCTGTTCTTATTTTTCGTCCAACTGTATCCCTGGGATCCTGATTTGTTGCTTTCTTACAAGCAGGATCTCAAAGAGCTGCCAGATATTGGTATTGATGATGGCATTCTTGTTATACCTACTATTTTACTTCATTTGTCCTGGTAGAGAGCAGTTGAATTAAAAAAAAAAAAAAAAAGAGTGGCAGGTGGAAAATACAGTGCCCTAAATGTACGCTAGAAATTGTTTAAGCAAATTATCACAGCAGTCCATGTGTTCCCATTTATTTGAGGAGGTTTGCCTTTTCTGTGCAGAATCATTATTGCATGGGGTTTGTTTTCCTTGAAACTCATATTTTATGATGAAGGAAAGAGACAAGTATTTATCTCCTCTCTTTTTTCTTAACTGGATCATCGAGAGCAGCTGAAACTCAAGTGTACTATTTTTTTATTCCAGCTGGGTTCAGAAGTTGCTCTCTTTAGTCAACCAGCATAATTGGCAATGTCGATCAGAAACAACAAACTGTTTGTTTGTAGAAATTCCTTTTACCCTTTCCAAAAAAAACTCCTGTCTGCAGCTATTACCATTATGGGGCTAGGAAACTGGAAGAACATACTGCTCACAGGGAGCACTAAGGAGACTTATTAAGGAGACTTAGTAGTAAAATAGATTGAGTGTAGTCTATCCTATGAAGTAGGATAGACAAAGGCACATCAAGATGTATACTCCAGATGTACTTGGAAGTTAGTGACGTGAAAAGATACTGTCAGTGAATCAGCAGTGGGCAAATACTGTAAGAGCATAGTATGCAAGAGTGGTTTTTGCTCATTGAGTTGTAAGTTGCCCCACAGGAAACCTTGCATTTTGCGTGAAATGATGTTGCTCATCTTGCTGAAACTGAAAACTGTGCCATCGTCAAGATTTCTGTGCCAGTGCTGAGTTGAAGTACAATCAACATGAAAGAAAAGCTTTGCTCATTCAAGCTCCTGACAGAATAATGAATGAAAGTGAATAATATATCACATGAAAAGCCAGCTCCATTATCCACGGGCAGATTATCTGGCATGCAGATAAATAATGCCAGGCTATTGGGACACCTAAGATTGGGGAGAATATCATGTAATTGCAGCTTGTCTAGAGATGCTTTAACAGCAATCTAAAACCACCTTTTAAATCCCGACATCTGCATGTGAGTCTTTTTCCAAACAGGTGAGCAAGACTGCAGGGCTGGAAGACAGGTTAGGGAAGTTGAACTAAAGCTCAGTGTTAAAAGTGGATTTTCAGAAATAGCTTATTTTGGGGGATGCTATCCTTCATTCTCCTGAAGTCATTCTGAACAGCTGACCCCACATGTGTCTAGTATAAATTATAGAAACATGTACTTCAGCACCCCTGAATTGTTG
The DNA here is from genome assembly GCA_013399475.1 of Chauna torquata. Classification (NCBI taxonomy): domain Eukaryota; kingdom Metazoa; phylum Chordata; class Aves; order Anseriformes; family Anhimidae; genus Chauna; species Chauna torquata. Next base: position 3,111 of record VXAL01012255.1, read on the forward strand.
GTCAGTTCCGGTTTTATTGATGGGAACCGTAGGAGTCTAAAGGAATATGCAAACAGATTCTGAATAAACATAACAAGGTTGATTCCACAATAAAAGCATAGATTGTTGTTTACCATAGGACTATTCGTATATTCATAGGCACAGCAGAGCATGTTCATGCTGTCCGCTGCAGGGATCCATGCAGTTCAGAGGACCAAGCTGCAAATATTTCATGTTTCTTACATGGAGTGAGAAGGGTGCCTCCAATGAGGCACTTACGTCAAATGTCTGAAATACCAAATGTAAACAGCCTCTAAATCATCTAATCTCACTTCCTGTAAACAAAAGGGCATGTCATTTTTCTCAGAAAATGGATTAAAGATATTTGTACTCTGCCTAGTATCATTTTCAAGACTTAGAAATCTTTTTCTCTGTAAAATATAACCAAAACATTTCAAGGTTGAATATGCCCCAATTCAGCTTCTAATAGTTGGACCAGTTATGTATTTAGCTAAAACACTCGTCTTCTCCATTTTGTCTTCTGTGTTTTCCACTGTTGGATATCCATGTGTACACCATGATAAGTGGCTTCTCAGTGTTTCTCCAATGAGTTGGATAGGAGGCACAGGAAGCTTAAGTCAAAAAGCTTTTCAGAACCTTGATTATTCTGTGGTCCTGATGTTTCTTTTTCCTTCTTGAGACAGATGAGTTGGGCATCGTTCCATTAGTGGTTTTATGGATTCTGGACTATGTTTCACAGCAAGAACAAATTTCTGTTTACACTTGATTTTCGTCTCCTATGCGTAGAAAGATCACATTAACCCTTCCTTTTGCTACAGTGTGGGGCCATCCGGGGTGATCTCATACTCCTGTGCTACTTTCCATGGCAGTCTCCCATACCGGCTAGGTTTTTTGTTCCCCAGTGTTCGGTACAGTCAAACGCAGGGTTTTTTTGGAGTTGTTATCATTGAACTTCAGACTACAACCCAGTAAAGTGTCCTCCTGGGTATTTTTTGATACCCGAAGTTGTATAATCTGCCACCTCTAACCACAGTATGTTTTAGATTGTATTAACTCTGAAGCAAAACCTAGTTCCTAAGGTAAAATGTGTATATCAGCCCTTTCCTTTCATGTCTTCTGGATTAAGTTTTGAGATGTATCAGTGAGTTAGCTTTTAAGCCATTTTGATATGCCTTATTTTAACTGGATGTAGTTTGTGCTGTTTAATTATGTTGCCATAGTGTACAAAATCAGAAACCTTGAAAAAAATCCAAGTATGTTAATTCAAGGCAATCTTGATAACATATTGGACCTGTAATCATTACATAAGTATGAAGTGTTTAGTAAAACCTACTCTTTGTGAAGGTATGGTGTCTGGCATTATGTGCTATTTGCCTATAAATAGTTATGGATGTAAACCCAGTTTATTTATGTTGTTATTTATGTCCAGGACTGACTTGTGGCTAACCAGTCACTACCCCCAGATTATTTTCTCATGTACTGAAACCAGGTTGGCTGTCTGCCAATTCAATGGAATTTCCTCTGTTTTTCATGAGTTTTTAACTAAAGGTTAATATTTTTTTCAGTTCTTCTAACATGGACTAGGACTGAAAAAAATAAAAAATGAATTTAAGCTGGAAAGGAGGAGTTTCCAGAAACAAAATCCATTAGGTAATATTATATGGACCAAGGTACCAGCACCGTGCACATAACAGCTCTGCTTATGCTTTGCTATGTGAGACTTTACTAGTAGTGCCAAGGTAGTCCAGCTCCTGAGTGAAGTCAGTTCATGGAGAAGGAACAGCTGGTTAAAACTAAAATCTAGCAAGGCACAAAGGAGATTAATTGAATAAAGCACTTTGAAGAGTTTTTAAGTTCTGGCTTGCTTGATTGAAGACACATACTTCATTTGGTTCGTTTAGTCTGCACTTTAGAAGCACTTTAAGTTTCTCACTGACACAAAGATCTCATGTTACAGTATCTGTAAGTAGTTCTTTTTCCTCTTTATTTCACTCTGAAACTCCCACTTCTTGTCGGTATTCAGTGATGTAGCCTCACTTCTGAGGTGTATTACAGCAATGAGTTGCTGAGAGTAATGAAGATGAAGCCTAGAGTTCCTAGGTAGCTCTACATAGTTGTGCACATACATATTTTTAATCCTACCATAAGAGAATAGTTTCTCAGCCAGTATTATCACTGAAAGAACATGAGAGCAGGATGATTAGTGCACTTGATAAATGCCAGTCTCCCACTTGCTGTATTAAAAAATGCATAGATGCTAGACACTTATATGGCATTCATTGCTGATATAGAATATCATAAAAATTTGGAAAGAGGGCCAAGGAGAAAATTAATCTACCAAAGAATCATTTCTTAAAGTTTTTTTCCTCCTCACCAGCTTCTCTTTTCCTGGAAATGGTATTTAGGAATTTTACAGAGTTGAGTGTCCAGTAGATAGAGGAAAATGTAAAAATGTTGGAAAGTTTCATACCGGGGGAGGGAGGGGGGACTATTCTTTGCTTTCTAGAAAAATCACTAGATTTTAGAGTTCAGGAAGTTGGGATTAGTTTTTATAGAATTCCAGTTTCAAAAATGGATAATATGTGATGTGGATAGTAACCTACAATATGTGATGTTACTCAGACAAACCTGATGGTTGCCATAAATTAAATATCTCTGACGACTTTATGCAGGTTTAGTCTTTACTGAATTTTTTTGACAGTACAGAAATCTGTTAATAAGTAACATTATTAAGATTATTAATTTAGGATAATTTAATAGTTAGGAACATAATTGTGGTTCATATTTTGGCAAACAGAAAACTGAGAAAATTATGTGTATCATTTTAAGAAATAGTAAGCAAGCTACTGGGGAGCTTTATGTTGGAATCCCTGTGTTTAATACAAGCTAAAAAATTAAACAAATAAACATATGTTGCTTACATTTTTAGTTGACACTGAGTGGACATGCATTACAAGTATATTGAAGGATATCATGGAAATACAGAATAATCTGGTGGGTAATGGGCAGTTCTAAATGGGGTTTAAATTTAGATAAACATTAGATAATGCATTCAAGAGAAATGGCATTATATATAAGCATTGTTGCTGCAGAGTGCTAGATAATGTTGTTTAAGCTCTTCAGCCCTCAATATTCCTCCTTCAAGTCACTTTTCAGACATAAGTAGATGGAAATCTGATTGTAGTATTGCTGGAAGGGGACACTGTAAGATTCCCCTGACTCTGTGCTTATAATCTCTTGAGTATAGCTAGGATCCATGTACGTGTTTACCTACCCAACCAAACATAGAAGAAAAAAGGTATCAGTAGCGGTACTAGTTGTCCCGTAGTCTAGAAAGCTTAGGCTTCTTTCAAAATCAGACCCTGATATGAGTCCAAATGATATTTCTAATAGTAGTTATTCAGTTAACCATTGGTCCTGCAGCCCTCATTCAGTTATGACATAGACTGGTAGATTTAGGGGCTCCACATACAGTCACCTACTACCAGCACTATGTCTGAGCTTGTGGCTATAGCTGTGGGTTCATTTTGTAATGTAAGTACAGCTTGATTCCTACCACAGGTATAACTTAATTTTATCCCTGTCATGATTACATTTAAGACCACTGTGGGCTCATCAGTTAAGTTGCAGACTGTCCCTCTAAATGTGAATTTTTATTGCTTATTTTTTATCACATTAATTATACATTGGTTTGAAAGTTTTCAAGCATTTTTGAGATATCGCATGGAATATTACTGGTAGGACAATACCTTCAGGTAGATACACATATAAATACACATAGCAGTTCAAAAGTTAGTAATGTGTATTATGCGATACAGTTGATGAGAATTAGTTTTCACAAAGTACTGTCTGTTGAATTAAAAGAAAAATCATTAAAGGGCCTTTGCTGTTGGTTAGAATCAGAATGCAGCACTACAAAACAGGTCACTATTTTCCCATACTATTTTGCAGTTTGTGGATTGCTGCCTACTTTCCTGCATAGCTTCTATTTTGCCGCTGAAACTTCAGGTTAACCCTTCTTGGAGAATGTGTAGAGCAGCATGCAAACCTGCAGAAGTTTTTTCTTGGTTGGGGAGAAGAGAGGAGAAATTGCCTTGAGTTTTCTCACTTTTGAAAGTTCTCTTAAAGTTGTCTTATTGCAGATGTGGAGTTCTCTGGGAAAAAAATAAAAAACAATTTTCAGGTAGATGGCGGTCCTTCAAATGTGGGTCATTTTGACTTGATACATATAATAGGCTTAAATACCCATGATTAATTACCAATAATAATCAAAAGTACAAGACTTTACAGTGACAACATTACTCCAGGGCACAAGTTAAAGAAGTAGGCTTTTCTGCAGTGCCTAAAGTATAAATGGAGCAAATGAGTTACATTTCAGTGGGGCTGTCTGGCCTTGGTATCTCTCCCTTACAAAAGCTGTCATTTAAAACCAACACCTGTCTCCTGTGATAATAACAGTGCTAGTGGTGGGGTGCAGGGCAGAATAAAGCAAGTACAAACAAAACATCGAATCATAGAATCATTTAGGCTGGAAAAGACCTCTAAGGTCATCTAGTCAAACCGTTAACCTAGCACTGCCAAATCTACCACTAAACCATGTCCCTCAGCACCACACCTACATGTCTTTTGAATACCTCCAGGGATGGTGACTCGACTGCTTCCCTGGGCAGCCTGTTCCAATGCCTCACAACACTTTCAGTGAGGAAGTTTTTCCTAATATCCAACCTAAACCTCCCATGGTGCAACTTGAGGCCATTTCCTCTTGTCTTATCATTTGTTGCTTGGGAGAAAAGACCGATCCCCACCTCACTACAAACTCCTTCAGGGTAGTTGTAGAGAGCGAGAAGGTCTCCTCTGAGCCTCCTTTTCTCCAGGCTAAACAACCCCGGCTCCCTCAGCCGCTCCTCGGAAGGCTTGTTCTCCAGACCCTTCACAGTGCCAAGCAGGAGTTACCATAAGCAGGTAATTTGGAAAACATACAGGCAAATCAAATGTGGAAGTCAGAATGAAAAAAAATGAAGATTAAATACCAACAGAAACATGATTTGAGTCTGCAATAAGTAAGTGTGCAGGAAGTGAAAAAATATGTGAATATAGAGGTGAAAATTGATATAAAAAAAGTACACATTGTCAGTTAGCAAGTAAAGCATCCAAATGCCAAGGTGATAAATAGCAAATAATGCAAATAATGAAGAGCATATGTTCTCAGATGGAGTGTGTACACAGATGAGTGTACAGCTCTGTTATATATGGAAGCTAGACTCTGCCCATTTCTCCTGTTCTTTCTACATTTGCCAAGTGTTATGGATGATGCTTGCTGAAGAGGCCATCAGGGAGATGTCTCAGCACAGCCACATGCACGCATTTCTCTTTGGCTGGTCAAAGGCCAACTCAGGAGCGTGACTGCTGTTGTTGTGCCTTGTTCTCCTGTACCTGCTTCGTTGCTCACGCTGCCTCATCTCTTTATGCCGAGGTGTGCCACTGCAATGTGCCTTGGCGGCATGCGTATCTCAACAGCCGCTGCCGTCCTGATCTGCAGGTACAAAAGCAGCAGAACAGCAGACAGTGAAAGGTAAAAAAGAAATAAAAGGTGTAAGATAAGGCAGCCAAGCAAAGCAGCTCTCATTTACTTTCTATTCCACTGACTTCTTCCTGCTGTGACTTGCTTCTGCCAAGCTTCGTGTGGCTAAGCTTCACAAGCTTGTTAGTTGTGTAACCGTTCAGTTCCTTCACTACTTTAATACGTGTTTAGACAGGATATGTCATTTGCTTCTTGGGTATAATACTACAGAAAATTCACAAGCATCAATAAACAACTGGCAGTATGTTTTCCTGATGCTGGTCATTCAGTACATTAGCTTTTAAAGTCTCTACTGCAGCTGTGACAATAGTGTTAGACTATTTTTATATGGGAATAGTCTGGTTGTTCTATCATCACAAAAGGATGATCAGAGTATAGTTTATCCATGTGCAGACTACATTATTGTTTCATAAAACAATGTCCCAGTGCTATGATTGCTTCATTAGGTTTATGCTACATAGACATAATTATGCAGGAGCTAAGAATAGCTTATCTAATTGAAAATAATGATTATAGAGAAAGAACGGTTTTGATTACTGTTACTAAGCAAGCACATACCGTACAACCATTCATGAACTGCACGGAACACATATGGGATTATAAAGTGTGTTTGTTTTGATTAACAGTTTCTTTCCTGATCCTGACTGCGAGTTGATGGTGTTATCGCTTATTTGCTCATTATAATCTTTTTTTTTTGAGACCTAGAGGGACTGATGAGAAGGCAACATAAGCTGATATTTATCCATTAAATTATGGCAAGCTAAGCTCTGAAATAACATTCAACATTTATCCCCACACACATTTTAGGGAGGATGTAACTTAAATAAATCTTCTCCAGGCACCACAGATGAAACTGTCTATGTGGTTTTTTTATGTCTGTGTTTGTACTAGTACCCTATGAGATTAAGTATCTTTCCAGAAATGCAAAGCGTGCCATACTGTTAATCTCTTGATGTTCATTCAGGTCAATGCTAACATTTAATTCTTCCTTTGTCGAAAACACATAGAACTCTTCTTTATTCCTTGAAAATAAAACTGAATTTTTACCTAGAAATCATTGAAAGTTTGGGGATTTCATTTATTTAATTGATGTTGATGGTATCACCAGGCACATGGGATACAAGTTGCTGCTTTTGTTGTCCTCCTAATATATTCTTACTTAAGTGTAGGTTTTCTGCTAGAACACTATGAGAAAATTCCTGAGATCATAAAATTGAATATAACTGTTTTAGAAATGTTATGAATCTCTCTAGAGGCTCTGAAAAACTCTGCTGTTTTGCCATGTTTCACTTCCCCTGAGTTCTAATGAACCATTTCATAGCTCTAGGCTATGTAGTAGCACTGCAGAGACACAGAGATCACTGCCATCAGGAATCTTTAAACAGATGACCATTTAAAAAATGAAGTGATGAGGGAAGATGGGACAAACAGCAATGCAATTGCGCAGTAACACAGCTTTCAGTTTGCACAGTCAGGAGCGACAGGCACTTCCACAAGCTATTCTTGAGTCTTTTTAAGAAATAACAGAAGGAAAAAAGGGAAAGCAGATGAAAGTATTCCAAACTGTTGTCTTGACTTCAGAGAAGTTGCCTTTTCAGATTGTTTTGGATTTGAAATTCAGTGAGTTCCAAGAATTTAAAAGTGTTAAGCCTCCATTTATACAAATGTCTGTTGAACCATCAGGCACACATTTTCTACCCCATTATTTTCCAACATGGTCTGAATGTGGAAGACATTTCTCAAATTTTTGGGCCAATATACCTCAATTTTGCCTTTTACCCAGCATTGAACGTTAACTTTGAAATGTTGTAAGGGTTTTTTTTAAAGGCATTCCACAGTCCCTTTGAACTCCGTGTGTCCTGGTGTCACAGACTCTGTTTAGGAGTCAGTGTAGTGTCTTAGTCTGACATTCTGTACACTTCTGTGTATTAGCATTTGACCAAATAATCATAATCTCAATCAGCTGCCTTTTTTTTTTTTTCTATTGAGAAAGTTAAATATTAAGCTGGGTTGTAAACTACAAGTAAATGTGATACAAGGATGAGCAGGAGTGAAGAACTGGGAAGAGTAATGCATTGATTCTGGAATACTTTAATTTGCAGTTATTCATAGCAAGTGAGCATAGCAGTGCACCATACAGTACAGTGCATAATAGCTAAGGGCAGCAGTACTTTACTCGCATTATTGCTGCAACTCATAGTAGACTCCTCTGCATATAAACTGTTTTCTACTCTGTACAGAACTGCACATGCAAGAGCTAAAGCTGATGCCGCAGATCAGGCCGCTCAGTCTGCTCGCCAGGAAAGTGATATTGCAAGAGCAGTTGCCAGAGAACTTTCACCAAATTTCTACCAACCAGGTAATTATAGATTGGTGTTTTTTGTGGCTAGTCTTTTATCTTACAGTAAAAAGGTTCTGTGTTAAATTTAAAAGTTTATTCCATTTTGAATGTTGTTTATACAGAAACAGTAGTTATGTGAAAGTAATGAAGACTATATGTTGCTCAAGGTGATTTCATGTTTTCATTTTTTAATTATTTGTTGACTGTTGGTTTGTATAAAAGTTGAGTGTCAAGAAGTCAGTATCAAGCATACTTCAGCTTTGGCTGAAGTTAATAGCTTTTTCAGGATGACATCAGTGTAAGACTTCAGAGAACATAAATCAACAGAAATTTGGGTTGTTTCTGTAGGGTGTTTAGTATAGGAAAGATCCTTAGCTTCTTTTTTTACTGTCTAAGGGAAATCTTGACAGCCTTGGTTAGCTAATGCCTGAGTTCTGGAGAATGCTTTGCCATTACGCATATATAACCTGTGAGGGACTCTTCCCTCTTACGCCCGTGGTGCTCTGTGGAACATTAGTCCCACACTCAGGATATCAGAACATTAATTCTGTGTCACCTAATTCTGTGTCACACAGCAACAGATTTTCACCTGTCACATGGCTTGGAAAGTTGCTGTAAAAAGAAGCAATGTGTTTTTTGCCTTTTCTTTCTGCTGTCTTTCCATTAGGTTAACATTTTTGTGTACTGTTCTTTAGCTTAAGATTGAATAGGTAAAGTGGAACTCCATTTAATGCAATTTAATGTATTTTCAGAAGTTTGTCTTTCTTTCACCTGTCAAATAAGTTGTCATATCATGTTATTACTTTTCAAGGACTTGTCTGCATTTTTATGCTAATATAGATTATAGCTCTGAGATTTGTGCTCACTTACCTTTATCTTCTGCACATCCTTTTTTAATATACAGACCCGTTTGTCCTTAAATGTACTCATATTGTGGATACAGGCTAGTATTACGACCCCATAATCAAAGACCTGTTTTTTCAACATTTTCTAACAATCCACCCATTTCCTTCCATTTTCAGTGTAAATGACCACTACATATAACTGGTTCTTAAGTCATTATTGTCAGTTCGCTTAAACAACACTTTCTTTTTGCTTTATTCCTAAGTATGCTGTTGTAGAGAGCAATCTGTGTGTGTTGGGGTTGGGAGGGTTAGGGTTTTTTTTTCATTTGTTTAGTACATAAGTCAAGGGCTGGTCACCTCACGCAGGTTAGAATCTCCATTCCCCTTATCAGTCTTGCAGCCTTTCTTTGTATCCATCCTGTTTAAATGCGTCTTTCTTTAACATGGGTGACCAGAACTGTAGGCAGTGCCCAACAGAAGTATTTCCAACAGTAAGACTTTACTGGCTTTAACATGGTAACAGTATGTACCTTTCACTGTTGGAAATTACCTCAATACATCTCTTCTGTGGACTCATCATACTAATGGCCCGTATTTACTCCTGTGATACCGAAGTCTTTTTCTTTTTTTCATGATTTCATTCTTTCATCAACTGATGAACTCCCAGTTTATAGCAGCAGTTCATCTTACTCGTCATAAGTTAAGAAGTCATAAGTTTAGTCATACAAAGAACTAACAGCAAGGGCCCTGTCAAAGGAAAGCTTGATTGAGAATAGGAATGAGGGAGTTAAAGCACTTGGAGTGAAAGTATTTCAAAGCTGCTGAATCCTTGAAATGAAGAAATGGCTAGAGTACTCAAGAGAAAATGTAAACGTGTGGTTGTGTGAAATGTGACACCAAGAAATCCACCAGATAAAGAATTTTTTAGGTGTCTTTTTTTACTTCCTGCCACTGGATAGGAAGTAACATTGCTGACAAATTGGCTGAGATATGGGGAGAGAAGGTGTGGGATTCGTATTTTCCTCTCACTTAAAACTTTTGTTCCAATTAGAGAAGGCAAGGGTTTGTATCCTTTCCCCAATTTCAGCTGTGTGTGTGTGTAGTGAGTAGCAAAACATTTCTCGAATGTCTATCCATTAGCTACCTAGTTGTCAAAAGGTAAATATCTCTTTTGGAGTCTAAATTTTAAGTTTCCTCATTATTTTCAGGTTGGCTAAATGCAGTATATTTGTATACATTTGAAAAAATTGTTACTCCCTTTGCTTCAATAACTTTAAGATGCTGAGCTATTGACTCAATTTCAAATCCCAAATAAGCTGCAGCAAAACACCAGATTTGTACATCACTGTGATGTTTTCAGATATTATTGTGTCAGAGGGACTTTTCATCCTCAGTGTTCATGGTGTCTTCTTCAGATACATTCTTCCTGAGCGGTACCAGTTAACCCTGAGACCCTGGGACTATGTACAAATGCTTGTTTATTTAAATGTTTTCCATGTGTCATTAGGTGAGTGATAGAGCAGGGTCAGCAATAACTTTTGGTCATTTAAGAGAATGAAATAGATACATTTTTAAATGTTTACATTCCCTCACACAAACAGCAGTAAATATTTGCTCTTCAAGTAGCATTTTCCTATGTTTGAATGAAAACAAGGTAAGCATTGTTGCCTACTAATAGCAATTTCTCAGTTTTCTTCTGTTACTTGATCTTTTTACTTTTACAGTTCCTCTTTAAGTTTCTGCTAGCACTACTGAAAGGTAATGTCACACATTGTATCTTAGTCTGTGAAACCATTGTTAAGAGAAAGCTTTCCATTGTGCTAAACTGTCTTGGAAATTACTTATGCTGGGAAAGTGTAATTTTTCTCTCTTTGCTTGAACTGCTTAGAATGGTAAGCAAATATGCTGTCAGCAAGAGCTAAATGTATGTAGAAAATCAACAAGAAAGAGAGAGAAGAAACGTGAAATATGTATACCTCTCTGTAAACAAGTTAAGCATTTGCATCTGTCTTAAGGAGTGATCTCTGCAATACCTGAGGCCTAAGTCCATTTAAATATTTGAAAATTGTTGATAAAGCTCTTAAATTTCGGATTCTTAAAATGCGACGCTTTGGGCCATGTATCCTAATATTATACACAATTTATAATTACGGTGAACATTCATAACTCGTTGTACCATGACAGTTCTCACTTCCCAATTGCTTTCTCTCACATTTATATTTTATGTTCGTTGAGACGTTCATCAGAAGCTGCCAAGAGGTTCTAGCTTTGTAAGGTAGTTTAAAAGGAGCTTGAAATGAGAACAAAGCGGTAATCATTAATATTGAGGTACCATAGGAATCTTCAGATTTCGTTTTCCCAGTAATTAATTATCTTAATATTTGCATATAAGGAAAGCAAGCATGATTGAAAAGGTCGGTGCCATGGTGTAAGCGTTCATAAGGTTATAGGGAGCAGTTTTCTCTAGGCTTGTTTATGCTGGACTCGGAGAAGATTCTGCTTCTACTTTTCGTGTAGCAGAGATTTGGCTAGTGATTGATAGCTATGAAGATGGCATATCTTTGCAGAGCCCTACCCACAAGGCTATGCGTTTTGTAGATTTAGCAAATGTTGCAGTCTTTACAGAGGCCAGACTTTACAGGCCTTTTTATTACCAAATAAAATGAATTTTGAGAAATCCGAGCTCTGACTTGTTTGTTTCCTCCAGGGATCACTAGACTTGTAGATGTGTCAGAAAAGAGCATATCAGGACAGGAAACAAATGAAACCTGAGCCATTTTCTCATTCATGGGAGTCATCCAGGGACAGTTGGAGATTTTTTTTGCTCAGAGAAATCCAGTAAAGGCTGTTTTGTTAAAGCCTAGAAAAGGGTAAATGACTAATGGAAGTACTGTATCAAAGACGTAATAGAAAAGAAAGGCTTTTGACGCCCAGTAAAAAGGAAGAAGATTGTTCTAATCTTGCACAAGTTTAATGGGTGCTGTGACTTACCTATTCATGCTAAATTCTGCAAGCCATCTCTAACATATGCTCATGTAAACACATTGTCAGGAGGTAAGCTAAAGTATGAACTTGTGCAGGCTGGACAGCTAAGCTGTAATTGTCTGTGTGCATATATATTCTGCAGCAAATGTACACTGTTCTTTCATTCAGTTCGAATGAATAGCACTTGATTAAAGGAAAGAGGGGTAAAACTACTTTGCTACAGGATAAGAGCAGTTTGGGCACTTTACCGTGGAGCAGTTCAGCTCTGGAAATTCAAATCTGAATTGTTTTATGGCAGATTATTTGTCAAGCCAACCAGCTGCCTGAAGAACACACGTGGCTCACAAGAACGATTCTTCCAGCTTTTGATCTCCTGAACAAGGCATGAGAGAAATCAAGAACCAATTTAACAGTTAATTCTCGCTAAAAAGATGGACAGAATTTTAGATGAAATATACAAGAAGAGAACAGAGAGAACAAAGATTTTCTAATAAGAATTTTTAGTTTTCACCAGCATTTTTTCCTGTAGTGTCCGGGTACTGTTACAGCAACAGTATTACTTTAACATTCTGAACATCACTAGTTTCAGAAATTAAAGCATTTTAAGCAGTAGGCAATTTCTGATGGTTTCTATTGCCTTAAAGAGAAACTGTGTTTTACATTTTCTTTTGACCAGTGGTTGATGTCTGTAGCCTCAGAAAAAAACACATCTTCCCCGTCTTCCTCCTCTCTGCCATCTCCACCTCCTCCAGTTCACAAAATGCAAACTCCATATGGACAGGAAAGCGAGATTTCTTCCTGATGCTAATTAACAGGAATGTACTGGCTAAATGCATGTGGACCAGGCCAGATATTTTTATTTAAAAAGCCAATTACAATGAACATTTTCCCCTGATTGCGGTTACCAGCCATGCCATCAGTTTGTGCCTTAAAGCATAAGGAAACTCACTAGTTATTCTTAGTCATACAACAGCCTGTTCATTTTCTGAAATGGTTTGACATACGGCTTCATCATCCTCATGCAACTGTTGTCTGGGTTCTTCCTGTGGCATCTTTTCTCTACAATTTATTGCTTCCATCCTTTTTCTACACAAGTCTAGAGAACCCTGTAGAAGTATACTAAGACACTTGTGTTGTATCTGATAATCAAAGAAATAAGGTGGGCTAAAAGAAAAGGTGAGCTTCAAGCTTTATTCTTGTTCTCTCCTTTCTTTTTATAACTATTGTCTTCTTGCACTTGACTTCCATATTTATCACCAGTCTTGCCAAGCCCTAGATACAAATACCGCCACCCATCCACATCTGTTCTCCTGCCCAGTGAGGACCACCCAACTACCTGGCAGCCTGCACCCGTCCTGCCCCACTGTCATACACACATGCTGGCTCAACTCATTCCCCAGCCTTCCTGAATGCATCTGGGACAAGAGAGTGGGCTTGGGAGAAGGTGAAGGAAGGAGAGGTTGCAAAGGAATGGCCTTCGTTCTTTCCAGAATGCTTTCTCTCTCTCTCCAGCGTACTTTTAAGTGACATAATCAAGTGACTTGCTTAGGAAAAAAAAGCACGTAATTAACTTTTAAAACTAATAACAGAGAACAAGTTTCCTGTAGAGAAATAAAGCTGTTGCAATCACTGTAATTTTCACAGGCTTCCATTAAGTACTGAGCTAGTTAATTTACATGTAGATACAACTGTAAAGGCTACAGAATCTGACTATGAAGTTAGCCTGGGCTAACTTCAGTTTTGTCACTGCTGAGTTGCTATCTTGTAGTACCTTCTTGAAGGCCAGCCTTAGGTATACCTATCGAAGCTGCCACCACAGGAGGTATGAGAGAAGGAGGCTAGTGCTACCTTAGTGTTTCAGTTTCCTCCTTTTTCCTGTTGAAAATTATTCATTTGCCCCCCAAAAAAACCATTCCTTCCAGGACACAGAACCTGACCACTGTTGTCCTGCTCCAGTAAATTTCTATATTGGTCTGTCCCAGTGTCCATTAGTCAAGGACAAGATGAATTAGGGTCTATCACATGGTAGCGTTATCACAGCATGTCAACATTTCCATTATAAATGCTATTTATAACTGTCATAAATATTTGTTCCAAGTTGAAATTCAGCTAACTGAGTCTATACTGTGAGAACTTTTCTTACAGTGCAAATTTTCACTGGAGTATGGTGATTTATTTTTAAAGGATTTTATTATACTAATGCAGACTTAAATTATGTTGAAAAAGGTTTTTGTTTTTATTTTTTAAACATGTGATATGGGTTACTGTGTGCTGGCTAGAGTGTCTAGTTCTACTTGACCACAAGCAATTAGCACTTGCTGCTGGTCTGTGGGCTTCTTTGCTATTGTTTTTATGGGAAGTGGGGAGCCAGAGATGTATTTCAGAGGAAAGGGTAGAACACTAGAGAAGAATTATCTTTGCAGCTGCATTCCACATTTGCCAGGGACAGAGAAATAGATGGCTAATATGCAGAGCATTCTATTCAAAGAAAGTCTGCCAGACCTAAGGCTAATGTTGAAGCTGACAGAGTTTAGAGAGAGAGAAATCTGAAAAAGAAATACGGCATTCAGATTATAGACCTGAGTGATATAGAATAATGTAGTATTTTTCAGAATGGTGTAGAAGATCATGGCGAGAATTTGGAGAGGATGAAGATTTCTACATTTTAGTCTTGTAACAGTTACTCAGTTCTTAATCTGAACAGGAGTAAAATCTGGAACTGAAACATAGCCAGCATGGAATTGGTAGTTCATTTTTTTTGGATGGTGAGATTAGACAGGATGAAGAGTGTAAGAGAAGGAAGAGGGACCAAGAACAGAGTAATCTGTGATTCTCTTCCTTGAAAGTATGGTTAAAAAGGGTAAGAAAAATGAGTGGAAAATAAGAGGATGAATCACAGAAGTTAACAGAGGAAAGATGTTCCAGAAGAGGATTATGGCCAACTGCGTCAAAGGAGGATGAGAATAGAGTACTGATACTGAGCTATGACGAAGAAGTCAGCAGAGGCTCCTCAAAAAGTATCAGATGAGGATCAGAAGGTATTTGTTGGGCAGTTGCCAAACTGTGAAGAGTATATGTTAGATTTGGAGAAGAGGAGCAGTAAGGGGATATTGCAAACGAAGAGTTTAGAGATGAAAACTTAGAGGCGAAAAGGGAGAACTGACTCTATGTCAGAATGATAAGTGGTGATTGGGGTTTTTATTAAAATACAAAAGATCAATAATATCTTGGGAAAGAAGCTAGCATAGGATGGAAGACTAAACACATGCCCTAATTTTACCAGAGTTTAACTGATTGTTGGATTTGTATAGTTCTGGCATTTCCAGTGCAGCAGCCAGTTCTGTTAGCCCACTTCAGACTTGTAAGTTTCTTAATCAATTCTATTGCTAGATGTAAGAAATCAATTTTGCTAGAAGTGCAGTGCAGCTTAATGAATACTGCCATGTTTTCATGAAATACTGTTTCTGAATATCGAAAAATATTGAATTAACCCTCTATCATCCAAGAAAATTCATGAAACCTCATATTTTAAAAGCAGTGGATTTTGGATCTCTTTATTTGACTCCTGCTTTTGCGTCTTTCAAGTTCATAATTTCAAGTGTTTTTTCTAGAAACACAAGAGGATAAAGGAAACTTTTAAAAATGAAATCTGGCATTATCATGTAATGACATGATGAATCACAGTGGCAAGTAATTCTGTCTTTGACTAGAGTTTAAGAAAAAGCAATAATGTATGTATAAATCCATGACTAGAATCAACAGAGTCCAGAACTCTGCCTGGTTATTTCCATGTTACTTTCCACATATAAATCATTCAAATGTAATTTCAGTTGCTTGGCGGCATACATATATTTCGTGTCTTCCCAGTACTGAGTCTAGCTGGCACATAATCCACAGATGTAAGAAGTGCTAATGTCTAGAACCCAAGCCCTGGGTGCATGTCATAGGCTCTGCTTTTTTGTTCCTGCAAAAGTGAAAAGGTGTTCAAAGAAAAACAGTGCAGGCACTGTCTCTTTGTCAGATAAGGATTGTAAAAGAGCCAAAAGTCAGAATGGCTTTGGCAAAAATTTCACTATTAAATTTACTAAAGAACAATACTGTTGCATTGAAAAGCATCTGACAGCTATGAATGATATTTTTCTCATCCTCCAAAAATTTCTAAGTCATGTCATTTTGTGGTTGCCTAAAGTTGCTTAGTGGAAATGGTTGCTGTTTTAATCTGAAGCTGATTGATACATATCAGTAGAGCAAGTACTATAAATTCGGTAACTTCTAGTATCTGTGTAACCTTGCATATGTGGACAGATGGACCAGGAGTTTGAGGGTTGGTTTGTATAAGAAATTTTGTGTAAATTTGTTCTCAGTATATGATACCAAATTCTGTAAAGACAATAAAATGCAAGGAAGAAAACCCTGCTCCTTCCTCCACGTTTATATGTGGCCCAAGCAGCAGTGTAACCTGTACAACTTCAACAGTCTGTTACCAGAGTCTCACTGGGAACCCGGATGCTTATGTTGAAAGTTTTGATGTGGAATAGAAGGGCAAATCCATGACTGTTATGCAAGAGGAGAGAATATACTAAGAGAACAATAAATATTAAGAGCCATAAGTATTTTGTTCTTAATGTAAAGCATGGTAGCCAAATCAGTTCCAGTTTTGATTCTGAACTTCATCAAATATAATGTATTTTCTGTTTTACCTAAAAGAAAACATGACAGTTACTAATTCATAATATTTTCAAAAGGAGAGTCAAATGTGTTTAGTTAGTTTTCCTGTCTGATTCCAATGGGAATACTGGAGAATGTTGATGAGAAAAAAAAAAAAAAAGTAATAAATGGAAGTGAAAAATAGCAAGGAGAAGCCTAATAAAGTGACATGGAAATTGGTAGTCATCTCATTTGAGTCTTCACTAATGACTAGCCAAATATCATGGGTGATATGATGCATATTTTTATAATATGGTGAACAACATTATTTAGATCAACAGGTAATAATAAAGTGGTATGTTGCAAACACAAGCTGGAACAGAGAAAAACAAGGTTCTCAGTAATGTTTCACAGATAGCGGAAAGTGAGTGCTACCATTCACACCAGTAGTCACTCACCAAATGCAAGCTAGTTTGCAGAATTATCAGACTTAGTATTTAAGTCGAAGACAGTGACTTGCTCTTCAGAAGTGCTATGAGACAGCCTTGGGGGCTGACAGACTCAGCCAGTTGGAGGTGAGATGTGAACCTGCTCCTGTTGATGTCAGTTGCCAAACTCCCATGGAGCAGGATGATAGCTGTGCGCTTGAAATGTGATACAGCAGGAGAAGCAGTTAATACTATTCCAGGCTGCATGTACAGAAGAGGCACGTCATGGAGAAGAAGGGTAATGGTCCCTTCTCTACATGATGCCAGTGACACACACTCTGAAATATTGTGTATAACTTTGGGCATCGTCATACAAGAAAGGCGTGGACCTGCGGGGAGAAATGTAAAGAAATGTGATTCTACTGGGTAACGAGAGCTATTATGCCACATTAACAGACTCTTCACATATATACAGTTCATCTCTTCAGAGAATATGCAGTTGTGATGAGAACAGAATTACAGCCTTTCACTTCTGCCCATCAAGGAGCTTAAAAAACACCTCTGCTGCAGTTAACATTTGCTAAGTTTTCCAGTGGATTTTTTTCCAATTTTCAGAAAATTGGTTCCTATGAACAGAGGTTCATGTACTGGTCTTAATAGTAACAGTAAAGCATACACTGGCCCTTAGGCTTCAGTCTCCCTCACGCTCCAGTGCAGCCCGGCTGAAGTAAAGTAGGCTCCATTTTTTTCTGTGAAAAAGCTAAAAACTTACCTTCTCAGTTATTTCATATTAAGCAGCCTGAAGGCTCAGAAGTATTCAAGTAGATTATAGCACGTGTTATTTAGCTGAGAGCATTCACGTTAAGTACAATGTGTGTATATTATCCAGCCTGGAAAAATGAAGCCTGTCCTAAATACAGGAGCCATATACCAACACCATATAATCTTGTCAAATATTTTTTGAAGTTCTGTCAGTATTCATCAGCAGAGTTAGGGTAAGTAATGAAAGCCGTGCAGAAATTAAGATTGCTGATCATGAGCGATTTCTGTGCCCATGAGCTGATGTCCCACTGAGGTATTAGAGAGCTGCACAGCACTCAAAGTGCTGTCTGTCAGGTGGGATAAATGTTTCATGTTTCTAGTGGTAATGAGTCCAAAAGTGTAAGAGCCTACACACTGTAATCTACTACACAAATACAATTATGAATTTTGCTTCTGTTTCTACAAATATCACAGCAACTTTAGTTACGTATTAAAACAGTCACAGAATTGATGCAGAGATTGGACAGTCAAAATAAATGGATTGTTCTTACTTAGTGTTGACTGTAGACAGTTTTTGAGTCAGTTCATTAGTCTATTCTTTCCTGCCTTCAGATCTTTCAGTGTATATATGTTTGCTCCATAATGATGCATTTAGAAACATTTTGAGGAAGAAAATCTTACTTTTAGGGATTCTTTTACTTATTTTTTGATTATTTACTGGAAAATCGTTGGGAATACAAAATACAAAAATACTGTTTATGTGTTATACTCAGGTATGTTAATGATAGGACAACTCAAATTAACTTCAGATTTGCAGGAACTGATGAGGAGGGAAAGAGGAGGCACTCTGTGTTTCTTACAGATAGGAATGGCGTTAATGTTTCTGTTTTGTCATCCTGCTGTTAGACTCACAATTTTGTGATGTTGTATATGATTTCCATATCTGGTTTTTTTATCATTGCTGTTGCTAGCAGCTCAAGTCCAGGTGCTTGAGAAGATGTTTTAATGTTCTCAAGGGGTTTCTTACAGCATTGTGAGATAACATAATACCACATACTTTTCAAGAAATACCTTTTTAATTTTAGAATCGGATTCTCTGTGTGAAATACAGGTAGACTAGCAACAAAGTCTTCAGTTCACAGGCCGCACTGATAGCTCTCTTGCATTGTGCAAACATCAAAGAAAGGTAAACATAGTGAATATAGAGGCATAAGAACTAGCCTTGGGTTTGGCCAGGTGTATGCATATCTCTGTATGTATGGCCAGTAAATAAGTAACTCAGCACTCTTGGTCTTTGTGTAGTCTGTGACAGGAAGTGTTTGATGTGGACTTTGAGAAGGCCCCATCGTTTTTATTGATGTCAAACCAGGAGAATAAAGTATTGGCAGATATTTGAAAGATACTAGACAGGTATTCTAGCAAAACTACTTGGAAATTGTTTATGATACTGCACAAAACTGCTTCCTAAGTAGAGATAAGAAAGTAGTTAAGAGAGCAATCTTGATACACAGGAATTTGAGTGTTTGGGATTGTTCTACATGAGACACTTAGTAAGCAATTTCTACCAATTATTACCCATTGTAGGTGTTTAGCTTTACTTAATAAGGAGGGAAAGTTGCGTTTAAGGTTGCATTGCAAATGTGCTTGTATTTAGTGATGCTTAGCTTTTAAAGTTATTCCTAAGTGAAAGATTTGTGTATTCTGACTTCTACATCTCGAAATGATGATGTGGCTTTGTCAGGTTGTGGCAATAGCATTAGATCACATTATGCACTATCTTTGTGCTACATTTTGTGGCCACGTTGGTAGTACATGACTTGAAGGACAGCAGGCTGCCAGATAAAGTCACAAAAGTTCCATAAATACATGTAGGCATCATTCTCCCTGACGTTCCTGGATCTAATGAGTGGGTGACTGTTGGTACATGCTAGTTTCCCTGTTGCCTCCAGTGCAGTAGGAGAAGAAAAGCTGCTAGGAGTAGTGCTTAAGGAAACAGTAATATTAACAACAGACTGAGAAACCATAGAAGACAAAGCTGGAGAAAATTTCAGCAAAGGGAAGGTATTTTCGAAGGGGGAGGAGGAGGAAATGAGGATTTGGGAGTGAGAGTCAATCAAGAAAGCTTACAAAGCATCCCAAATAGTAAACATTATATTTCAGGGTATGTTTGGATTATACAAAACATGCAGTCTTCTCCCTTATGTTTACCTTGTAGTTCGGTTTACTATGCAGCCACGGTACTTCCATGCTAGTGGTAGTAAGTCTAGAAAAAAAAGAAGATATTGTAAAGAATTTAAAAATTAATCCAGGCAAGATTTAAGATTTACCTCTTGCTGGGGAAGCTGCTTACGAGCATTTAAAATGCTGATAATACCTCACAAAAATGTAGTTGCCATCAGAGGCTAAAACAGGCTCCCAAACTTGGGTTTCTTGTAAATGTCAGCAGACGGTGTGAACCATCCCTTCCGTTTCAATTTTTCTTTCTTTTTTGAGATATGCTTTATTTTTAAATTTTAGCAGATGTGTGGTGTTTTTTTTTTAAACATTCTCACATGCAATGAAGGAGAGCCATTATTCGAAGTGGCATAATCAACTTTAGGTGCAACCAAAACAGGACAATGTGGTCTACATGTGTCATTCTGAAGTAAGGAATTATTAAATAACATACACATGCGTCACTGGGAGTAGGGCATTTCTTTCTAGGAGAATTCCACCTCCAACTCAGCAATCAAGTCAGGTGCCCTCTTGCTGTCTGGGGACCAGACATCTCACATACTTTGCTTCATGTTGACCCAACCATGAAACAGCTGTACCCTTCCATGTCTTGCTGTTGGGACGCTGTATTCATCAGAAGGGTGCTGCAGACATCTAGGGGAATAACATCCTAAACTACCGTATCTAAATCAGGCAGAACCTCTCTCTCAGAGCCCTGTGCGTCTTTGGGCACCTTGGATTATAGTCATCTGATTACAGTCATCTATTTCTCTATGGCTATAATCCCACCCCGTCAAACTCCAGTCCCATTCCATCCCAGTTCAGCCTGCCAAGATGGCTGACGGGGCTGCCAAGCATTGCTAAAGCCATAACCATAGCTACACTCTGCTGAGTTCATCAACACATTTTACACATGACATTGCACAGCCGTCCATTCATTTGGGCTGAATTCAAGCCAGCAGCCTAGCAGTTAAAAGCTTTTTTTCCTGTTACATGCATAACCTTCAGAAAAATAAGAATAAAAGAGAGGAAGTACTACTGACGTTAATTATAGTTCTTTCCCCCCTCTACGCATATCCACAATGAAGCAATAATAAAAAACCCTGTCTTTCTAAAACTTACTGAATATAGTTATTTGCACTTTCTTAATGACTCATTGAATCTCGTCTTTTAACAGACTGATAAATGATTATTTTTATTTCCTTCACCCAGTTACCATCCTGAATGCTGAGGAATGATTATAAAATAGATATCCTATTGTGAAAAGTCTAACATGCTAGCATTTTGGCTACTTGCAGGAAAAATGATCTCGCATTAATTGATCTTCAGATGTGTCACCAGACTTCTAACGTTTTGTGAATGTTCATCAAAGTAGCAAATAAATCTTATTGTAAGATCACAGATATTGTTGCCAACAGTGATACTTTAGAAAACTATTTATCACAGCAGAAGATAACAAACCAGGTGATATATAGCAATCTGTATTACCAACAGAATTTTTTTTTTCCTTTTTTAGTACAGTGCACTAAAAAGGCTTTAAGTTTTGCTTCAACTGTGCTGTGGCCTGGTTTTGTACTGGGATATAATGAGTAGTAAGTAACTTAAGCTAACCTATTCATCATTTACTATTTCCTTCTCCCAAACACAAACAAAAATAGTGTTTGAATTCTAATTCAGTAAAGAGTTCTCAGTTTCTCCAGGAGGATGACATTTATGGAACCACATGACAAACTTAAGGCCGAACTCCGATGCTGGCTTTTGGTTACTTGGAAAACTTACATTACACCCCTAATTTTGACCAAGACTTTCTGTGCAACTTCAGGCTATCAGTTTACCAAGGACTTTACAAAGCTTTGAGTATAACAGTGCTTTATTGACAACTGACCATTGAATTCAGATGAAGCATGTGCTTTGGGCCTTTTTTTCCCTTTGTTTTAGCTCCCCCATCTGTAAAATGAGTATAACCCTTTTGTTATCTTTTGTGTTGTACTTTTAGATTGTGAACTTTTCAGAGCAGAAGTTCTGTCTTTTTTTATAGAAGAAATACTCAGGAGTTTAGTAAGAAGGGGCCTCTAATCTTGGCAGATTTGAGGCATTTCTTAATACCGCCAATGATATGTACTGAAGTTTGCGTATAGACTGCAGCAACCTGTTAGAATGACTTTGGTCTTGTCACCAGCACCCCACAGACAGTCAGATAAATCTTACCGTGAAGACTGAGAGTCTTTCTGCTAACAATGCACGTGTAAGCAGAATTAGGGATCAAATTATCTGCTTTCAGAATGGAATTTATCTAGCAGTACAACATAAGTTTTCTTGTAATCATGAAACTATTGGCATTTTTTACCTGGGAATTAAATATGTTAGGTCAAAATACAGCTATAGTTATTAGTTAACTCTTTATATAGCACTAAAGTTAGTCAGGTTCTGCCACATAATGTGCATTCCAGTTTAAAAGATACAAATGGATGCATGCTTACCTAATAAATGTTTCTAATATATTTAGAAATTGAATCAGAGAATTTCAGCCTCAATTGTACTTTAAATGGTATTTTCTGGAGCCTGCATAGTGGTATTGTCGTCTTTTTTGGCCTTCAAAAGACAGCTGAAATTTCAATTATGAAATACTGTTTTTTCCTGAATTGTAAGAATGGGGAGTAAAGAGTGGAAGAAGTATCATGAAGAAATTATAAGACGTTTATAAAATGATTAATAAAGTTGTATTTTTTTCTTAAAGAGAAGCTGTTTCTTTTTTGTTTCTTTTTTTTTCCTTACTATAAAATTGCACTGAGTAAGAGCCTAAATTCTATTTCCATGTACTGAGAAGGTGGTTTTGCCATGTTTTTCATTTTCCTCTGAAAAACAAATAGAGAAAACTTGTCTGAAGAACAGAATCAGTCTCTGTGGTAAAGAACACATCAACCTCTAAAGTTTAAATGTAGCTATGTGAGTTATGATGACCTAATTAAGCAAAGTCTCATAAGTAATGCCAGGTAATTCCCAAATTAGCATTTTTGCAGAGGGTATATAATTACAGTACTTTCCATCCAAATCCCTTTCAAGTGATTTAAAGGTTGTAGCTTGGCCTTCGGAAATGGGAGGAGGAGGTGGAGAAGGAGGATGCTGCACTCCTTGTACAGCAGCCAGCCAGTTTACAAGTGGCCGAACCACCAGGAGAACCAGAGACACCCAGGTCCTATAGTCTGCACTTACCTATAGGGTCAGACCGGAGACACTCAAGTCCTATAGCCTGCACTTATCTATAGGGTCTTAGAGGACCCTGCTTCAGTCACATGTAGTGCAGGGCTGCAGGACTAGGCATCTGCTGTCATAGTATGGTGAGAGGCTTTCATTCATATTGCTTATTGTCTCAAGCTTAGCTCAGAAACACCTACTCTCCCAAAAATTTTTGCTGTTCCCAGAATGAGAGCTTATGTGCTAGTGAAATTTTACACAACGTTCCCTCCAGGAAGGAATGCATCTGGCACTGTGAAAGTGTTTCCTGTGGAAATTGTTTGTTGATATCAACAGAATTCCCTGTCCTAAATGATTTTGGTTCAGGGAAAAACTTTCAAACCTGAGTGTCTGCTGCGTAGTCCCTTTTTACGCATGGACCAAGTAAGGCGTGTCCAAGGTCATACTGGAGTACATGAAAAGCTGCAAAAGATTAGGATGCAATGGATTAACTCTTACAGAAAATAGTGCTATGTTGAATTAAAATGTGCTAGAATATAGTATGTTTTAGCTTACATAGCACTATTTTAATTTGATATTGTAGTTTATTCCAATTCTATATATTACTAAGAACTACTATAGTACTTTATAGCAATAGAAAACCACAGAAGTGTTCTTGGTTTTCTTGAAAGTACATTGTACTGCAGTCCTGCCACAAAACATCACAATTTTTTATTTGGTTGATAGGTCACTGTATAGGCCTGTTTTGCTGGTTAGAAGAAGCATTAACTTACTAATTTTGAGGCTATAGAAATCATTATACTGAAGTGAGGCAAAAGGTCATTAAATTGTGGAAATGAGATTTATGGCAGGTTACTGAGTTATGCATATTTACTGTGGAATTCAGAATTGTTCCTTGAAGGGTCACCAGCCCTACTGTAAGAAATCCTGGTGCCTTCAACATCTCCAGAACTTGTCCTCCCTCTGTCCCACCCTTTTCCCATATCTTCATCTCTTCTCTTTTGCACAGAGGCCAAAATCAGTGAAACTGGCTGGACTGAATAGGCTAGACTGAATAGGCTAGATAAACTGGAATATAGGAATATGTATCCACACCTTTTTTCTCACTATTCAAGATGCATTCTGCAATACCTCTTGAGCTTCAGATTTTATTCTGAGCCGATAAGGCAGAAGGTATTGTCTTAGCCTTCTTGGGAAACGCTGTCTGCATTTACACTATCCTGCAAGATGACATTTTCAGACACTGCTTGAGCCACAATCCTGAAACAGCACCATGCTGCCAATATGTATACCTCACTAGGCCATGGGAAAAAGCATGCGGCTGTCACCTCTCTAAAAATGCTGTGGCAGAACCAGGGTACCCTTCTCTTCTCATTTACAGGGCTGGCCATGCTGTCACATCACTTACTGGAGACCTTCCAGGAGGAAGGACATGTTATGCAAGAACTCCACAAGAAATTCTAGATTTAGAAGAAGTATGAGTGTGTCTGCAACCAAACCAAAGCGTCCCTCACCCACAGCAATAAATGACATTTTTTCAGCCTAGAGAAGAGGACATGAGGGGTGACCTCATGGTGGCCTGCAGCTTCCTCACAAGGGGAGCGGAGGGGCAGGCGCTGATCTCTTCTTTCTGGTAACAGCAACAGGACCCGAGGGAACAGCATGGAGCTGTGACAGGGGAGGGTCAGGCTGGATGTTAGGAAAAGGTTCTTCACCGAGAGGGTGGTCAGGCACTAGAACAGGCTCCCCATGTTAAGTGGTGACAGTACCAAGCCTGCTGTAGTTCAAGAAGTGTTCAGACAACATTCTCAGACATACGCTTTGATTTTTAGGTAGTCCTGTGTGGAGCCAGGAGTTGGACTCGATGATTCTTGTGGGTCCCTCCCAACTTGGGATATTCTGTGATTCCATGATTCTATAAAATGCTGTTCAAGCAGAGCAGCTCACTACACTATCCAACTCCACATGCATACATTGCACATGTCCACACAGTCCTTTGGTTTTCAGAGGCTATTCCCCTCAGGAGCTGACTAACTCACAATTTAATGGTGCCATCAAACTGCTGGCATCACAGTTAGCTGTATGAACCAAAACTGCTCCATATCTAAACTTCAGCAGCAAAGGTGCATCAATTTTGAACAGGCAGTAGCAGGACCAGCAAGTCACCATGAGAAAATACACAGGTTCATCTACAAAGACAGCTTATCTTTACTTGGTTAAAAAACATTTTTTGGTTCTGGTTTCCAGACCAGGTTCTTCCTAGGCACCCAGAAGTATCATATAGAGTAATATATCTACTTGTTGCTTGAACTAAAAACAGTACAGAACTCCATGATTATTTCCTAGACAGATAATCCAACCCTGCCTTCTTCCCACCCTCAAATCCTATAAAGGATTACTTATAAAGAACAGGCAGCTAAGCCATTTGGTGGGATCAAATGTTAGTGACTCCCTTTCCAAACACCCATGGCCCTGGTTCCAATAGACTCGTGCTGTGGAGTGCACTTACGCAAAAGAAAAAGGAAGACTCTGTGGCCCATGTCTCTGTTGTTGGATAATGCCTTTAACAATGAGGACATGGTAAGTCCTGACAAGTATTCTTAGTCCTCAGAAGAGAGTGGGAGCTGTGTTCTTTCTCCTTGGAGTCAGTGTTTCAGACAGGTGCATAAGCTGATTGTACTGAATACAGTGAACAGACGTAAAAAAAGTCCTTGGCCACTCTCCAAAGCTAACTTGTGAATAGAGCCAAGAATTCAAGTGTCGGAAAGACATGCCTGGCAGGGTTGGAAGCAAGGGATGTATCTCTAATAGCCATATGTGATGTATTGGTAGGGCTTTGGGGGATGGAGGGGGGGGTTGCTGTGTTACATTGAGGTAATTGCTCAGTGTCTGATCAGACACCCTCAGACTTGACTTTGCTGCAGTCGGCTACAGCCTTCTCTAGTCAGGCTCAGTGTCACTTAGCATCAAATACTGCCAAATACCAAGCGAAAATGTGACACTTTTAGTCTGTTTACAGTTAACTTCCTTGGAGAGCTCCAGTTAAAGATAATCTTATGTTATTTTGGTTTGTTTTTTTTTTGTTTTTCGGTCTGCGTGGAGACATGGGCAGTCAAGACCCGGCTCCCCCATTGTTTCAGAAATTCCAGCACGGTCTGGAGCTTTCAGGAGGAGAGAGAGTCCCTCTGTACAGCCTTGGAAGGCTTTTAGTTGATCACAGGAAACAGTGGAGAAGGCTGACATTTGTGAGGCCCAGATGTGTTTCTTACCAAAGTGCCTTCAGTCCAGGTGCTATGATATATTAGTAAATGTGAGATCTTTACGTATGTTGGGCAGTGGAGAGCTGTCACACGATGTGAATTGTCTAGGTAGGTCAGAAAGAGAGCAGGTACAAAAAGGGCTGCAGCAGCTTGCTGTAGGGGTACATGCAAGATCGGGTTGGATGCCAGTTGAGCAGCACTATACAGCTGAAGAGAGGGTGTTCCAGATTGAGGTGCTTTCACCATAAGGAGCAATCTAGCATGAATGTAGATGTGTCTGTAATAAATAGTCATTGCAAATTGACAGCTCCATGGCTTGGTCTTAAAGGTTAGGCAGAGCTCTTGTAGCTATCCTTTTCTCTTTGTACCCCTGGTTTTATCCCATGTGAAAAAGAGAAGAAAACCGAAGTTTATGCATGTTAAAAACCCCAGCATTATCTTATACATCTCAGGAAAGGCAGAAGGAAACCCCCTACATGATAGAGAATTTTGTGAATTGTGATTGTCACTGTGACTTGATATATGGCAACTTTTAATTTGTGTTGTGCTACCTTTCCCTTTTACCAGGAAGATTACAAAATGCCATAAGAACCAAGCCTTTAGTCCAGTCCTTCTGTGCAAGCTTACCTCCTCAAAGCTTCCCCCTCAAACATCATCTGAGAACAAATCCTGACTTGTCTGAGTCCAGCCTTCTTTTTCAACAACTCCCTATTTTCACAACTGGTTTTCAAAGATACCAAAAACCTTGTGATTCTCCTGCTCAAAAGCAATTCCATGCCGAGTAATTCTCATTCTCAACAATGCTTACTTACCAGATGATTCATAACTTCCGAAAACTTCATGCTGCTCTTTGTTCCATCCTCTCATCTCAGTGCTACGTAGTGATGCGTATGCTTCTGGCATCAGTAAAAACACTGTATCTGCTTAGCACAGCTAGAACCTCCTAGAAACTCAAAGGATAAAAATGTGTGCAGACATTTTTCTCTGGGCACAGAATTTCTCTGACATGAAACAAAAATAAGCCTCACTTATAGAAGATAAAGAAATCAAAGGAAAGTAGCCATATTAGCAAAGATAGAAGCGGAGAAACAGTTGCACTGTATTTGGCAGAAGCTGTTATTGAACATGCAGAAAGATCGTTGCAGTTCTTTGTTAACAGAGTTCCCCAGCTTTCGACTTCTCACAGGCCCTGATCCTGGAACCTGGGATGTGGCCTCTAGGAGGAAACTAGAAAATGCTGCCCACAATGCAGACAGATTTACAGCAATTTCATTCCTTCAGCAGAGTGTTCACTCCCATCCTTCTACTAAACTGTTAAATCAGACAACCAAAACCTGGAGCAAAGCATCTCAGCCAGCTTGTCTTTATGTGAACAGCTGCTTATAAATGCACCTTGATTACTGAGTCCTCACTAGTGATGAATGTGCTCATGGGTGTTTTGCTAGGGCTTTGGGGGAGGATATCCTTCATGCTGGCTGCTGTAAAAGTATTTCCTTAGTGAATGTGAGAGAATTTGTCTTCCTAGCTTCTAAGCAGAACTGTGTTACCCACTAGTGGGGTTAACGTGGGTCTTCATATGGTAAGTGGTCAGGTTAGGAAGACAAAGCCAGTGTGTGTGAGAGTTCAACGCATATATATATGTGTATAAGACAAGCCGATGTACACACAAATGGAAAAAAAGTCATTCAAGCCCTATTTCCTGTGGGTTATAAGGGCAGAAGAGAGATTTTATTCTGATTGTTAAATACTTCCACATCAAACAGATAATATCATCATGAGGGTAGAAGTTAAATAGGGTAATTAAGCAACGCATGCCTCAAAACATACCTCTCAGAAAAAAAAAAAAAAAAGATTGATTGATATGGTAGGTAAGTCAGTCTTCAGTCCCTCAGACTTCCCTCAGAGTTTATTTATATCCTATTACCCTTTGCAAAGCTGAAGACATAAAGTGACTGAACCGAATCAGTAAGGAGTCCCAAAGTACAGTAACTTCAACTACTGAGCAAGTTAGGGTAAATCACTACAGAAGTCAGTGAATTTTTAGGTAATGCCCCACATCCCCAGTATTTTAGCAAGACTGTCCAGTCTGACATCCCAATGCAATAGTTTTACTGTGAAGTCTTATTTTTGTTTTAATGATAATATTTTTATTACGCTATTTTTCAGGCCCTGATTATATCAAACAAAAATTTCAAGAAGGAATGGAGGTGAAAGAAAAATCTGAAGAAAAAGTTCAGGAAAAACCACCTACACCAAAAGAGTCACCTCACTTTTATCGAAAAGGTACTACACCCCCTCGAACGCCAGAGGCAAGTCCGAGGCATAGTCCTCCTCTTCCTTCTGAGCCTTCTCCTTCAAAACGTCTGAAAAGGCAAAGCTCCACTTCTGGGGCAAGACTCAGTCAAGAAAAAAAGCTTTTAGCCACTGAGAATATAACACCCACAATTAACAAGCCTTTATATTCAAAAGCACCAATGAAAGAGGAAATAGCTGTGAAACACCAGCCAAAGTTTTCAGCCCATCACAATCCCATCAGCGCAGAGAATGGGGAGCTGCATGGTCACTACCATGGTTATTATGTAAAAGTGAATCCAACAGTGCTTCCACAGGAGCTCAGGGAAGAAGATGATGAATATGTCAACCCAACACCATCAACACTTGCACAGATACCACCCTCACAAAAGCCAAGCCCTGCTAGATCTGGGGGTAAGCCAGATGCCAAAGAAAACAAACCTGACACAAAAATTAAGAAACCAGAATTTGCTGCACCAAAGAATCCAACTAATAATGAGTCACCTTCAGCAGTGGAAAAAGAAGTAGCTAACAGCTCGGTGAGTACTTGCAAGAAAGCTTTTCACCTTCGCTGCCCTTTTCCCTCTTAGTGCTGAGCTTTGCCACCTAAAGGCAGGCAAAGCTCAGATTTCTGTCAAATCTTTATCTGGATACCGTCTGCTAGCTAGAACGCTCTACACCAGACTGGAGTGAGGAACACACAGTCCAGACCTTAATAATACCCTTTTTGAAAAATGGGAAGGGACAGTTGATAGCGAGATAGTGACAGACTTTAGAAATATAAATATCTATTGCATCCATAAACACAAGTGTTGTATATGCCTTAAAGTATGTTAGTGTGTATGTTTATTTGTGTTTTGTGTGTGTGTAGGTACAGATTTGCAAATATATATATAAATATCTTACCTTGTTTTTTCTTCAAAGCGATGTTTGATGTGTCTCAGTGGATAAATTGAACAGTACTAGAAGTTGAACAGCTAGGCTGTAGTCATGATGTAGAATTTACTGCACATTCTCTAGCTTCTTCCAAAAATCTTGTTAAAAATAAAATTTAACAATTTTTCCCTATCACTTTGTAAAGTGCCAGAGGCATTAATTGATGACTGTCATCAGGAGCTGTATAACTTGCAGCTACCCTTACAGTACATTTTAATGTAAATAGTATCAACACAGGGGCTATATTCATGTGCTTGAAGAAAGGTAATTTTGAAAAGCACGAAAAGCACTGGTAATGACAAATTATTTGGCGTTCAGTTAAAATGATACAGTATATTCTAGTCTAGCCAGCAGGTGTTGCATTTTTGGAACTTCAGGCCAAAGAACATCACAGGCGAAAGAAACACTGTCAGAAGTCTGTATGGGCTCCAGAGATGCAAGAGACATATTTAAGGAAAAGACCATTGAGAGTTATTAGTACAAGGATAACACCTCTAGAGCTCAGGAAGCTCTTGAGCAACAAGTTGTTGGAGACTGGAGGGTATTTGGGAAGAAGTATCCCTGTACAGAGTTGCTCTGATCTCGGTCTCTAAAGGTCTACTTTTGACTACTGTTGGAGGCAGGGTGCTGCCCTGCGGTCTGACCCAGTCCAGACATTCTCCCATTTTCATTTTGCTGTCTGTGTTGATTGTAGGCTCTGAAAACAAGCAGTTTTGCATCAAAATATGTGCTGTTTTAAAATGCATACTTCTAATAATGCTTGGGTTTTAGTGTGATATGAAAAAACTAGTCTTCTCTGTCAGGAAATGGATAAGGAAATTTAAAACTATGCATTCAGATCACTATGTATCTGAATGTTGTTGTTTAGAAATAACAAGTATCGATAGTTATGCTGAAACAGAGAAATGACTAATAAGCTTTTCTATTCCATGTTACCAAAAAAAAAAGATTATTGAATTCAGAACCTCTGATGATGATAAAATTATTTCTGGCCCAAGAGAAACTCACGAATATGTTAGTTGTAGGTCCTGCGGTTAACCTCTAGCAAATGAGGAGGTCTAGATAATTGTGATGTTTCTTTTTTAATAAGCATTGTTTCTCTGAATCATTTTTGGTACTCCAGTAGAAAAATAACTGTCATTATTAAGACAGGATAAACAGAGTGACACAATTAATGAGATCCTACTAGGCTACCACTGAGCTCAGGCAAAACAGTTGAATGACACCAGACTTCACTAATAAATAATTTTAAAATGAAAAGGTAAGAGAATTTCCAACCAATGTGCATTGTAAAAGATCTTGTCAGACAAGCTTGACATCTTCAAGTGGCAGAGGAATGATGCCCCCAGTCAAGAAGGTCACTTGACTTGCTTTTACACAGTTATTTATTCTGCCAGGGAAGCCAGAGTAGTGCAAAGGCTAGATGTCACATTAAAATCGTTTTCAGAATACGGAGTGATGGTTTTCAAAAAGTAGTTGGAAAAATATCAGTAATTTTGTATTATTCTGGTGAGGATTAATTCTGCTGCACTGCTTTATTAATGTGCTTACTAATGACATGGAAGAGAACATAAATATGTTGTGCATAAAACTTCCAGGAGACACAGAGGCTAGGAACCTGATAAATAATAAAGACAACAGATCACCAGTACAAGCTGATCCAAATCACCAGATAGAAGAAATGCAAGTATAAATATCTGTCTGCGGTACAGCAAAATGAAAGATCATGTGTTGAAAGACAGTTGATAGAGCCTGGCCACACAGAATTGGAACTGGAAAAGGCTGGTAGATCAGGAGCAAGAGAGGCAACTGAGCGTGAGCTCCCAGTCTGCTGTTGATCAGAAGCGGTAGTATAATCCTTAGATTTATAAACTCCTGTTTAAGAGAGATTAAGCAAGAGTACATGGGAGCCTATTTTATCTG
This sequence comes from Chauna torquata, assembly GCA_013399475.1. Lineage (NCBI taxonomy): Eukaryota > Metazoa > Chordata > Aves > Anseriformes > Anhimidae > Chauna > Chauna torquata. Next base: position 34,520 of record VXAL01012255.1, read on the forward strand.
GTTTTGGCACTGGTGCAGCCACTTCTGGAACAAAATACGGTATCCATAAATGAGAATGAGAGGTTTTAAAAAAAAAAAAAGGAAAGTCCCATGAAGAGCTGCAAGAGTAATTAAAAAGTGCTACAATGAAAGATTCAAGGCAGAAAATCTATTTGGCACATTAAGTCACATTTTGTAAGTACACTTCATAAAATAGTTTCCCAAGCTAACAGGCAACTGTATAAGAACAAGTAGCTGAAAGTTGAAGCTGGACAGACTTAGATTAAAAGTCTTATTTTAAGTTGCTATTAATGAGATTAATTACATGTAATGTCAGTTTTCATCAGTCATCACTGAATAGTTCAATGGTGAGACGATATCCTGTAGTTTAGCAGGAAACTTATATTCTGTTTTGTACAGATTGAACTAGATGTTCACAGGGGTTTCGTAATCTGCAAATCTGTATTACGGCTGATATCAGCCCTTTAACCTTTCAAATCTCACAGATATGACTTCTATCTAGGGTAACACAAAGCTGTCAGGCTCGTAAATGTCGAGTGAGCACACACAGAATTTCAGCCTGAATTGGAATTTTTTGCTCAGCTCTGGTGAAAATAGTGGCTAGAAATAGTTCTTATTTTTCTTACATTGCATCCAGACCAAATCACAGTTTGGAGCTGAGGGAGTCCTCACATTAAGAAACCAAGCAGGACACCTAAACAGCTGTTTATTGACCTTCTAGAACAATCAGGATAAGGACTGTGAATTTATAGTGTATTATCAGGAAAGGTGGAAAAGTAATCAGATGTTGTACATTAGCTGCTGTTTGTTTACTGATGTTACAGGTCGTCTGGGGACTGTCCCTCTGCTTCATTTGAAGCACGCTAATTGCATTACTCTTACTGTCATCATGTCAATAAGGAGGGAAGGTAAAGCTTAGGAACTCATTTTTAATATAACAGTGTTTTAAGAGAGATGTAAATGTTTGTATATTTTTCAAAGATATCTTCCATATCTGTCTATAAATTTGCCCCTATAGAATGAATTTCCTCAGAGTGAATAATTGCTGAGGAAAAAACAGATTAGCATACTTCTCTTTATCCCAAACAGTTCTAAATGTTAAGAGACTTTAGAATTCTAGGGCTGCATTAGAGAATTATTTTGTTTTATTCAGAATTGCAATTGCTTTATATTCATCCTGACAAATAATGTTGTTGTGGTTTGAAAGCACATCTGCATTAGATCCTCCATAAAATATTAAAAATATTTTTGTTAGGAAATATAAAAAGAAAACAAACTCTCACTCCCATGAAAGGAGAATGAGAAAACATAGTTTGGGTATACAACAACTAATACATAATGTTTATCTAGCACTTTCATTACATTATTTGAAAGTGCTGTATAAAATTGTGCTGTGCTTTTTCTGGGTTTCCAGTGAGAGTGTATTAAGAACATAGATATAGGACGTATAATTTTCAGTTCTTCCTTCCATATATGTAAATCAAAGCCATTTCTCATATCTGAATGAAACACAGACCTTTAAGATGCCCATGTACATTAATTTTGATTAAGAACTTTAAACAACTTTATTTACAGAGAAGTCTGTGGCATCTGTTTTATTAATAAAATTCATGATTCATATTTTCTGTGAATCTGTTACATCCTTAAGAACGTTATTGAAAATCATCCGTGCAATAATTTGATTATAGCAACAGTATTGATTCTCTAAGTATCCTTATTTGTGGCATAATACTTGAAAAATATCAGCACACACTTATGCCCACACTGCACTTAAAGTATATAACTGTATTTCTCTATATTCTTATTTTCTAATGTTCAAAATTAAAGTTTAGAATCATTTCAGAGCTTGTAAGAAAGAGCTGTAGGACTCTGTCACAGTTTTACCGAGGTGAAAACATGCATAAAAACACTGTGCCAAAGTCACTGTTCATCAGCTGCTCCAAAACAGTTGCCTGTTTGTAGGCATTTACCCTATTAAATGGGAGGTCAGTCATCTTTTTTTTCACTGAACATTAGGAACCTTCAAGTTATCTTATATAGAGTATAAAAGGTGCACAGACATTTAACCACAAACTGATACAATTGTTTCTAATTGCTCGTTAGCAGCCTCTAGCCCCAGTGTTAACTTGCATGCTCCTATTGCACCTTGAATGTGAGGTGATTTTAGATAGTCTTGGATTTGGGTAAAAAATAGGACTGAACTGCAAAAAATACCATTATAGTGTGTGTTTATGAATACACATTTGATTTGTCTGATGTGTCCCTGTGTTGCCCTAGATCAGGGACAAGCACAGGCACTAGTGTTCTATGATATTGCCAGGTTTTTTTGTTTTGTAGGTGAAGATTTTTAAGCCACATGGACTGTTCAGCCTCTTTTTTACCTGTATCTAAAATCATTACTTTTAGCTGAATGTTTCCCAGTGTGCTTCTACTTCCATCTCTTTGTTCACTTAGCATCCAGTTAATAAGGGATATAACTACCATGATGTTAGAAAAATAGACCAGTATTTGCCTGATCCTAAAAAAAAAACTCTGAGCAAGAACTTTATGCTAAATTTAATAGACATTCCTAATGCAATGGGATTATAATACAAGTCTTAATACTTTCCGGCTCCACATTTTAGGAAAATAACTTTCTTCCCTCCCCAGTTTAACACCTAATTGTATGGTTGTATTTTCAACTGCATAAATGGCTGACGTACTAGAAGCTAGAAGGGTAATTTTTAAGCAGGACTGGACTTTTTCTGCTACAGCTTCTTTATTGCACCTGTGCTAGTCACTCTTGGACTCTTCAGACTAATTTTGGCTTTTGCTATTTTAAGCCCTTGCAGGACACCAAAGTCTTATTTATGGTAGTTGTCTTAAAGCGTTAAATGTTCATGTCCTAAGTGTCTATAGAGCAGGTAGTAGTTTACTACATAGTAACCACATGCTCTACAAATGTTGTTTGATGATTTTCTAGTGTATCAGGGAACTGCTTTGGGCTCAAACTCTTAGTTGTGAGAAGAGAAATGAAGTGCACAGGGCAGGTTAAAGGAGATGACATTTCTTTACATAAAGCATAGGCTCATTAGATTATTATTATAAATAGATTATACATTTTTCTTTGATCTTCATAATAAAATCAGCAACCAGGTTCTTACAGTGTTGCTTTCTTCTGTCTTTGTGGGTGAGATCTCTTGATTCAGACCATAGCCCCTAGTTATTTTAGCCTAATTTTTCTAATGTTACTGTGGTGAGATTATTAGACCTGTCTAACCTGACAGATACATCCGCAGAGAAGTCCCCTCTTCTTCGTCCACCCTTAATTCTATATGACTGTGCACAGATGATACCGAGTTGCTGTTTGAGCTGCAGTCCCAGCTTTCCATTCAGCCAAAAACTGTCTTGCAGCTACCAGGGTGCTGTTTCAGGATATATTTTAGGTAATGAGTAAGTTCCTGGCTCCCGTGAACTCCCAGTAGGTCAGTAGGAGTAAATCAGCTTGATTTCCATGGATGTTATTTTAAAATATGCAAAGTGTTAGACACCCAAATCCCAATGAATTTTAATGGCATTAGGCATTGATCTCCTTCACAGTTCCTTGCAATTCCTGTGCAGGGTAACTGTAAAATCTTTAGGTGGGAGGCCAAACTATAAAGGCTGTATTGACCTGATTTTGGTCCGTGCATATTCTGAATCCAAATCTGAGTGCAAATTGATAGTGTAATCACACTCCTTGTAGAGAGATATGTAGCATTATCATGTATGTGTTATTCTCGTTTGTCATATGAGACTCTGGGATTTTTTTGCAAAAGAAAAAGTCATTCACTCTGAGAGTATTGACACCAACGTTCAAGATTGTGAAACTGAGAGATTCTCAAATTATCTCTTGTTTCAAGTTAAACATGTTTTGTTGTTCAAAGTCTTCCAATATGGCTTTCATGCATAAATCTCGCAATTTCCAAATGTAGTTGGTGGGAGTCATCAGTTCTGAATGTATTGGTGAGAACTTGGATTTCCTTCACAGTAGGAAAGCGTAGAAGAACCACAGCTAGCACAATTGTGACAATGCCAGAAAGAGAAAGAAGAAATTAAGCTCCAGTTTTACACTACCACAGCTAGGCTACTTACAGTCCTGTGGTCAGAGACGTAACCAGACCTGGAGTCATGCTCTAGTTTTATGCCTGTTCTCTGTTAACCAAGCATCTCATATTTTTGGCACATACTGGCTCGCTTCCAGTAGGAAAAAGGGAACGTGGTTCCACTTCTGTTTCCTGACCCAACGGTTAAAACATGCCACTGGTAAGTGGGAACCTGGTATTCAAAATCCGTTTGACAAANTTCCTAGTGAGTATTTTTGACGTCCTGCCACTAAGCAAAAGGCAAATGTTGCTGCTAATACCATTACCCCGTGGCAAAATTTAAGGAGCATCCTGATGGTCTCAGTCACTGGTTAAACTTCAGCACCAAGTTCCTTGGCATATGTACAGGTGTCTCTGAATAGGTGTAAAGGGAGCTTCATGAGCTGTGTGGACAGAGGTGCTGATTAGGGTTAGAATCCCCCCAAGATTTAAACAGTGCTTGACAAAACATATTTTGTGACTTATTCAAGAACTTAGCAGTCCACATCTGGCCTGCTATCTTAACTACTGTGCAAAGTGATGAGATTATTTCAGGATGAGAGCATGGGATATAATAGTGGCATAAATACTGTTCAGTAACTTCCCAGTTACACTGCTGCAGCAAGTTTTTAAGAGCAAGTTCTTATACTTCGTCATTCCATGTTACCATTGCCATGAAGCATAATGAACTTCTACAAGGCATGCTTCTTGTGAAAAGTAAAAAAAAAAAAAACCATAATTTCTAATAAAATGGATTGATTCTTATGGAAGCTGGTGATCCTTAGGTAGCTCAGTTTTCTGGAGAGATTTTTTGATGGGCTTTTTTGTGATTTAGGACACTATTGTCTAAGTGAAGAATTTTTCTGTTTCCACATACACTAAATGTGGACCTTAAAATGTAAGCATATACAAATCTCTGTGAAAATATGTTGTAGTAAACCAAATACGTTAAAAGAAAAACAGAAGAATTGAGAATTTCCATCTGCTGAATACATTATTTCAAGTTGTTTATCAGAAAGCATTCATGTTAAAAAACGATTTCCAAAACTGGTGAAAAGAATTAAAAACTTTGTTCTTTGCCTTCATAGAAAGATTAAAATTATGTAATAATCAAGAACTAGCTTTCTAACCAAGTTTAGCTCTAGCTAGGAAGGGAAGGAGTATTTTGACTTTTCATTTATTCACTAAATAGGTCTATAAGATAAGGATTTATAACCAAGTGTCAAAGTAGATCAAAACGAGTTTTTAATTTTGCAGATGTAAAATTGTTTTTTTCATCTGTAATGGAAACATTGCTAGCGATTTTAGTGGAGTAGTAATAACATTTTTTTTCCATTTGGTTATCAAAAAAGAAAAAAAGGCATTGTTTTCATACAACACATCATCATGCAGAACTCTGTTTCTGTTTTGAAATGGGCTGGCATCAGAGGAGGAACCCACTGTACTAATGGGGAGTAGTGCTCTGGCTTCAAGTTTGAGTTCTTTGTTTTGTTTGATTTTAAGCTGATACCATTTTTGTGTTTGTGGGTCTGTTTCCATTTGTTTGTACAGTCATATTCGTCAGACAGTTATTCTCAGTGTGATTAAGAACAGTGTAATGATATACTTGCTGTATTTATCCAGTTCATTTTCACACAGATGATATCTAGCTCACTTGAAAACCCAGGGTAATGGTGAAGTTTCAGGAGCAGAGTCTGTATCTTTGATATTTAGGTAATCTTTCAGACCAAAGTCAAAAATGATAGAAATGATAAAGTCAGATCCTGTTGCTGTGCACTGTGTGGAAGGTTGCATTAATTCTGTTATCTTTATTTTATTTTCAGGGCCCTAATTCAGTCATGATTGCCCTGGTAATGCTGTTGAATATTGGTTTAGCCATTCTTTTTGTCCATTTTCTAACTTGATTGGAATTAGGAAAGGTAAGCAAGGTCTTGTTTCCTATATCACCACATCCACCCCACCTCAAATTATAAAGATTGAATTTATTTGCGTACTTTTAACGTTCCCTACTTTAATTTTAGCTATGCCTGAATGTGATTCAACATAGTTATTTAATTATGTAACTGTTTTGACCCTTCAGTGAAGTCATGACAACTAGTGGTGTTAGCCCACAGTTCTCTGCAGTTGTGTCATCAGCCTTTTAAATGGCACCAGGCATACTCAGACAAGGGAAGGAGGCTTGGCGTTAGGATGGGCGCAAGAGAGATGAAACTTGGAAAATTCAGCCAGGGGCCCAGATCAGTTTCTCTGCTGATGGTTTGTGGCTTTGGGGTCCTCTGAAAGCTGAAGCAAGCAGCCATGTCGGAAAACAAACAAAATAATCTGCTGAAGCAGCCCCGCCAGTGAAGTGCGTTGGCTTCTCCATCTGTTCCAGCAGTGTGACTAAACTGGAAATGTACGGAGCTGCACTTTTTGTTGATGGAAGCTAACAGCTGCCTTACTATTTTACCGTCTGATGTTTTTAGTGGGGAGATGGGAAAACGACTGCCAGAGGAATGTGGTCAGAGGATTCTGTTGCTGTGGAAGTGATTCCAGCGTTCACTCCTATCTCATTAGAAGAAATAGTTAGCAGCATCAGTCACCAGTCTTATTCCATTACCTGCTGCTTTTAACATCTCCCACAGCGTTCTGGGAGATTGAATTTCATTTGCCTGTGCATGATTCTGTTCATTCGTTGTTTATGAAATTTGATGTATAGCCATAACATAGTGTGTAGTCCAACCTGGAGAGCGCTACCAGTTCTGCCTAGCGGCGGAAGCAGAAGAGGAAACGTCTTTTTCTAATCTGAAGATGTAATTCTTTAATTCATTTTCCTAAACCTGAAGAGTCTCTTTGCTTTAAGGTTTAGGAAGTAATAAACCATGACAGCAAAATTTAGAGCTGTTCATACTTTCTAAAAGTGCTTATATGCTTAAGCCAATAGCAAGCAAAATTCTTCCTAATAAAACAATAAGAATCTGAAGTCGGTATCAGCACATTCTAAACAGGAGGTGAAATACCAGAATAATCCAAGAAAGACAAGATACAGGGTTTGCATGTTGACTTTTTTTTTTTTTTTTTTTAATTCTGGTGCTGTGGTAATTGGTGATTTGAATTATTATGTTTCAGCACTGAGGTATTTTGCCAGCAGTTAAAATAAAGTCTTGTCTGAGTGCACATTAATACCAGTGACAGTTAAGCTAGCTAACGCTCATAATAAATTTTTGTAATTTTTAAACACTAGATTTGTGTTGAATACATTCAGGTAGAGCATTTAGACATGTTAAGTGATTGTTTATTGATTCGATGCCTTCAGTGTCTTTGAAGTCCATTTACAATTTTACCTCAGCATTAAAAAAGCCTCAAATTTTTTCATTTGGAAAGTTTGTCTTAAGTAGTTTCACAGCCCTTTGTTACAATGATGTGATCATGTTTCTTTTATGTGCCATTATACTGTAATTGTTGTACCCTATATTAATCAAAAGCATGCTTATTTACTGAAAATATGTGGTGTGATCATTTGGAAAGCAAATATTTTAATTTAAAGATATAAAAAGCAAAGGGCTTGTATTATGGTTTATTTTATCTCTATTAGACAGTATTTCATACAATATAGTTTTTGAACCTGTTTGTAACTTTGTAAGTGTTTGCATGGTGTAATGGGCAACATTCTTAAAAGTACATTAGCTATCTTTTGATGCAGCATATTAAAGTAAATAGGTGCGGACTGAATATTGTGCAGCAAAGCAGCTCTAAGCAGGGCAGTAACACCATGGTGTTTTTTACAGAAGTATGTTGAGAATCCTGTGTTTTGACCAGTGTGGATAAAGAAGAAAGCAGAAAGAGAGCAAATGAAAATAAAACTTGTATATTTATTTTTTAAAGAGTCAAAAATGTGTTTAAAATTTAGGAAAGTAATTTTTAAATAAGAACAAGGTTTTAGAAGTTACTGTGTAAGCCTTGACATAATGGACAAAGAGTTCAAACAGTGAAATCACCCCCCATCTCCTTACATGGAGAGGTAATTTTGTAACTGACGTATTTAATTCCTATTAAATGTTTATTTAAAGTACTATATGCTCTGGAAATAATGGGTAACAAAGCTTATGAAAATGTTTATAAATTTAAGTAAGCATGTTAGTACCATTTATAAATATGTATGATTTATAAGCTTTTTTAAAACAAAGCTCAAACAAATTGTTGGTATTTTTCTAAAATGTGCACAGCTGTATTTTACATGAAAGGCTATTTATAATTGGTTGTTATACTGTACACTACATTTTGGACAGCACAATGAAGCCTGCCAATGTACTTAATAATGTCATTTTGTCTATTTAAAGTTCCTTGCTGTCAAAGAATGAACTCTTTATCTATGAGTTTGTTTATAATTCTTGACCCAAAATGTATAATGTACAGTTTTCACAACTGTATTTGCTCTAATAAAAATAAGTTGGTTATTAATAGAGTTTCGGACTAGTTCTTCCTGTTTAAGAATTACTTTTTGCGTTCTTCAGAAACAATTTTTCTAATAAATTCAGTAAACAAGAAATGAACTGGGAAAATCATTGAAGTCCTGGCCTCTTTGAAATCGTTATGAGTTGCTGTTTTTAACAAAACCATTTTAGGAAATGTTTTAAAGTAGAAAAAAATGGCAAGTTTCCTTATGTGTCTTCTTTTATCTTCTGATACAGAATTTTTTTCTTTGTAAATGTAGTATCTTAAATTATACTCCCACTACAGAAATGATTTAATCAATCTTGTTTCAATCAATGACTGGTCCATTAAGAGCCATTCTTATAAGCAAATAACTTTTTTGGACCTCCCTCCTCCTCAAGGTCTTCACAGGTTCAAAATTAATGTGAAGAATTGTGAACCAATATTCTACAGAGAAAATTCACCATTACAGTTGTCTTAAAGCCACCACATTTGCTGACCTAGTAAATCAGCTCAGAATTTTACTTTCTGATTCCTGTTCAGATTACTAGCCAACTCTACTGGAATTGTAATGTTTAGTTGAAAAGGAGAGCAAGTGTTCTTAGTAGTTCCTGTTCAATGGAAACTTACCTGTAGTAATATTTGAAGTAATTGTTACTGTCTTATTTTTCAAAATTCTACCAGCATGAAGTTTAATTTTAAGAATTTGTATTTTCAACATGATAACCTGCTCTCTAAGGAAAATTATGGCTCTTTGAGTAGAGAAAAATACATTCTCAAGAATCTTAAACAGACATCACTGAGCTACCTTTTGTGGTCCACACTGATCACTGACATTTTGAGATCCACATTGTATTTTTATATGTTGAAGAAAGTAAAGTTGCCATGAAGTATTTCTTCAGTTCTATGAATATGATGATACATTCAGGCATATGTAAATCTTAAAAGCAACAAGCAAAGGATTTGCCCAGAAATAGAAGAAAAAATGGTTTCATGATCAGCTGAGAAATATGACATCTTTCTCTGCTTATCAGTGTTCATAATTCTTAAAAATCAACATGTACGTAGAAATACAACAATTTTTCTCTGGTGTCTGAAAGCAGATGGACAGTTCTTCTCTGAAATGTTTTTACCGGTGGCTTACATCAGTTGTAAATGGTTTATGTGGGAAAGCATCTGCTATGCCTAAGAGAAAAAAAAAAAAAAAAAAAAACATGGCACGTAGTGCAATGTAATGCGCTAAGATTTGCTCTAATGTGGAGAATTTTACCCCACTTCAGTGCAAGGAATTTTTTTTTTCCCAGGCACAGCCGTGTGTTTGCCCACTGATGCCATAGGCAGCAAGCTCTCACCTTTTAATTTGAGGTCTGCTTTCTTGGGTAATTCCATTTATCAGACTAAACAAGATATAGAGTGTACAGAGAAAAACAGCAAATGAATGATGATGAGGTGCCAAAAGCTGAAATAAAGAAAAAATCACTGCTTTTCAGCTTAGCTGAAATTTTCTATTTACTTAGAAAATTAAAGCAGCAAGGAGTGTGAAGAGCATGGAATCTTTTCCATTTGCATTCCAAAAGGAGATTCAGTTTGAAAGCAGAAATGTCATGATGTATTAATACAAATTGCCTTTCAGATATGTACATACGTTAAAAAAAAATTATTAATACAACTGAGTGCTGACTCTAAAAGGAGTAAACACCTCTTTACGAGCATTTGATTAAATCTTGAAATATTTACACAGCTTCTAATAACATATTATGTAGCCCTAAATACCTCTATTAAGATACAGTTACACAGTATTAAAGGATACTGACAATAACCTGGATGCAATGATAAAAGCCTGCAAAAACTCTCTACATATTGAGATATAGTAACAGTCTTAGCTAGTTGTTATAAAACCATGTTATAAAACGTGGTTGTGAATTGTATCTTAATTGTTTTACTCATAGATCATTTGAACCATTTAGTCAGGGGAGACAATTCTACATACTGTTCTCCTATGGAAATGTAATTCAGCAAACAAAGCAAATGAAGAGAGTGGAAATTAAATAAGCCTTTCAAATGAAGTAGTCTTCTCATTCTCTCATTTAATGTTCACAGAAACAGGAAAAAATAGAAATTATGTTAAGTCTGAGGAAGAAGCTGCATATGCCAACGTGCTGTAACTGAGCCATCTACAGAATCCATCTCAATTTTTTTTCTACCAAATACAGAATCTTCAAAATAAGAGACATTATACCTCCTACCATTGTAGGAGATAAATGTAATTTCCATACACAGCATCGTTAAGGAGAACTGTCTATGATGTTCATGGTTTTTAAGCTAGGAGGAAAAAGTAAAACCGTACATGTCTAAACAGTTTATGTTGTGGCCGTCACTGTAATAGTTGGGCAAATCCCTCAACCCCATAAAACCAATAGCAAGAAAGAACCATGTAAAGGAATTTGTTAAAATCTCATGTTGCTTTGTTTTGTGTGTTAAATTAAGAAAACAAGACAAAAAAAAGTGCAGCCTTTTTATCCAGTAACCTAAATTTCATCCTGTCAGTATGTGTTTGTTTCATGTAATATTTTTCACAATCACTTGGGACTGGTTATCTGGGAGATTTTAGATGCAGACTGGTAGTATATTAAGTGCCATTTCTCCAAGAGGAAGGTTTTGAATGTTTGTTCAGTGATGGAAAAGAGCAGGATTTTCCTGATCACCCTTGAAATGTTTTTTGTTGTATCTTCTCTGTGCTGCCACTGTTTTTTCAATTATCTTTTATCCTCCATTGCCCACCCACCCCCAACTCTAGCAAATTTAGCTTATTCTCCCATTCCCCACAGACAGCTATTTGCCCCCACACTCTAGCCACTTATTCTGGTAACTTGTGGTTTTCCTATTGAGCACACTCGTTTAAACTGAGTTTAGCTCAGTATGGCTATGGAAGCTATTTCTGTTGCGGCTTGTCCTACACCGAATTACATGTCTCGTGTCACGATTTTCATTTGGTCCAGTCCTCTGCGTACTGTTGGTGCTGGTTTATGCAACTGTATTCTAATTGCAAAGCTACACTCACCATCTCCAGTATCGGGGCAGTGATTTAAATACAGTACTTGTGAGTTGAACAGAAAAGAAAATGCCTGAAAACTGTACACGGATTTCTAAGGGCTCTTCATAACTCATAGAAACCAACGTAATGGTGTCATCGCTGAGGAAAAATCTGCTGTCATCTGGGTTATGAACTCCGCTACAAATGTCCACGGTAAGATTCTGAAAAAGACTGGATATACAGCTGAAAGTGATTGGCAACTCAGAAGACCAAGGAGTCCTTTTTAGGGTTGTGGTTTACTGTGACTGCGATATGATGATTTCTGGACTTGATACACAGACAAGTGAATTGTTAGATGGAATAAAATATATCCTGTGCTGGAAAATCATTTTTGCTCACTTGCCTGAGCTTCCTCCATGTCTTGTACTTACTAATCAGGCAGCTGTATGGAAGTTGAGGCACATACACCTAGACAAAGGCTAGGTTTTACTTTCCTAAGTGGCTTCAGTGTTAATTAATTAGGGAGCAGTAAATGGCAGAGAAGGAATTACATGCTTTAAGCTGTAGGTTTTGAACTCTGCTTTTTTATGCTGATTTATCCGAATTTGAAGAAAATATAAAGGATAGTTAAAGAGTAGATTTCCAGGTATTATCTTTCACAATAATAATTTGTATGGTAATCCGGAATTCTTTTGAGATGAATCCTTGAATTTGAAAGAAGCAGCATGTCTTTTCTTGAATTTGTAAATTGCACAGTTCACTGAAAAGCAGCTCTGCAGAGACGCTATTAGACCACAAAAGACAGATCTTGACCAAGAGTTTTGAGAGTGGCTGCCTACATTTGAAGTCCTTAGTCTACAGTTAATGACCTAAGCTGAAACATTTTCCAGCTCCTGAGCACCTCACAGTTACCATTCAAAGACATTTGTGGGGAGGGGAGGTGGGAAAGAGGGAAGAAATCAGGTATTTCACTGAAAACTGCAGCCTATGAAAATGTTGAATCTGGCCTACAACTATGCTGAAGGTTGAAAGCATTTAGGTCTAGATTTTGGATCAGCCATTAGAGCTACAGGCTCTGGGTGTGGGGGCTCAGTCAGAATCCAAACCCAGGTCTGGTTCCAAGGGCACACAGCTAAAACGCTTGAGCCAGAAGTGCTTTTAAGGGGGCGGGGGGGGGAGTTTGTTAAAAATCAGGCTGCAGTGACGCTGGGTTAATTAAACTGTTACATTCTGTACTTCTGGAACAGTGTCATCAGCTGTATTTAACATTGCAATTTTACTATATTCAGGACATGTCCCACAGAATACCTCTGAAATTGTCATAATATAAGATAATGGTGCTTAATTACTTACCCATTTTTAGCAGCAAAGTACTTTTATCGTATAATACCACCCAGTCTTCAAAAATACCGTATACTGCCTTCCATTTTAATTATGACAGTTCTGGATTTTGTTTAGGCCACTGATGAGAAAGTCATGAAAGTATGGGATTGGCTACCATGGAAACAGTGAAGACAGAAAAGCACCAGCAGCACTTCACAGGGGCTGGGACTAAAAAAGACATTTCTGCAAAGAGAAAGTAAAGCGGCATTTACATTACAGTAGATGGCTTCCATGCATTCCTGGCATACCGAGGCAACACATTCCTGGCATTGATTGCAACAAGCCTCCACATGTACCCATGATATAGAGCAGAGCAGGCATTGTCAGAAGAATATTTAGGAAAAAGGAAGTACAGGCATGTTGAAGTTGAAAGCAAGAGAGTGGAAAGTAAGGGAAGAAAAGTGAGGGGAAAGGAGAAGCAGCAAAAGGCGCATACATGTTAGAGAGGGAAAAGGACTTTATGGAGAGAAAAAAAAAATACAAAGAAGAGGGACGATACTGGACACAGAAAAAACTGAAGTTTGTTCGACAGGAATATGGAGAGGGTAGAAGACTGAGAAGTAACCATCTTCAGTATGTAAACAGCTACTGTAGAAAGCTGCTTTCTGTGCCCACAGGGATTAAGACAAAAACAGATGGGCTTAAATTGCACGAAAACTGAGATCTGTTAGGCATGAAGAAAAATTTTCTAATTGTAAGGATAATGTCTTTGAATTAGATTACTAGGGAAACTGTAGGATTTCAGAGTGGTGTATTTTTACTCTGGACACGATCACAGATTGAAAGATTGCTGGTTAACCCTTATTTTCTGTGATTCCTGATATTTCTGATGGTATCTGGATGTCAGGCAGAGGTGTGATAGGAGGGCAGCTAGAAGACTGGAGAGTGAACCCTTCTTTACATAAACACAGATCTATTAGGCAGGAGGAAGAAAAAGGAGGGTGTAATGCAAAAATAAAGTAGGAGGATGCTAGGACAAGACGTGGTAGGAAGAAGAAAACCTGAACAGCAGAGAGTCAAGAAGAATGTGAGGATGTGACACATGAGAGAAGGGGATAATTGGCCAAAAAAGCACCTGAAAAGGGTGTGTAGTGCAGAAAGGAGAACAAGCAAGAAGTGGGCTGGGAAGCTTCAGGAAGTCCTGCAAGACCACCACACTGAGGCACAGCAAAGGAGCCCAAAGAAGATTCAAGCAGAGAAGCAGCACCAAAGAAGCATCGGGTCTTCAGCAACAGCATGGTTGCTCAGCTGAAGATAACCAATGGAGTTTCATACAGTTTTTAAATTGTGGAAATAATCAAAGTTGTCAGGAAGTCTCCTCTTTATTAAATGTTCAAGAAAACATCTTCCTGAACCATTTTCCTGTTTCCAAAACGTGCAGAAAATAACAGCTTGCTGTCACAGCAGACTGACTTGAGTTCCACTGAAGGAAGTGAATAATGCAGACACAGTTGCAGTATGTTTTATTGACTCTTTACATAAAACCACTCTAAGAAAAGTATTTTATACAATGGGATTTTCCCACTATTAATAAAGACATGATGAAACACACAAGGAAGAAATAAACAACCATATAATCATGCAAGCTTCCCATCTGAAAGAGCATTAGCACGAAGTTACAGGTTTGCTTTTCTGTGAGCATCTCCTCAGACGACAAAAATGCTGTTGGTATTTACACTGATTCGCTGCTGTACCAAATGTTGCATATGCTCTATAGACTCTGTTGTTGTGAGTCACACAAAAAATTATGTAACATTTGGAAATACATTCAGTCATCTGCTTGCCACAGAAATATTGCTAACAAATTCTTCACTCTTATCTCTAGTCTTTATCGTCCTTGTTAAGTGTTATTTTCATGCAACTTCCTCAAGGGGAGATGACTCATAGCCAGAGAGTAAGCTATGATGCTCTGTTGGCACCAATGGCCATATGTGCTGGTGATCAGATATTGTGGTCCCCTTATCCTTTACAATGCCATCTATTTCATCAGTCAATCATAAATACCATCCTCCTTCCAAACAAATGTCAATTGTCCAAAGCATTAGCCTTCCCTTCCTGACCATGCAGCTTTCAGCCTGTCTCCTGCCTGACCGGGCTGGTTGAAAAGTTTTTCCCTAAAGGTGAACAAATCTGGGATGGAGGACAACTTCTCCCCAAGGTCTCCTTCCAATTCACCGAACCTCTCTTATTTCCTCTGACTTACCTGAGTGCTCATCAGTTTATGCTAGGTCTCAAGAGGCTGTGTAGACACCTGCACACCTTTGAGGATGTGGTGCTCTTAGGAGCACCACCCAGAGGCATTGCCTTATTTTGGTCAAATGATTAGAGATATCCAAACGATGGCTGGAAAACACTACTTGCAGCTCCAGATTCCAGCTGACTGCACACACACTGCAGGATGCAGCATTTGTGTTGCCTGCTCAAAAGGAAAAGCCTCTAGCCCAGCCCACTCCACCCGGGAGTGGGTGGTGATTTTCTTATTATTATTATTATTATTATTATTTGCACACGCACACAAGCCTGCTGTTGTCCAATGTCCTTTCCTCTCAGACAGACAGAAACAGCAATTTTACTATTTCCTGCCATTAGCTGTGGACATTTCTCTCAATCAAGCAGCCTGAAGGCAGCAAAGGCATTTCAGAGCATCAGTGTGGCCATGTGAGCTTCATCCTTTACCCAGGAGACTGAGTACCTCTATAGTTCTATAGCTGCCAGATAGGTAAATATACCAAATGTGTAGAGCATACAACCAGCTGTAAAGTCTGTCATTAATGCTGCTGGCCACTTTTACAAACATTTGTTTATTCTAGGCATCAGAATGTTTTTAATGGTTGTTTAAATTGAAAGTCTGGCGACTGACACAAATAATAAAAGAATGTCCTCAGCTGCCAGGGATATGGACTGTTCAGTGTTCGAATATGTGACACGCTATCTTATAAAGAAAAAAAAGGAGAAGCACTTTCAATTCACCTTATCGCTACTAGCTAACTGACATTTCAAAACCCTGAGTTCCCCCATCTCACATTCTTCACACTAAAATGAAAGAGCGTGAAAACACTGAAGAAAATGTATTTCCAAGCATGGGAAGAAGCATTATTTGAATTTATTTTTGGTGGAAATAACCAGAACTTCTAGGTCACAGTTACGAATCAGAGAACTTCAAAGATCATTTGCACATAGTCATATTACGTCCGCTGAAGCCGAGCTCACATCTGCAAGACTGGCTAGGCAGGCTGCACACACATAACCTACTGAAAGCCATCAAACGCCCTCTGTATGGCTGACAAGGCTCCTTTCAGCACAGTGTTCCGGTGAAATTACAGCTGCTAGCCAGCTGTACGTACGAGCTTAGGGTGCAGGACCAGTGATGGGACCTATAGCTTCAAGGCAGGAGATGCTGGTGCAGGGGGCTGGTGAAGTAGCACCCTCAGCTCAGCCTCCCCCCCTGACACCCACAACGCGCGGGCTGAGGCACTTCGTCCTGGGGAGGGCACTGGCGAATGGTGGGGCATACAGCAAATACGCGCATGTGCCAGAGCTCACAGCTGTGTGGGCTCTCCTGCCTCTAAAAGCCAGGTGACTGCAGCATACCATTAATATTTTGTGTATTAGATCAGAAGCCAGTTGCTGTGTCTAGGTACCTATGGAGTATTTTCAGTATTCCAACTATGCCTCTATCAAAGCCCTGTTGAAATACTGTGAAATACTAATGGCAGAGTAAAATAAACATCAGGGATAACAGAAAAAGTTACCACTTGCAAGACAAAAGCAGAAATGAGATGCACTTCCGTCCTTACAGTTTGCACACGTGACCTGGGAACAAGGCTGGCGGCCAAAATCTGCCTGATTGTGCCTATCAAGTATCCCTGCATTAGGAGGGAATGTCCTGAGGAGCTGGCTGGCCACTGACGTTTGGAAAATGAATGAATTGTGCTTGCCAGGTGCTTGAGAACAACATTTGGCACGAAGTAGCTGGAATGACATGAGCGTGCAGGCTGTGTTATTATTTCCTATTCTTCCAGACCTTCTCATTGTATCGGGGGACTAAACAGAAGCCTGTTTCAGAGCACATGAAATACAGCAGGGGGGATATTTACAGAGGCTTTTACAGTATATTCATTTTATTAACATAGAGTAGAATTACATGTGGGGTATTATTCCAAAAAATACAGCAGCAATATTCCTGAAATGCGTCTGGAATACGTGCTATGGAGACACTGGGAAAAGCTGAGAAAAACTAAGGTAAGAAAATCTGAAAAGTGGCTTTCTGTTGTCCTTAGTGGCCGTGTGACTGCATCCTCCTGCATTTCTCCTACTGCCCAGACCCTAGCAGATAAAATGCATTAATCGCTTTCCGTAGCAGGAATCCTTGAACCTGTTTAACTATTATTTCCAAAAATTATGACACAAATAAAAGAATTTTGCAGTCGAGTTATCACTGTGCTTTAAGTAGGAGTGGTGTAAGCCCCTCTCCCACCTCTAACAGTTTCCTTTTGTTTTTTAAAATGCCACTCCAATATTTCTAACTTTAATACTCAGCACTGCAGAAGTAATCGAAGTCAAGCATAAGATCAGATCTAATACAGAAGGCTGGCACACCTTGCTCTAGAAAGAATCGCATCACCTTTAAATCCTTCACAATCCACGTCTTTTAAAGAAGACACTGGCTCTTTCCTGAAGAAGAGGCTTTGTTCCTGGAAGCCACAGGTGCCACTTATGGCACGTCCACATCAGAAACCTGTTCCTACACCTATGTTTATTGCATCACTCCAGTCACATAGGGTAGAAAGTTAATATTATAATGCAGTGATAACGACGATTAACCAAAAATATTTATAAAATGTAGAAAATGCAATTGCAGTCAAACAGAATTACTGACATAGCTGTTTCACAGTTCTTACAAGCTGATTTGCTTTCTACAAGGAAAAATTATTTGATTCTGAAAGAATGTTGACTAGTGGCTTTGGATGAATGAATGACACAAGTAGAAAAGCCAGACCGGAAACAACAGCTACCTATTTCCTCCTAACATGTTAAGATCTACCTTTCTCACCTGAGTGTCCTGAGTTTTTCCATATTTTTCAGAGATTCACATAATTTGGCTTTGTGGTCTTTAAAATAAAAGTGAATCAAAAATGCAACATTTTGTTACTGAATATGCAAGAGGCTCCACTCTACGCTAATTTTCCTTTTCACTACTGAGAGACCAACTTCACTTAGAACATCGATGCAAAATGAGCTGCATTGACACAGCTCCAAAGAGGAGCAGCAGAGGGGGTAGATAGTAAACATTCACACCATTCAGTGTGGGGGACTTCAAAGGGCTAAATTCTCATCCTGCTCGTTAGTGATTTGAAAGTTACAAATGATAGTCTTAACCTTAGCCTTTCCTTCATCTCCCTCTTGGTCACCAATAAATCTCTGGTATTTACTGAAATGTACAGCTTGTTTAAGGACATGAAGATGCTAGACATTGTTTCTCCTTGACTTCACAGAGACTATTCTTGTCAGAATCATATGACTTCAAAATGAATGCCCATCCACTTGAAAAGTTCATGTAGATCAAAACATTGGATGACTTAGGTTCTCCCACCGACAAATATACACGTTTCACCAGAAGGAGTTGGAAATTTAAGCTTTTATTAAATGCAAACAAAGTCAGAGTATGATGAGGGCGTAAATAATTACTTGGAATCTAATAAAAAGATAGATGATGATTTATTACATTAATTCAATTGCATTAAGGATGTAATTACCATCTGCTTAATCATAGTGGTACCACAATGAATGAATAAACAAACACTCATCCAAATGCAGGAGCACTCCCTTTTGGGGAGGAAGGAACGTACCTGTGGATATACACATCTGCACATCTGTCCAACTATTTTCAGCTTGTTTGCTTAAAGATTAGATCTCAATCAAGATTAAAAATGAAATGAAATGGAAGCTCTCAAATTTTGGTATTTCACTACCTTTGGATCTGTGCCTAAATACACTTGTCCCTAATACGTCAGCTCCTACACATTCAGCAGAATTCAAGTAGAGCTTTGCAGAATCTGTGACTCTGGGCAGACACCATGGTAAATGTTGGGGTGCTCATCTTTGAGGTAGAAACCAAAGCCTTTCTGCTAACAGGTTTGGGATAGCATTTGCAAAAGGATGTATATTTCACTGAAAGGGGAGGGACATGAGCTTTTATATGTTTGTGTCATTTAAAATGTATATAATACTGATGAGATTTCAATTATCAGTAGGCATGTTTGCGTATTTTACACCTTTTCATAGTAACGGGCTCTATGCCAATGTCAGTGTAGTCAAACACGAAACCTCGTAGCAGTATGAGGTTTTTCTAACACTACGCCAGCTGCCGCTTCTACCTGGTATCCTTCATCATCCTGCATTTTAACAGAAGTACCTATGGAAATGGTCCTACCCACTGGGACTTCATGCACCCCCTCCATTCAAAGCTAGCCCCTTGCAACACAAGATTTAGATGGTAATACAACAGAATGGGTATATGGGTATAGTCACCATTCAAATCTTAAATGAAGTAACTACGAAAGCAAGCAGCAAATATTATCACAGGGACCTGTACCAGAGGTATCAGACAAAATCCCAAAGCAAGAAAGTAAAAATATCTTTCTAATTCTTGTAATCAATTACATACACTCAGTAGCAGGAGGGTGATGATCTCACTTTTCTGTTAAATAACCCTGTGAATACTCTCATTAATCACAGCCTTGCTGTAGTATGAGCTTGGGTAACCCAAGTCCCTTATCTCCCCTACCTACCTTTCTGTGTGCCACAGAACTCAGGCTAAAACCTGCCAACAAGGGATGCCTAGAAAGCATCTCGTACCCATCTATAGGCAGGTCCAGGTAACCCTGTACCCACAGTGTGGTGAGCACTCTGGGCATTTGCCCATTCACATCTCATGAATGGATTCAGACCCCAACCCAAAGGAGTGGAGTTATCTAACATCTCAGATAATTTATTTTACGTGCATCAAAGATTTTCCTGATTCATGTGCGAAATGTAAAGGCGATATCCCAGTCCTCAAATCACTGCCTTGCAATGGGAGCATCCCCTTCACATGCACAACCACTACAGATGGAAAAAAAATGCTCAGGAGTAGCAACTAATCAGAGACTAGGATAACAAATCCAGGTATACCTGTTCGTATATTCTGTTTTGATACTTGTCAGGCTTAAATCCATTGGTGGATTTGGGTCTTATTTACAAGCCATTGTGTAAATCCAGATGCTCTCTAACTGCTCATTTTGTTTGAAACTGCCTGTCGGTATCTTAGACATCAGAAGAATCTGCTTGCTCTTATGTTAAATGAAAGGGTAAATGAGTGGAACAAATCACTTCCTTTAGTCTTTTGAATAGCTGTGTTACATTTCTGTCTTACTCTTCAGCTTGTTATGCCAAATTGTCTTATTTCTCACAGTTTATTCATATGATCTCCCACACTTCCGAGTCTTTTCATGCCCCCATCTCCCCTGTTCCTGCAGTATCCTTTTGTACTGAGTATGATCACTGCTGACCAGGTTGTATAACCGTGTTGGTATTTTCAGGAGTATTCTCATCCCATTACTGTTGTGAAACATCATTCTCCTCGGCAATCTGTGTTACACCTCCCAGAGATTTTACTTGCCCTAACGTCACACTCTGCATTAGATTTCATTTGTTTCTCAGCAGAAACGTGCCCTTCATACATGCTGCTCACTGCACAGCTTGCTTAGCTCCCTCTGTCCCCAAAGCTTCCTCCAGTTACACCATTCTGAGTTAACTGCATCTGCTGACTCCTGACTTTCCCCTTTTTAGCTATGAACATGCAGAATGGAGTCTGCTAAGCAAACATGATCTACGGAACCACAGTCTTCAAACCTCTGTGGGACCGGAGTCATGCTATATGTCCTAGTCTTGGTCTAGAAGAGTAAGGATCGCAGGGAATGTTCATCAGAAGTCTGAAAAATAAAATAAACTAATGCTAACTTGCACTTATCTTTACATTTGTATACATGAAACACTAACGTATATGAATAATTACCAAACATAAGAAAACAATATGCAAAGAGGCTTACAAAAATGTCCATTTTTTTTGTGAGGGAAAGGAGGACAGGTTGAGATCTGGCCAAAGTGGCTTCCCCGTTGCAAACCTTCAGCCACGTCCACTGCTGCTCAGAAACTGGCGTATGGAAGTCAAGCCTTGGGTCTGCCTGGTCATCATCTTCAGCAAGCGACGTAAGTCTGGTGGCATTTCTGCACGGGCTGGTCAGGCATACAGAGGGCCCTCGATACTTCGCGGTTGAGGCATGGTATGAGTAACACTCCAAAGCACTGGAGTTTGGAGGCATCCTCCCACTGTCAGGAACATTCTGCTTGCAGCTTAGATACTTGGCACTTCCTTGACACTTTAAATCATTTTGCGAGTCATGCCACCTCCCCTGCAGCTGAGCTGAGAGGCTGGAAGCAGCTCATGGACTGCCCTTCCTGCCCTGGGGCCGTGCTCCTTCCAGCTGCCCAGAAAGGTGCAAGGAGTATCGTGCCCTCACCTACCACTGCCAAAAAATTTCTGCCAACTTATGCTAGTGGCCTTGTAATACGTATATTCATATATATTACATCCATGAAGCTGCAATAACTGGAACATTTTAAATAAATGGAATTTACACCCAGAGCACATTAACAGAACAAGACCATTTGTGCAATAATACCAGTCAAAGAAAGGGTTTCCTAACCTCCACTCTGAGGAAGCAGGCACGATGGGCAGCTTTGGCCAGTAACCTCACAGGCCAGCTAAGATCAATAGGTGTGACAACAAACAAAATTGCACAACACCCCTGCCTAAAAGGTCCATCACCGCCCCAACTACTCATCTCTGTCTCTATCCTACAGGAGGTCTTCCACACCACCCATGGCAGTGGGGGTGAAACTCTAGATCCTGTTCTTCCCATGCTCCGGCCTTTAAATTGAGACTCCATACTGAGATATCCACTAGCTGAGACAAGCTGAAGCTATTAAAAGCAAAATTCAGACACTTCACATTGCTTAGACATAGGATATCCTGACCAATGCCCCCCACCTGAATAGCAGGAGGGTACCAGGCAGGTCAGATCTGCAGTTACTTTCACAGGTAGGAGAGCTCTTCACATGCTTGTGTTTCTGAGAGCTACAAATTTCTTTCATGTAGCCAGCACTCATCTATTTTCCATAGTATTTTGAAACTGTGCCTGGCATCAAAATTCTTACTATTTATAGTTTTACGTGCAACATAATATTTATTTCAACTGCCAATAGGAATGCTCATTGTAAATGTCAGCAGATTATTTACTGTGGCAAATTAATTAGTTACATAAATGATTCTCTTTTTAGGGATGAGAGACTGTTAATACTTGTTGGATTACTTGAGTATTATGACCCTTTGAAGTTGTTCAACATTTTTGGATATTTAGTTCAGGACTGTGCAACTTTAAAGCAACCAGTGCAACTAATATCCCAGAGCTCAGGCATAAAGAGAATTTTGTTTGACTCAGGCATTAACAGCACTTCGGCTCAAATGAACGTGTCAGTTGTACTAAATTACAGTGAAATTCCCATTAAAGCATGTAATATGGGAACACATGATGAATTTATTTCAATCAAAGTTATTACAGAGACTGCTGAATTAATAATGATAGGACAACTAAAATAAAGTATCACTAGCTGTTGCTAACCATCTAAACAGAGGTAAATTTTTGCATTTGTACCCTAAAATAAATTTTAAAAAGAGAAGGATGAATAGTGATGGACAGACATTCACATTGGTTTGTACCTTAACTCCCTCTGAGGTTTTGGAGTGTAGTCACCTACATTTTATGTGCACAAGGTGAATGCATATGCAAACAAATGACTGCGTAGAAAATGCATAATTGTTGATACAAAAGGGTACAGTTCTCTGTGAAATATGACAGGCTACGTGCTCACAGTTAGCACCACAAATAAAAAAAAATAATAATAATAATAATTAAAACACAGAAAAAAAGTCCAGATGCTTGTTAAACTGGAACAAATTTGGGAAAATATTGATCCAGATTTATACTGAGTTTGTGCTTTGAGAAATCTGCTTTCCCCTAAGGACTTCAACTTCTCAACATTTTCTTTCTACATTCCTAAAGTCATTCTACATACTGCAAAAGTGAAATACTTAATATATTTCTTATGTGCATGTCTTATTTTAAATGAAGATACTGTGTAGGAAGAAAGGGAAACAGATGCTGAAGATACAAAGTCTCAATCATTCCCAACTACAACCTGACAGTTGTCATCAATGCAGATCTCGTAACTTTGCTCCCAAAATGGAGGGTAAACATTTTTCTGTGTGTAACATCAGTGTTATTCACACAGAAGTTTTGACTTAATATGGTATTCTTTACTTTCTGACAGAAACTGTTATGTAGGATGCTGTGAGCTTTCAAGCTGTTGATGCATTTCTCTCTGGACGTGGGTGTATTTAAGTGATAGGCATAAGGGATAGACAGATAAAGACAGAAATGGGATAAATCGGTCTCATAACAAGGCAGTGCTGGAGTCTTTTTGTATACCCACATCACAGACACACTCTTCCCACAAAGCGCAGCAGGTTGTTGCTCTCTTTCTAACTGACCTACCTGAACTTGTAGCTCCTTACTCAGGAACACTCTCTGGGGCACATGCAGGTCAGCGTAGAGCCGTGCAGAAGCAGCATCTCAGCACTGCAAATCTGGTGCTTTCACACTCAAAACAGCATCCGAGAAATGAATTTAACACCAGCATTGCTAACTGGCATCAGCAGTCACTTCTTCGGCAGTCTTTTGCTGAGTATTTATATTGGACCTTTCTCTAGGCCTGTCTTTGGAAGTATGATTTTTTAAGTAAGATACAGTGCATCCTCAAAGTAAAGTGGTTCGTCAAGGCCATACATGTCTAGTCTCCTTTTCAAGTGCTATGTTTTAAACTAAAGATTTACCTCTATTTACATCTAGAATAGAAACCTCTACCACAACCACTCCTGCTAGACGAGCATCCTAGAGAAGGCACAGATGCACCCCAGGAACGTGAGTGTGAGCGCAACCAGAAAACATTCTTTTTACCTCAGCCCCTTCCATAGTCACATTGGAAGCTGCATTGCTGAATCAAATTAACAGTCTGAGTGGGCAGAACATAAACCTGTCCCTGCTTTGTAGACTGTGCTCAGACTTACAGGTCACTTCAGTGCTCTGGGGCTTGGTCGTTGGCTGGTATGTGGGGTCTGGTAGGATCATGTAGCGGCTTTAAATAACACTCTTGAAGTAACCCAAAGATAGTGTCCACCAAGCAAAAAAGAATAGAGAGTGAATGTTGTCAGGAAAAGTAAATGAATGCTTCTCTTGATTTCTAGGTGCACACCACCAGCTTTC
Organism: Chauna torquata; assembly: GCA_013399475.1. Taxonomy (NCBI): domain Eukaryota; kingdom Metazoa; phylum Chordata; class Aves; order Anseriformes; family Anhimidae; genus Chauna; species Chauna torquata. The sequence continues at coordinate 58,876 of VXAL01012255.1, forward strand.
TACACAAGTCTTTGCGCTACTGGCTTTCTGGGAATGGATAGGAATAATTCAAGAGAAATGAGAGTTTTTTCTCAAACTAATTCCCTGAGGCAGAATCTCCAGGTAATAACCAATGTGTTCATCTTTGAATCCCAAAAACTAGAGAAGAGTGGAACCAGCTTAAGTTTAGGTTCAGGTAAAAGGAGAATTTAGGGGGAAAGCAGTTGCTCCCTCCTTTAGCAATAGCAAGGTGCTCTCAGCTGTCCATGGCACCACAGCCCAGGCACCCATGGACCAGCAAGGTGTCAGTGCTCCTTCAGCAGACACACAAGAAGAGAGAGGACTCTCCATCAGGCCACTCATTTCAGGTATTCAAAACTCCTGTCTTAGGTTGGGGTGAAACACTCTGCAGATGCATCCCTCCAATAGCTGGTACTAAAGGCTTGTGCTTAAACCAAATAATCCCTCTGGAAACATGCACAGTGTAATGTAAACCATGGGTTTCTCCTGAGCATAGAGGTTGAAAAAAACAAACAACAGCATTTAGGATACAGATCCTCATCCTTGATCTCTATTGTTATTTGTTATATTTATATTGCACTGAGCAGGCACAATTTTCTGGAGTTAAATACGAACTTTTAGGAGAAGCCAATTGGAGAATGGCTAGAGAGCATGCCAGGGTCATGGCCACTAATGAAGCAAACAGTGCTGGGTCTTTGGGAACTTGGTACCCTGCGCCTTGGCTGGAGATGGCTGGAGAAGTCCAGCTGCCAAATCCCACATCAACCTCACAGGCACAGCCCTGAGAGTAAGGCTTTGGGCTCTGTCCTTTCTTTTACATTACCTAAATGTCAACCATTCAGCTGTCAGCTCTCATTTTCCTAATACAAATCTTAGGATATTTCATATTCACAGCTATTTCGTTCATATCTGCTAGGACTAGACAGTGAGACTTCAACTCCTGAAGCCACTCAATTGCATTGAAAAATAAATAAAATAAAAAGTTTGTCTCTTGTGGTTACAAAGAAAAGAATGAAAACATGGCGTTTTCAAGCTCAAGAAAATCCAGGAAGCAAGAAAATCCAGGGTTTTAGTAAATTTCAAAATGTCATGATTTTAATGTTCTGATTCATCCAGTTTGAATGTCTCAGGATGGCAATTCTGTAATGTAAATACAGACTTTTAGCTCGCAGGCTGCACATCTGAAAGAAAACCAATTTAATCAGCTAAAGAGAACACTTAATATGTTTCTAAAAAAAAAAAGTGGAAACAGTGTCTCAGTTTATATTTTGCTGTCAGACCAGCGCAACTCTGGCATAAACAATGAGGAATACATCCTGAATTCAGCTTCACTTCTTAAAGCATTGTGTTCATGTCTCATAGCTTCCTACCAATAATTAAAATGCCAAATGTCATATTCATTGCTTAATCCCACTGGTTTACTGTTTTTAAGGTTGAAGCACCACTCCCACAGATGTCAGTAAGCCCAGCAAAAACCAAAGCAGTTTCACAACTGAGCTCAGTATTTAAAAAAAAACTTTTTTCTTTTTTTCTTTCTTTTTCTCTTTCTTTTTTCTTTTTCTTTTGTTTTTCTTTTTCTCTTTTCTTCCTTTCTCTCTTTTTTCCTTTTTCTTTTTCTCTTCTTTTTTCATTTTCTTTTTCTCTCTCTCTCTTTTTTTTTTTCTTTTTCGGTATAGTTTTATATTGGTCTTCTCTTTTCAGAACTCCTGAGTTTAAAAATACACAAATAACTTGCATTTTATTTACATCCTCAACATTGCAAAACAGAGTTCTGTAATTTAATAATAATAATAAGGAAAAACAGCCTGTCTCCCAGTAGGGCTTCCAAGATTCCTGCTAATGTGTGTATGCCTTGCATCACTGCTAAGCCCTGAGCTGGCACTTTGCAAGATCAGAGCAGCTCCCCCAAAATCTCTTGCTAGTAGGTTATGCAAGTTCAAAGCATGGACATACTTCAACCTCCTTTTTCCCACATGCATGTTTTGCCCTCATCAGCAATGAATTTCGTCTGCCTTTTTTTATTCATTATTGTGAGATCTTACTGCAGCTCCACATAATCAATTTTTTAAGAATATTCTGGGTAATTTTGTATCATTAGCAAACATTATCACTGCTATTCTCTCCATTTCCTCATAAAAAAGTATAGTAGATGAAGTAATGTCCCACCAGTGAGCTATCTTTGCTTTATAAACTGATTGTCTACATAATCACTATATCCCACTTTTTTTTTTTCTATTAAGACCAAAGAGAGGACCAGAAGTTAGTTGGTAGCAAACTGGTAAAGATGTGGTGCTGTTTTTGCCTGTCTATTCCTTAAATCCACAATAACTGGTAAAGTTTTGAAACTTTGAAGAAAGTAAGAGTAGGAAGCAGGTGTGGGATTTGCTGTACATTTCAAGATTGTAGCTGTTCACACAGAAAAAAAAAAAAGACACTTCTGCATCATTTACATTTGAAAACTTGCAAATGCCACTGTTTAGATAGCGCTACCAGAATACATAACACAGAGTACAGGGAGGGACAAGAGATAGCTCTCCTTGTATGTAATGCAAGATTTAAAGTGAAAAGTGTTGGAATTTCCCTTACCATGGAGTTCGTAGCACTGACAAGGCTGAGAACTCACTGAACACAAAATGGATTTTTTAACTTGCTGTCCACTAACATCTTGGGGCTCAAAGACTACCAGACAAAGCAGGATTATGTTAAGTAGAGTTCCATCTATGGAGTCTGACCCATCACCGAGAAATTTCAAAGGGATTCAAAATTCAGAAAAAAAAAAAAAAAGTATAGTAGACCCATTTGGGGCCCTCATACAGCATAAACCAGGAGACAAGCAGAATAAAGAGCTAGGATTTCCGTTCACCCTTAGACACAGCTAGCTGTAGCACTGAGTAGACAGTAGATAAGTTTAAGAAGATAAGGAGGAACAAAGGTAAACCTGTGGCTTGGAAGAAAAGTTCTCCTTTTGCTTAAGACACCTCTCAGATTACACTCCGAGCTGTCACAGCAGCACTAGGGACAAAGACACATACAGCAGGGGCAGAGTTTGGTAGTAACTTGCAGAAGCTCAGAGGGTCAGGGCAGGGCTGAGAGCAGGAGTCAAGCTTCCAGTTTCCCTCTCAGCACCTTCTCACACCATTATTTCCTGGATTTTTCCGTGAAGTCTCAGAGCCTTATTTTTCAAGGCAAGGTATAGGAACTGCATAGGTGGCATCAATCTTGTAATTGCTGGGCTTCAGCTGCTGCCTGCTAGCTCTGTCAGGGACTTATCTGGTCCATTCACTAGCAACCTGCCTATGAGCCAAAGACGAAAAAACCTAAAGCAAACAGAAGAACAATAACCACAAGGGGGAAAGGGAAGGGGGTGGGGGTGGAGGGGAGAACTAAGATTTTTTCCGGTCTGATATAAGACAGCTATTATTTTGAAATTATTCCCTACAACCTATAAAAAATATAAAGTGAAATGTAAGATGCAAAGAATTTCTGAAGCTGCATTATGAGAAAGTACAGTTAATTTAGGCTGTGTCAGTTGGAACTGGAGTCTAGTCCTTCTCTTCAGCTGTGAAAGCAAGACAGCCCAACCCCTAATTACTACATGTTGTTTCTGCTGCAAGAAATACCATGTGCTGGTTGGTTTTTTTTTTTTTAATAATTGATAGTTTTGTCATTCATGTAACTTAAGACTTCATCCAGCTTCATCCAGTCGATGAACCAATTGTTCAATTAAGTTGTCTCTTGACTTCCCAAGCTTGTCAGTTCAGCAGAAACATGCCTGGCTTCCTCCCCGTTCACAATGGGGGCTTACACTTATTTTTGTTTCAGTATCAGTACTTTTCTAATGCCTGAAGATGCATGTTGTAGGAAGAAGGCTATGTTTTGCAGTTCACTTACTCCAATGGAATTTGATTCCATCATATGAATCAGAGAACTGGAAATCACTGATGAACTGAGTGTAATACATTAGCATGCTAACAAACCCATTTCCATATGAAAAAAATAAGCCAGTGCTTTCCCTTAGGCTTAAAATTTAGGAGAAAATGTGTTCCTGAAATTTTAATGCTATAAATTCTAGAAAAACAAACTATATTTAACCAAGGAATTGTAGGGAGTACTCAGAATAGACAAACTGGCCTTCCAGTCACTCCTGAACATTACGACTCCTCTCCGCGGTGAACACAGTGATTTAGCAGTTACTAGATGATGCGGCTCAAGCAGTGCACAGCGGTAAGCCTGCCCCGTGCAGCATGCACACCGAGCACACGGCGGAGGAGAGAGGCTGAGGCCTGGTGGCGAGGGGCCGGAGCTGGCTCTGAGCATCGCTCCGTGCGCACATCCCACCCCAGACCTCCCGGCTCCTGGCTGATGCCAGTCCAGCCTCTGGCTTGGAGCATCTCCTCTGGTATTTTCTATCTATCGGGAGAGAGGGATGAAAACTGGAGCCGGGGCATTAAACAGTTTCGCAGGGGAACAGCAGCGGTCAGCATTTTATATAACACAAGGGAAGGTGTTGTCCAGTTTCTCTCCCTGTGCCGCATGCATAGACCATGCTCCCTGCAAATTCGGCATAAAGGGAGAAGATAGAATTCATTCGAATTCAGGGTTTGTGTATCAAAGTGACTCTATTCTAAGTTTTTCCCAAATATCAAAAGATGCCCATATGGCACAAAAACAACCTAAAAATGGTGCAGAAAAAATAAGAATCACATTCACTGCAGTAAAATAATGGTAACAGTTCAGAAACCAACAGATGTCTATGGCTCATTATTTTAGAATTTGTTATTCTGTCACGGTGACATTTACAGTATGGTAACAATAGCTCTATAATGCAATCAGTTTGAGTTACTTTTATTTTTAGCCTTTGTAACATATACAGTCTTACAAAAACACTTTTGATAAATATCTGGTAACTAATTCTTTACCAAAATACCAAATTCTAAAAAATGATCAGTATGGGAAAGTCAAAACTATTTTTTAAAAAGAAAATATAGAAAACCAGTGATTCATGGTTCAGAGATGAACTGATAGTGAAGAGGTTCTTTTTTTTTTTTGGTACTTAGGCAATAACCATCGTGGCCAGATCAATCGCTTCAAACTGAAAAATAAATTTATAATTAGTAATGGTGTAGCTCATTTTGCTTAAGATAAGACTTATCCTGCTACTGTGAATTAAAAGATAAGCTCAAACACCGTTGAGTGGTAACTTGCAATTGTAACTGAAATGGATTGCTCTTTGCAGAATCTTTATCTGCACAGTTGCACACGTGGGTGTCTTCTGAACTCACTTCATTTCTGCTACTTTTTGCACTTCCTTTTCTTCAGGGCTAAAAAATAAATAAATATTTACATAAGTGAAGGCTCAGATGGGTGATTTCACCTGGAAAGTCACCACAGTGCTCTGACAGAATAACATCACCAGCCTCCGGCTGTCTCCCGTGCTGCACTGCAAAGAGCCCACAATGCCAGACCAGAGGCACTGGGTGCTGGCTCCCATGGCGTGCCACTGCAGCCACAATTTCGGGTACAATTTCTGAAAAGCTGTGCTTCTCTCCACAGTCATTTACCAAAGAAAGATTTTCAAGACACTTATGTAAAATAGCTATCACTATTCCAGATTTTTAAACACTGAATTAATCAGTAACATACCTTTCTCTACCCCAAATCCTTTAATCTGCATTTTTTTTTTCTAACCAGGGGTTGCACTAGATGATCTTCAGAGGTCCCTTCCAACCCTGTCCATTCTGTGATTCTGTGATTCTGTGACTCCTGTTTTCAAACTATACAATCACTAATTTAGGAAATTAATTTAAAAAAAAAACAACACAAGATTAGCTAGCCCTGCCAAGTAATTGTAATTGCTAAATCATTTTTCTAAGATCTTTAAAGAAGTCTTCTTTATAAATACTCAAATAATTCTAATTTAGGTTATTCCATTTATTTCCTAGATTATTAAATTATCCCCTATCCACATATTATTACTCCAATATATCACATTTTCAAGCTTTCTGAAACAGCAGCTCAACTTCTCTTGCAGAGTTGAAGGCGACCCCTGTGAGGCTTGGGATTGCTTGCTTCAAGCAGAATGATGAAGACTTCTGAAGAGCAAAGATAGTCAGGAAAACAGCAAAGGATGTAAATCCAACATTCACTGAACTTATTTTTGTTATACTCATACAGATCTATTTCCAAAAGTATTAAGAGCCTCCCTCTTCCACTGGTTTTACCAACATCTGGAAGAAAATTCCTCCAGAAACTGTGCTTTTATATTTTGAAGGAACTGAGGACATGAAAAGATGCTGGTTTGATTTATTGGGAGTAAATTTTTGTTTTTATACAACGTTTTCCAAATAGCCACCATTTCAGCCGCATATTTAATTTGTATTGTCTTTTTAGTTGCATTTAGATAAATACATTTGGATTACAAGACCCAAAAGCCCCGGCTTCATAGGCATTTCAGCTGTTTCAACATGGCCTGAATTCCCGGTCTGTTTTATGCACAGGTGCTTGCGTGCTTGCACAACAACTGTGGCAGCAAACATGAAGCAGCGGTGACACAGGTCCTCCCACTACCGGTGTGGGGAGGACACGGGGCCTGGTTCTCACCACTCCCACTTCTCCCCTGCATCTTTCCACAGGCTGCTCCAAATTGGCTGCCGAGCCCCGGGCAGTGCCAACCATCTCAGATGTTCTCTGTAGCTTCCATTCTTCACCCTTCCATCTCACACATCCACCTTTTCCCTAAATTATGTTTGCAGGCTGATAGGAAGTAGGCTTTGTGTTGCCACCAGAGCGTTTCACCACAGAAGGACTTCTGAGGCCCCTGGCCCTAGAGGAATGCCACAAACCTCCTGGCTGCTCGCAGCAGGAATGACAGCCCCCATGCTGAGGTTTTGTTGTCATCATCCTCTCACCATCATCATTTGCTCTTTAAACAGTGAGCCTGGCCAGGTCTCTGTCCACATAAAACTCAGTGAGATGATGGTCCATTCTGAAGCCTGGCTGATTCTGTTTCCCACCCCCTCTGTGGGACTGTCAGCTATGTGGTTGCTCCTAGTGGCACAGCAAAAACTCTCTCCTTAGGACAGTATAATCACATCTGACATCTGAAAACTGGAGGAGGAGGAGCAGGGAGGGTAGAGAGCCAAAAAGCTCCTTCTGTTCCTAGCTGGGAATCTCAGGACAGTGTTCAAAGAAAATCAGCCCAAAGGGCCCAAGAAGTGTGGGCAGCATCTAATGGAAAGGTCATTAATTCAGAAGAAGGTAATGTATTTGGTAATGGCTTGTTTGTCATGCTATAAGCTCTTTTTTGAGGAACAATATATATATAGGAAAAAATGCTCTAGAAGGAATATCAAGAGCAAGTCATAGGAAAAGTTAGGGCAAAAAGCAAAATGGTGATAAATAAATAACCATTTAAAAAATGATATTATTTTAGCCTCTTCTAGCAAGTAGTGCCACTGAAGGCCCCCTGTATATCCTAACACAAAAGCTCTTCTGTCTGTATATTTGTTTATTATTTAGCTGCTTTAAATTCAAAAAGAAGAGAGAAAACGAAAGATTATTTTCAACCCTGATCCCTTTGCTTGAAATTAACATGGACACCATCACTGAATTTTTCCACGCTCATTAATGCCAGCCCATATTTTCTCTTCTAGACAAAGAATATTAACAGATCTCCATGACCCAACGCTGCTTTCCACAGGCTCGCTGGAAACAAGGGGGCTCGCATGGCCCGCAGGCGCTGACATCCCATTGCAAGGGCTATCAGCTTGCATTAGTCACAACGAACCTCCTCCCATCACGCAGGGCCCTTTAGCTCGGGAACAGTTGCTGGGCAAAGGCTGCTTCGTTCTTATCTCTTTTGGTTGCCAACAAAAGAAATTATAAATGAGTGACAGGCAGGACCACACTCGGGAGGGGTTTTTGTAATAAGACTTTGTCTTCTGGAACTTCAGCGGTGAAGCTGCATCCCACAAATCCTGGGCACAGAGAGGGTCATTTTCTAAATCTGAAAGGCAAGCATAAAAGCTTAGTTATGAGCAGTGGAGGTCTTTTATTAATTTCATGATCTTGAAAGCTATTTCTTAGGAAACTATAGAGAGTACAGCTTAAAACTTCTTGCCTAGTACTTTAAAGTTGACATTAAAAAAAAAAGTGCCTTTTCTCTAGTCAAAAAAGAGAATGGGAGAGAGTACTGGGGACAAGAGCAAGGAAGTTTTTCAGCTTTTATTCTTTAAAAGCAGGCATCAAGGACATTTTGAGAGCTTCCCAGAGCACAGAACTCCTAAAGCCTGCTCCAGAGCTCATTTCCTTGCCGTTACTTGTTCAGGCCTCTGGTTCTGCTTTAGTTTTAATTTCAAAGCCTGTTATTCCCAAGAGCACAGCCTTTTCACTAGGGTGAATGTGGTCTTACTGAGAGGTTTGGTCATGCTTTAGCAGGTGTTAGTTAACACACATTGCCATAAATTCTAATTTAGACCAGACACTAACTTTTGTTCTTAATCTTCTTTAAATTTAGGATAGGGAAAATTGTGCTATATTATAAATCAAAAGTTATTACAGTACCAGCCCTAAATAGTGAAACAAAAACATATTACTAATAGGGGCTGCAGCATAAGTACAGAGGAACAACAAAGACAAAACTTGAGGTTTGTTTGTGGGGGGACTTTTTTCTCTTTTTTAACCGAGTATTGAGATCTAGGAAAATGATGTCTCCTCTTCCAAGCCAGCAGCACTGTTTCAGTCTGTTCTGCAAGAGGATCCCCTTGTCAGTTCCGAAGTGCATATATTTGTGAATGTTTCAAGGGAAATACTTTAAAATCAGTATACAGAGTATTCTGAAAATAGTTTGAAGCGCTTCTTACATTTTGACTGGTTTACATCCTGCAGTGCATCTGGAGGAAGGGTGGACAATTAGGTTAACAACAGCCAGAAAAACACATGCAGGAGCAGCAGAGAGCTTGCAAAAGGCTCTGGGCAAGGAGGAAGAAAAAAAGGAGTGGGGCAAAAAACAAGTTTATAGTCATCTCTGTAGTATATAGTTATAGAGTAATTACATTTACATAGCTAGTCAAGGCACTGAGCAAATCCCAGAGAAAAGGCAGGAGGAGGCATATTAAAAGTTTGCAGGTCTAGGTTCCATTTCAAAGTATTTGCAGCTCCAAGCAAGTGAGGCCGACCTACAGACCACACAGGAGGGCAAAATCTGGGCAGCAGAGCTTTGGTTACATCAAAATACAGCTGGCTGCGCTGACGGCTTATCCTTATACTCCACCAGAATGGTTCCTGAGACGCGCAGCAGCAATGCTCAAGCTGTTTTGATTTGCGAGATGGTAATGTGTGCCCAATGGTTTGGTTTCCAGTCTCACAAATTAAAACTTGCTCATGACAGACTCACTTCTCATGGCTGAAGAAGGCAATCCTTAGAGCACCAACATTTCTAGACAACTGTGATTTTATACAGCAGCCACATACGTGGTTCCCAAAACTCCTTGTCCAAACAAAGGGAGTGCCAGACAATAACTTGCCTGTTGGCCATTTCCCTCCTGCCTACAGCCCCTCACACAATTAATGAACCATTTCAGTCCTTCTGATGCATGGCACAGAGGGATCACACGGGCTGGGATTAATATGATCTATTTTGCCATATTTGCTATTTCTTTCATGTTACATTATGCTTGCTGAACCACCTTTATTTACATTTTAATGCTGAGAAGTTAAATGAATTAGGGCATTACAGTGACAACCCCGCGGAAATACAGGATGTTTCTGTTCAAGTGGATGGTTAAAGTGCTGCCTTCACAAGAAAATGTCATTCAGAACCTCCATTTTTCATTCACTAAATAGGGGGAGTAAGAATACAACATAGGGAAAACCATTGATGCGCTCAGACCACTGTGTGTGAAACCATCCACCACTGACTCAAAGCCTGCTTGTCCTTCTCCACCTGCCTGAAGCTGCCCATTCTCTCATCGTCCAGACAGGGTGGAAACTGTTTGTTTGTCCATTGTACAGCCGAATCCTGGCCCAGAGCAGCAGCTCCTAATTATTAATAGACACAATATATTTGCCCTCACAACATGTCCAGAAACACGGTCCTATTTGCTTTGTGTAAAAATAACTTCTTTTAAATATCTGTAAGCAAATAAACCAGCTGTCTGCGGAGGGAGAACCAGAAAGCCTTGACAGGCTAATCCAGCACCTCGCTGGTGTGCTTGGGACACTTGGCTATGTCTAGGCTGGCTTTTCAAACTCCTCATGGCCCTCGAATCTCCACGTGCTTTGGGGAATTGTCGAATCAGAGTTCTGACAGCGTGAAAAACTGTCAGCTTGCAATCCGAAAGCTCATCTTACTGATACTTTATCCCCCCCTGTAAAGCTAACAGGGATGAATATACAGCACGCCTCATGAATGCTACCTTTCACCATCTCCTCCAGTTTCAGTCACTCTCAGCAGCTCTGTTCCAAGAATTTTGGACAAATAATCAAATGCTGAAGTGTATGAGTGTGAAAGTCTGAGACCTTGCTAAATTGTGTTATTCAGGGCTTCTACGTGAAACTTTCTCTACCCATAGTTCAGAAACAATGCTGCACATGGTCTGCTAAGCTGGCAAGTAAGGATGAAAAAATCACCTGCCTTCCCTGCAAAGCCACCTTTTCGGCTAAGATCCAGGTCTTCTAGGTGGCTATCAGGTCCATTTTTAACTCCTGGGGGAAAAAAAAACTCGTTAAGGTGACAGGTGCCCAAACAGCTTACTTACCAAAAGTGGCAGATTTTCACTCGGCTAAACAGGCCAAGGTGGGCCCATGTGAACCTCACAAAGTTCAGCAAGGCCAAGTGCAAGGTCCTGCGCCTGGGTCAGGGCAATCCCAGACACGAGTACAGGCTGGGTGATGAGTGGATAGAGAGCAGCCCTGAGGAGAGGGACCTGGGGGTCTTAGTAGATGAAAAATTGGACATGAGCCAGGAATGTGTGCTTGCAGCCCAGAAAGCCAACCATATCCTGCGCTGCATCAAAAGAAGCGTGGCCAGCAGGTCAAGGGAGGCGGTTCTCCCACTCTGCTCCACTCTGGTGAGACCCCACCTGGAGTCCTGCGTTCAGCTCTGGGGCCCCCAGCACAAGAAAGACATGGACCTGTTGGAGCAGGTCCAGAGGAGGGCCACGAGGATGGTCAGAGGGCTGGAGCACCTCTCCTGTGAATACAGGCTGAGAGCTGGGGTTGTTCAACCTGAAGATAAGAAGGCTCCGGGGAGACCATATAGTGGTCTTCCAGTTCTTAAAAGGCATCTCAGTAACACCATCATTTGTTTTAGGAAGGAAAATGAATGTTACAGACAATTAAAGAACTAGAGGGGATAGCACCACAGAGAATAATATCAAGCAGCAAAAACTTGTCTGAGCTTGCTGAGCTCTCTAGCTAAGGCCATGTTGTCAGGGCTGGACAGTGTATTGCTGCCCCACCACAGCTGCCACGGGACAAGATCAGTCCTTGAGATATCTTGTCTCTGGATCAATAACCACTAGAACCAGGTCGCTGCGGTTTCTCCCACACTGTTTTGCAGGAATCCACACCTGATGCAGTAGCACATATTGCTGTCTTCGTTACTTTCTAAGAGACTGTAAATCTGTGTTGCTTTAATTACTTTCATCTGTGACATGATATTAAGGGATGCACAGGGTGTCACTAAGTTCCTCAGCAGTATCGGAGGCAGCAGGACTCTCAGCCTCTTGAGATATCAAGTGTCTTTCAGACGTCTGACAAAGTTACAGAGAAAATGGAAGAGTCAGTTTGCTTTCCAGGCAGGCTTTTAAAAGCACTTCTTTCTCTGTTATGCGTCAAAAATTCTTTTTCCTTTTTCTTTTCCCTTTAAAAACAAATGTCCCATCTCCTTTGAGACAGTTTTTGTTACTGCACTGTTTGTCAACTTCTAGCTTATACAATTTATATTGCCTAAGCAAATGGCATGCCAAGGCTTTCCTAATTCATTTGTCACTGAATTCAATCCCTTGTTCTTCTATACACATCAGAGACAGATTTCAAGCAGAAAACCAGCAATAAGAACTTTGATTCTATGATGTGAAAGTTTGACAAGTATAATTTTTAAACATTTTTATTTTTGCTGGGTTCACAACAATAATTAATAAAGTTATTTCTAGCCCTTAGTAAGTGATTTTCTTTATTTCTTTGGATGTTTCCCTGCATGTTCTGATCACTGTAGTTTTTCTTCTTATCGAAATAACTTTTTCAATTTCAGATTTTTCCAGTGCCTAAACTTTATATTCATATAAATATTTGTAATTTAAATGTATATATATTTTATTCATATTCATATGTTCATTTTATACTCAGCTTAATCCATTTAATATACGCTTAAATTTTTTGTTAAGCTGAGATAAGAAAGAAAGAGCTCTCTATGGTTTGTCTGGATTATGAAGACTAAGAACGATCTCGTCCCAAATTATTATATTATTTCCCATCTTTCATGGATTTTTGAATTTCAAAGATTTTGTTAGATGAACATCTTTTTGTTGTTGTTGTTGTTCTTTAAAAGATTCTTAACAATAATTGGAATTTTAGGAATCATAAAACTGACTGAAAAGTGAAAAGCATTAATAATTTAACTGCTAACTTTAATTCCAATGCCTGTGACCAAATTTAACAAATGTAAATGAAAAATACTCTTTTTAAAGTTAAAAGACACAGTGATAATGTCTTTTTTTGTTCCTGTAAATACACTGTTTTTCTCATACATCTTGAGATGTACTCGTAGAGTTCATCTATAAACTTGTTGCTGGCAAAAATATTAATATCTCCTCTGTCTTTTCTGTTGGATTTGCTGCAGTTCATCGTTTGCAAGATGAATTTAATATACCCAGCCAGTATTAAGTTATTTGCAGGCCAATTACTTTGTATGCCTACATCCTCAAAGTCTTAGGTCAAAGACTTAGTGCTTCACCACTGGCTTTATTTATCTGGCTATGCTTAAGAAAACCTAGAAATTTATCACCAGCCTTAACAGTTTGTTGGATTTATTAATCCTATTAATAAAGGTTTAAAGATCTAAAGATTAGAGACACTTGGTTAAAAAAAAAAAAAAAAAGAAAAACAAAGAGAAAAAAATAATTTTAAAGACCAAGAAGTTGATTTATTTGTCTGTAGAATTTGAAGCAATAATTGACTTCTTATGATATCAAAAGTTCTGAGACTTTTCAATACTGGCTAAAAATACACTGTGCCAATGCTCATTTATATGATACTGATGTGAGGATGGATGGAAACAGTAGTCTCTGTGCTACCGCTCCCTCCACAAGGTCTAGGAAAGATTTCTATTTCACTCTTGAGGCTTCTGTGGATTTAATGTCAAATGGTCAAATTTGATACGCAGATTGAGGAGAAGAGCTCTGTCCCAAAAACCACGTATAAGGAAAAATCTCATTTGCCAGGCAGAGAGTGGTGCCTGGGCTCTCCTGTTCTGCTCTCAGTCAGCCTTCCTGGGGGCCTGGCGGCGAGGCAGGGGCTGAAGCCTGAGCAACTTAACCACACCAGAGGATGCATTACTTACCCACACCACTTCTCCCTCTGCCCCCAGGCACAGGACTCCCTCAGATCTGTGACTGCAACACTGCTTATTTTTGCCTAAAAGCCCTGGCATAGACCCTCTGAGCTTTGCTCACCTGCGTGCCAAGGAAACCAAGTGTCCTTGTGTTTCATTCACTTCTACCAGAACGGTTCTCTCTGGACGTGACCAAGCTCCTGTGCTTTGGGATGTGTTACATGAAACCTGGACTTTTTGGACTGAAATTTCAAAACCTGTCCCTACATCTTCCTGCATGAAGGAAACTCCTGAAGAAGTGACTAGATATGATGGTTAACTGCAACCAAAAGCATTTTTCCTTTTCCTGTTCACTAAGCATAAGACTAAAAGGGATCTCTTCAGTCCCAGGATATCACAAGCAACCACATCACAAAATCCGTTTCTTCAGATGAGGAACCTCCACACTAACATTAATATTTCTGTCCCCAGACTGATTGGAAGACTGTCCCAGAACCCCACTTTCCTAACATACTGGAGTCATTTAGTTTGGAGCCTAAATTTTTGTTACCCAGATGTATTTATTACTTATTTATAAAAAATGTAAGGAAGCCATCCTTAAACCTCTGAATAATCCCAAAACAACCAAAAACAAAATAAGAACATGACCTTGTACCAGTAGCTCAAGCAAAGGCATCCAGTAGATCCAGGCCCTGAACTAATAGACAAGCCTTAATATTTGTCTGGTACTGTGGCAACTATTTAGGGGTAGCAAGACAGATCTATTATGGCACCCCATTAAGGAACTTTACTGAACCATGTCACTATGTGACAAAAGTATTTGTTTTTCTTGAGTTAGGCATGACAAAAGAATGCTGGAAAAATTTGGTCCCATATAATTCTGCGTTATTGGCTTGTAAGGAAGTTCAGTCACTTATATGACAAATTATCATTGCTGTAAAGTTTCCCAGTTACCTTATAATAGCAAATGTGGAGATACCAACAGATTGAAACAATATACATGGTTTGCTTCATGCATAAGCTGCTGGGGATCCACAATGCTTCAGTAGCAAGTACTGTTTGCTGTGGAGTACAACAGAGAAAAGTCGGTCAACCTGATGCTCACACAATGCTTTTCGTTCAGTACTCAGCATAAGTGAAGACAATAGCTTTGCCCACCATCTCCCAGGGAAGAAGAAAATCCAGATAGCCTGGGAACTGAGGAAGTGCTGATGTTCATGCTCCTTCAAATGCCTTGAAGGCGAGAGGCAAGCAGTGTCTAGTCTGGGTGCCTGACAAACACCGTCACAGAGTATCTGTCAGCCTACACAACTGCCCACGTACCTGAAACATGGAGATACTGAAAATCTTCACATAAATACCTGAATTAAGTATTGGCACCAAACTTTAACAAAGAAAAAATCAACAGTATAACAAAGAGAGAACAAAGGGACAGGAAAGGATAAAATACGTTACCTACATATCTGGGGCCAGGTTGGGAGTCAGTGTCACAGAATTAGTAGTCCCCAGAGATGGAAAATGGGAAAGGAGAAAACGGCAGAGCAGAGCACTGCTTCTGACCTATGGGCTGAGATAACAGGTCTGACTTTCTTAATAAAGCATGTGTAGAAATATGAAGGTTTAATTGAGAAGAGGTATAATTATGAACTTCACTTTGACTGTGATTCAGGTGTTTTTGAATCACTCTCCACACTTTAGAAAATCCCCAGGGAAGGAAGACTTTCAGGTGCAAAGCCCCACTGTGCCTGCTACAACACCACAGTTAGAAAGTCATGATTGTCCCAACCAACGAGTTGGTCTTACTAGATGGATTATGATGTTCCACCAGAGAGAAATACAGGAGCAGAAATGTCAGCTGACAGATGCACTCAAAGAAGAAGACCAAGAGGGTTCTGCCTGTAACAGCAAGAGTATCTCTTACTTCCAACTAAGTGAATCAGCGTCTGCAGTCCAGATGGTGCAATGTGGAGGGCTGCAGTGCCTGAGAACAAATGAGAAAGGGAAGAAGATATTTATCAGAAAGGCAGAAACCATAGCCTAGCAGATCCTAGGCTTGTTCTCAATAGAAGAGACATCCAAGTGACTGGCTAATAAGAACAAAGTCTTTCACACTTCCTGGGAAGGTGCATTTATTAATGATTCTTAACAGAACAAAATAAAACCACACAGCCACAAAATACCGCACACAGAAACGTCTCTTCCGCATCAGGGCTTACTGCTTTTTTTACATTCTTTCTAACTTAATAATTCATTAGCAAAAAAATAGACAGAGTCAAAGCAAAGCAAACTCATTCTTCGTCTCCCAGTATAAGCTCTTTAGCTGATGACATAATAGATCATCTGCAGGCATTATTACTGCTAACAGAAAATCAGAGGAGTAGATATGATGCACAAGAAACAAGTTGCATCAGTAGTATTCTACTAAGCAAGAATATTTATTCTTCTTTACTCTGGTACTGAGAAACATGGATGGTCCCTGGCAGAAAAGAAACGGCAGAAAACGAATTGAATACAAGTGTTATTAAAGGCTTTTTTTTTTTTTTTNCAATTTTTCAAGCCTGCTTGCAGTCAAAAACATTTTTTTCAAAGTTTCATAACATAAAATACATCAAAGTGTGCCTTCTTCGTGCTCTGTCTACATGGCACTGCCCTAGCCTCTAACAGACGAACACTCTTACAGCATGTTGCGGTAAACCAGTGCCTCAGCCACTCACAGTTTAATTCACTGGTGTTTGAAAGAGACATTATATTCAGGTTATCACAGAGCACATTTTACTGTAAAGATTTCCAATCACTTGAAGGTCCTAGGAAAAAATAAAATAATAACATAAACCAGCTGGCCTATTTCTACATCAGCACATTCCTTGCTCCACCTTTCACCTGAACATCCTGTGCCCCTTCTAGAAGTTCCTTAATTAACCCTTACTTTATCTTACAACTATCAAATGTAAATTAATAGTCATGTGGGGTCATCTTTCCAAGGTTATGCTGCATGGCATCCACCTGTTCTTGCCTGTCAGTATTAAATCTGGAGAGTGCTGAGTTGCTCCATAATGTACGTCATTTGAAGATACAGCTTTTCACCTATACAGCAAAGTGGGATCTTAATTTGGGATTTATGAAGTTAGCACCGAAGACCCAGGAAGGAAAACCCTCTCTACAAAATGTTTTTTTTTTCCCTCTACGATGGAAGAAAAGGATGAATACCCATTCTGAGATTTCATAGCCTCACTTAACTCTCTTTTTTACGCATGGTGGATTTATTTCAAAACAGCTTTCTTTAATAAGGAACAGAATTCCCTTAACTGACCTTAGACATATGCAACCTCCCAGATGGTACGGAGCAGTGCTTTAGGCTAAATAAGCAAGTGATGTATAGTGTATGAAACGAGCAGAATTCTTCTCCTGTTCTCAGTCAACACAGCTGTGAGTGACAGCACATAGCAAGTGACCAATACACACAGTCGCAGTGCTGCGAAGGAAGTTTTATTCCCCCTGAGTCACAGCAAATGGCAGATATGGCCATTCAGATGTAAAGTATTTTCAAATGCATGAATATTAGCCTGTCAATTCCCTGAGAATAGATACGCCTCCTGTTTGCTTGGAAAAAGTCTGAGGGCTAGATTTGCTATTTGAAAATAGTAAAATCTGAGGCACCTGCGTGTTTTTATTAATGACTTCTTAAGTAGGAACTGTGAAACGGATTGAATGTTATTACACAGTGGTAGATGGAGTAAACTGTATTTACACTGTCACCCCTCCAGTAATAATGACTTAGCAACTGAGGAAAATAATTATTTTATAGCTAATAATTTTAATAAATATGACATTTCTCAGTACAAATTTTCACCCTTTGGTCCTGGAAAAAGTGTAATAGTTGAAATGAATTGCTATATCTTACTATATCTACTCTATTCAGGTTTTTAAACTTCTTTTTTTTTTTTTTTTTTACTATCAAATATAATAAAAGAGACAGGAAAAACAAACAAACAAACAAAAAAAAGAGTGAACAGCTTAAAAGAAATCCTGCAATTCCAAAGATCATATGATTACATTTATTGTTTTGCTTTTCATGTCCAGAATTAATTAATAATATAATCTAACTTGTACAAGTTCATTTTAATATCTAAATTAATCAAAATAATTATGCATCTTAATCTTTTACATTATCTATGTACATGTAAGTTCATGTAAGTTCATAGTAAAATCTAGAAATGCAATGGAAAAATAAAAGCATTCCATCACTTCTCCCAGATCACACTCTTCATTAATTTGAAGGTAAAATTACTTAAACTTTTCCTAACAATATAAAAATATAAGAAAAATATATTGAGGAGACCACTTGTCAGAGGTACCTCATTTCATAACTCGTGCCAGCCAAACCTCAAAAGAGTCCAAAGCACGGCCATTTCTGCACTGTAATAACTTCCCTTTTCCTTCCAACACACTACCACACAGCATGCATGTGGTCCTTCAGAATTGCATTGGTAATCCTAAATCTGACCCCAGAAAAAAAAGATCAGTAATGAAACCGGCTTTTATTTCTGCTACTCCCCAATAGTTCTTGGCTGGGTATGAAGGTTAGGTCCATTAGTAAGGTAGATTTGTACACTTGTTAGCCAGATAAGGGCAAGTCAGTGAATACATTGAGCAAAATGACATCTGAGTGTATGGCCTTTCTACCTTCCCATCATTTTCTCAAGTCTGCTTATCTGGCTGAACTCAGCTACTGTTCTATCATTTATATCATTAACTAAACAAAATTGTTATAAAGACTAGTATGCACAAGCATGCACACACACTTGCTCTCAGGTGCATACACAAAAGTAACAGTTAATACACATTTGTGTATTGGGTTTTACACCAGAACCACGTGTAACAGGATCTGGAGAAGATAAACTTCCTTGATCAGGGTACAACAACAGTTATTTTAAGAAAGGCAGGATGTGTGGAGGGGTCTGGCCTTGGACATGTTGAAGAGATCCTTTCTGCTTGTTTTGTTAGTGAAGAGGAGATGAGCTGGCTAGATTAAAAACTATATCCTGTTGGAACCCTGAGGCTGGCTAATAATTCATGTTTCGGTTTCCAACAAGATACCACTGTTAGGCTAGGTGTGTTGTATATGTCTACTGTTGCCATTTTCGGGGCAGAATCAAATCCACTGTGCTCTGTGTCCCGGGCCTTATGTAGCCAATAGCTAGCAGAAATTCTCAGCTGGTTTAAGTGGGAGTAGCTCCATCAACTCAATGGAGATGTGTCCGGTTACATCACTTGTTGATGTAACAGGGCACTTTATCTGAGCTTTTGGCAGAGCAACCTCACTCCTGTCCCTGCTCTTGCTATGAAATTCTGGTGGACCTCAGTACTGGGAACAGTATCCTTTTTAGATCTCTCCAAGATCTTTTTGGTGGTACTTCAGGGGCAAAACCAGCAGTGAACTGGCAGTGCAGCTGTTGCAATGGAACTGTAATGAAATCACATTTGATATTTTGTGACTAATCTTTATTCTGTGCACCCTAGTCTGATTTTTAATCATTGCACTCTTTGCCTATCTCTATCAAATACTGCTGTTGAGGAGGAAGAGGTAGGATTTTTGGCACTACTTCTCCAACTAGAAGAGCTGAATCCTCGTTTCTCTGATCATTTTGAACTTCTTTCTGATCTATATATGTGTTTTTTGCAATGACAGCATTGCTTTTTAGTTTAAGTAGCTCTTTCCCTCCCTGGCCTTTGTACCCTTGAGGTATTCCTAGAAAACAATTCGTTTTGCTAGACTAAGTAACATGTTTTTAATAATGTCACAGTAATAATGTTTTCTGCATTATATTATAATAGTATTATAATGTGAGTTGATAATTCACGATTATGCATGACCAGGATAACACACAATCTGCAGGAAAGGTCTCACCAGTGCCTTGCAGAGGGTTGTACATAGTGGAATTTATCCCTGTGGAGCTAACCCCTATGGAAATATCTGCTGTAAATGTGCTATTCCATATATTTCAGTATCTTAAGCACTTTTTTACCCCATTATCACTGTACATGTTTCTGACTTTTTTTACTTTGTAGTTTTCAACAGTTGAAATCCTGCAATACTGCAAGAAACTACTGTTATTCTTTCCTAAATACACGAACTTGCACTCTGTAGTGTTAAATTCAACCCTTATTTTATTACTCCATTATTTACCACAGTCATCCCCTTTTTTTCCTGTAGGAATCATCTCTGTCCTAAAAACATGTTGTCAGCAAATTCCATTAGAGTACGACTGCTCTCTGTGACAAGGTCATTAACGAACACATAAAACAGGACTGGAGCCAGAATTACAAACAGGACGCATTTCTGATCTGACAGAGACCCTTCCAACACAACCACAGTTGTCTTCATATAGCTAGTCCTTCAGACCTTTTCTCCAGGTGAAATAATAACTTCTCATGTGGTCCTGTATCAAAGCCATCAATGAAGGCAACAGGGTACTGCCCTCTCTAGCAAAGGTTATCAAAGGCAGATGTCTAGCTAAGTCTGTCACAGTCTCTCACACTGAACTTCATCCTTTATTTAAATTCTTCTTTCGAAGTGTCTTTTAAATCCCTGTGTACTCTGAAGTCAGAGCAGCATACTCCAAGTGACCTAGGTGAGGGTGAGGGTGAGGTTTAGGAAAGAAACAGAGCAGACCTCCCACTGGAGTGGAGCTGCATCCCCTTTGCATCCCACTTTAAAGAGAGCTCTGGTCTTTATTTCACTCCTCAGAGTAAAAGCTTCAGCTATTTTCCAGTGACTTGGTAGCAAAATTGACTGATTAGATTTATCAAACCAATCTTGTGGCTGCAGCTATCATTTCTACCACACTGACTGAAAAATTCACTGCTGGCTGCACTGAAGACAGTGCATCCAGATTCCTTGTGCTCTTTCTCCCTTCCTTTCAGAAGGGCTAGGATGGTACAGATCCTCCCGAAGCTTTTTCTCAAGATAGGTTGTGATATAAGGAAATTCCACGTCTCGTCTATGATGAAGCTTTTTCATTAGTTCAGTAAAAAGAACGTTTTTGTTGAGTCCTCATTGCTCACCCAAAGCAAACACAGAAATTGCATTCCTTTTTGTTGGGTCAAAGTCATATCAGTAAGTAACTCCATTATATAGTAATAACGACGCTGTATCGTTACTAGTAACGTGATCTCCAGTCCATAGCTCAGAAGTTGAAGCTTCAGTCTTAATTCCCAGAAAACTGTGTCCCTGCTGTCCTATTACAGAGCTCCTAGTATACTGTAAGGTCATAGTAGCAGCTCTGTAGTTACCTAGATCACTTTTTCTATGATCTTCAGCTGCTCTCAGAGCTATAACAACTACTTCTCATATCCCTTCTCTAGTCCTTCTTTCCCCCCACATACAATCTAAGTCCATTATTCCCTAAATGAAAGCACTAAGCTTTACCAAAGCGCAGTTCATGTACATGTGATGGTTGCCAGAGCACATCAAACTACAAACATTGCCTGAACAGTTTAATGTCTCCTCTGTTATACCCTAAAGTAAAACTCTACAGTTATTGCTGTTGCCACCATTATTATTTCCAACACCAGTAGTTAACTGGAGTAAAATTAAAAGCAAGTGATTTACACAATGTAGTTTCCACCTACCTGCATGCCCGTGTTTCTTCTTGTAACCCCTATCACTAAGAAAGCTTTCTTTAATATGCCTTTGGTTACTAGTTAGCAACGACTTTGTCCTTTTTAAGTTTGGTTTTACACACCTTTTTGTAATGGTCTCATATGTGCCATATTTTTCTTTCCTACCTTAAAGTATACTTGTCTTTGAAGGGATTCATCAGTGAAATGACCTCATTGCTGTCTTCTCTCTGAATGGATTTCACAAATACTATCATAAACTGAGGATAAACAAGTTTTTTTTTAATAGAAATGGCACACACGAACATATTTCTCAACATTTCTTGTGCATATAATTAGTATTGCCAGACACATCACTACAATTTTCAGTAGAATCTGACCTGGACCAGAACCCAGCTGTGCAGGGTGCTATATAAATGCAATAAGATGATATTTGAGAAAGGATTTTACAGATAAGAAACATCAGATATGTACAGAAAAATATAGAATACAAGATGCTCGAAACCGCCTGCATTAACAGCATGTTAGATCAACAATAACGGAAACTCTTTAAAAGCTAACCTGGTTTTCACCATCTGTGTCATTTGCTTTCTTTTTATGTTTCGCTCAGCTTGAATGGTGACAGTTTCATCTGTATTTCAGTCAGTTCTGTTGTCAGGCAGCAAACCTACATTGCAGTTGTTGTGTTGTAAATACTTGGAGGGAACATTTTGAAATAAACTACTTAAACAGGATTTGAAAGGAAATCTTGGAAACCCCTTATTGTAGGGTTTTTACAGTCTAAATCTGTAGAATCTGGCCCAAAACTGACATGATGCAACTTCCCATGGATATTTAAAAGATGTCTAATGCATGGACACCTTTCTGTCTTTGAATATAATACAAGCATAAAACTAAATTAACTCTTATTTTTGTTTTAGATGCCACCCTGCACACCACTGAAGATTATAAAAGTAAAAGCCATGAAAGGTTGTTTGTCTGGAGAACAGCCAGATTTGATTTTCTACTTCAGCCTGGAAGACTTAATGCACGGAGAGTAGCACAAGCTGTTAACCCCCATATTTTTGCTGTGCTGCTGCTTCACATGGCAAACAACAGTAGGAAAATAAGCTCAGTTGTTTTCCAAAGTTCACTGTGATCACAAGTTGGCTTCAGTGATAAACTTGACCTTTCTGCCACTCCAAAAATTAAGGCCCCAAAATCCATCTTTGAAGAGGTCAAGCAATCCCACCAAATTGCCTATTCTGTAGTCTACAACAGGTATGCAAACAGAAGCTTAAACTTGGCACTGTAAGTCTCTTTACTTATGGTCCAAAACATAACATGGAGATGAAAAATCTCTGCACTCTTCAATTAATAACTTCTTGAAATATCTCCAAATTTAGAAATTTAGCTATAACAATCCAGAATTTTTCCTCTCAAAAAGAAAAAAAGAACTAGATATGCCTTGCTGCCCACGCTGTAGCTTTCTGCCCTAAAATTTAGAAAGATAACGTTGATGTAGCAAATATTTACTCCAGGATGTGAACAGATATCAGGACAGAAGGGAAAGGAGAAGAATGACACACAGCTCTGTTTCTTGTCCACTGCAAGAGGAGAGCTGGGAGATTGTTTTGGGGAGACTGGGAAGGGGGAAAATATTCTGGTCTCCAAAAAAAATCCTCTTAAACTATTTCTTCTAGTACAATAGAAGAGCCATATTAGAGTTTTTACCCCAGCTTAATATTTCATGTTATTTTGCTTGAAAAAAGTCAGAAGAAACAAAGACGAGGAAGCAGTCAGAGCTCCTGCAGTCTTTGCTCAGGAAAAGTCTACAGTTGCAGGGGAGCTGATTCAGGATATCTCAACAAGTAACATTACCCAAAGCCTGACTACTGGGGAAAGATAGTCAGAGCAGTTGCCTCTCAGTGACCTCTTCATGCATCCCTTGCTCTGGGATTATGGAAATGGTGATAAAAGAGCTGGCTACATTGGCATTGGCTCCCTGGAAACAAATCATGACATTAATTGCATAAAGCAGAAATGGTTCCCAAGCATACAATTCAAAATCTTAGTTTCTCACAGTTTGGGGAAGTTTAAAGTTAAGAATCTGAACTACCCCACCTCTGTAGACTTACAGAAATGAATGCTGGACAGTGTGGCCAAGAAAGTAAAAAAATGTGCATATTGGATCAAAACATACGTAGCTTAACTTTAATGTAAATCTTCCTCTTGCCATGCCATAAATCAGACTGTACAAAGTGTTTGTAATGGAACACGTTTTTAATTGATCCTGTTCTGACCTTCATCCAAGTTTTAGTACAACTTCTTCCCAAAGTCATAGATATCTGGAGTAGTGGGTTTTGTGTGGCTCAAGAATCAAGTCTCTTGTGCAAGTTCTTATGAATATCAAATCCAGCCTCTATACTGTAGGGTAGTCAACAAGATGAGTTTGAACTTTTTTCCTGACAATTCAAGTATGCCTGCCTAAGTGAATATTACTAATTTCAAATATAAATAAAGTACTTGAGTATTACAACAATATTCAAGATGAGGGAGCACTAAAGGGAACTCAACTGGGACAACATAAATACTAAAAGAAAATTCCAACAAATCATCTTGAAGATTATTGGTGCTACTCCCTTTAAACTGTATTTAAACTTCAGTTAAGAAAACTAGTAATAAAATTGTTGCAGTAATAAAACTGACTTCATCATTGTAACCAGACCAAGAAGTTTTTTCCAAGGTTGGCTGCAGTCTACCCTAAAGAGAGATTTTCACCATCAGCCCCAGAACGGACATTGGATTCCAATGAAAACCCAGGGGGGTATAATCACAGTAGATTTGCTAGGCATAGGTGAGGGATGCCACACATGAGATGTTGATGCTGTTAATATGCAGCGTGAAACTAATAAGAGGAGAAGGAAGAGAGCAGAGACATGACACTGCATTGTCAGCTCTTGGCTCTGCAATCCCTTCTCTCTTATGTTCCCTCAGAGCTTTAGGCCACGTCTACAGGTAGAAGTCACATCAGCTTTACTGAATCTGATACAGCTAAGCCAACAACTCATATACATGCAAGCACACACGAATTACTTCCATGCAGCTGACACAACTTGAAGTGATATCAGTTTAAAAAAAAAAAGTCTTCCCATTTGAAATGATGTAGGATTGCAGCATTATTTAAACAACAGAAGTATTGCAAGTAGACCTGACCTCAATTTTGCTGTCTTTGAGACACGGGGCAGGTAAGCTTTGCTTTGGTTGGGCTCTTGGTTGACTTTGGCAGCGCAAATCCAAAGGCAAGAAGCATAGGTAGAAGGGTTCAGAGGAGCAGGATGAGCTCAGCCTGTGGACCTGTTAAAGCAGGCCTATATTTATAGCACAGTAGTAGTGAACGTGCATTCCCTGAGATACAAATCCAGCTTGCATGAACCAGTCATGTTTCCAAAAGTGTTTGGAAGGAAGTTGGGACGAGAAATACAGACATGCTGCAGTTGGAGTTCAGCTACTGTTCAGCTGTTTTTCCTTTCACTTAACATATTTCTTAGCTTCATATTTATTTTTTCTTAACCTCTAGTTTTGTGGTTTGAACTTGGAGAAGGAAGGGATCTGGGGAGACAAGGGATTCCCTGGTGCTGAGGAAGGTGCAGAAGAACACGGCCGTGTTCCTTAGCTGGTGAACGTCACTGCACGGTGTCAACTGGCATGGCAACACCAGCATGGAAGCCACTTTCCTTCATCAAGCAAGCACAAGACAGATAAAATTTAGATCGGGGCAGGAGCCGTTAGGTGGCCTGGGTCTGGAGCTGGCCGTGCAGCTGGGGTTCTGGTGCTGGATCAGCCTGGAGCCAGATGCACCACACACCACCCCTCGCCCTGCTCCGGCTCTGTCACTGTGGATCTTCTTCGCAGGCCTTTTGTCAACATGTTTCAATGTTTCTACACTTAATGGCACCAAGTATATTAGAAAGGGTGTGCAAAAACGACAGACAGACAGTGGGTGGGTGCAAGAGAGGATGAGGGGGAGGTACAAATTCCCAATGATTGGCTGCGTCGCTTGGCCACACAGGGAACTGTCTGTGGGTGCCACAGAGAAGTTCATGTCCTAATTTCCCATCTGCCTTTTGTCCTTCACCCAGACAGCTGTGCACTCAGGACGGCAGATGCTGTTATCCTGCACCTGCAGATCTACCACACCGACCAGCAAACAAAGCTCTCAGAAAGACATATCTGATAATTCTCAGAGTCTTTAAGCAGAGAACAGCATAGGTCAGCCTGGAGATTTATACAGATCAGTGGGTACCCAAAGAGAGCACAGCACTGGTTACAATCAATAGTGGTCAGCGTAGCATGCATTCCCCTAATGCAGGGTCCGGCCAACCATGGACAAGGGGGTGACAAGTAACTCACCCAACAGCTGTGCCACATCTCCCTCCCTCACCTTTTGGGAAGTAGACAGCGGTCTCCCAGGATGCTGTCTAGCTGATTTGCCAGTTAATTCTAGACACTGGGCACCCCTCAGATACAGAAAATAATGAATGTAAAAGATCAATGGGTGAATTATTGATCCTGTCATGGCTATTTATAGCTAATGACAGCACTGAATGCTAACTGAAGTGGTTATTGGCTACCTACCACACATAATAAGGTCACTAGCATGTTTACAAAGAGAAAAAAAAAAAAGACAAACTCTAAAGCTTGCACTGTTTTAGTGTTTCACCTCATCTATTCCAAAGACAATTTACATCATTTGGATTATTTGGGGCAAGACAGTGTTTTAAATACAAACACAGTTGTCCCTGTCATCTAAAGTTGGGAATATTTCTAGCAACTGGAAGCATCGCCAGCATTTGTGTGCACCTCCAGCTAGGTGGGGACTCACTGCAAGGCTTGGTGTGTTAGACACAGTACGTGTCCCCACCCTTAAAAATAAATAAATAAATAAATAAAAAAGACTTGAAGCTATTTCAGAATCTCTCCTTTACTTTTCCAGTGTCATTTTTGTTCCTTTCATGAAGGCTTTCCGAGAAATAATTCAGCAACCTGGGTTTGCTACAGCAAAGAAAGCAACAACGCAAACTATATTTTACCTAGAACTGGGTCTGTCTGGACTATCATCACAATTTTTTTATTAAACCAACTGAACATTTAAAGGTAATTGGTTCTTATAAGTCAAACCTAAAACTCTGTTGCTCACCACTCTTGTATTATTAGCAAGTGTCGAGTTCTTTTCAATTTGCCAGCCTCTTTCATGAGGTCTCCTGGACAGGGACAGTTTTCTCTTTCATATTTTTTAAAGGTAACTTTTATTAACTTTTATTCTCATTTCACATCCAAATGATACTAAGACCTCTCAAAGTTTTCCACAAAAAGAAAATAAAATATTTCTCTTCCCTTTTCCACCAGAGTGGCTGATAGCAGATACTTCACATGTGGGAGACAGAAGTCCAACCCCAAATCTAAACGGTGTACTCTCAGGACATGTACCCAGGTTATTCCTAGTAGCTGACCAAGCCCCCTCTGTTTCTTACAGTTTCTCGCAGTTTTTCACACAGCAAAAAGCTTCAGCAGGAAGCTTTTTTGGAACTAGTGTACTTCTACCAGTCCCTCTTGCATCCATGAGCTGTCATTTTCTAGTAAGGAATATTCATCAAAAAAAAATTCTGACCAGCTGCACTGTCATCCCAATTTGTCAACACACAGCACATTGAGACATCACAGCAGAACTCTCCTTGTGGTATGTAAGACACCTGTAAAGTCAGCCAGTTAGTTGAGAGGCTGCCCAAGATAAGCAGGGTGCTATCGAGGGGTTGCGGAGAGCCAGAAGCCAGGCAGGTGAGTACTGTGCTGTCTGCAGTTTGCAGGCAGTACGGGAGAGGTGTTTGAGAGAAGATGATGTTCTAAAGGAAAAGTGATTTGAGTGGAAAACTGAGAATCTATCATAGAAAATGCAAAGGAGAAAAGCTGGGAAGACAAGATTTGGATGTCTTGTGGCTGTTCAGATAATTTGAGCTGACCTTCTAAAAACTATGTATTCTTTCATGGTGGGATTCACTTCCCCTAACTTTACAGTAGACATCTGAAGATGTCTCTACTACCAAGGGAGAGAAATAGGCACTCCTCAGGCACCAATCACCTTATAGTACATTGACATCTGAAACACTTTAAAAGTAGCAATCCTGTGTAGCTACTTATTTCTCTGCATTGACTATTAAAGGGTGAGTCGACAGCTAGCTTGGATGTAGGCATCGCAAATGCTTGCAGTTTGGCAAAAGGAATCTCATCCTGCTCATGGCTGAATCACACAGTGTGCCCATGAACGAGTCTTTGAGATAAGGGACAATCCAGAAAGTTCTATTTCAGAGATACTTCATGGATGAGAGCATTTTTTGCTTCCTATACTCTCTCTCTACTGAATTGGTAAGCTTTCTGAAGTACTTCTGAAGAATCAGACCCTTGATATGAAAAAACAACATTCTGGCAGGACACAGAGTGCCTAATATTCATAAACCACTATTATTTTTCCTTTTTATTGCAATAGAGATCTCCTTGTAACTTGCTCAGATGGCATACTCAGTGCCTCAGGCAAGCCTATGCAGCTGGCTTTACAGCTTGCAAAGGCCTTGGCTACATTACAAGTGTCATATTTTCTCACAGATAAATTGTTCTTGAATAACATTGCCTAAGTAATTGAGTTTCCATCAGTATCAGCTTTGCATACCTCCTTCCCCTTTTTCACCCTTTTATTATACAGACACATTAACTGTGAGCAGTGCAGAAAAGCTCTACTGATGTTTTAGTTCCCCCACGTCCCTCTTGCCATCTCCAAGGGAATGGATGGCATACGGGATCAAGTTCCATATTCCACCCTCATGTCTTTTTTTAGCACCTGCTTTAAAGAATCCAGAGCCACAGTGCAATGGGCAAGGTTTAGTGAGTGTCCACAGCAGTTGTTATACAGTAGGTTAGTGACTGAAACGAACTGTCCTCACCCAGCTTGCCCACTTTCACGATCCATTCTTGCAAGTCCCAGGACTTCTGAGGACTCAATGAAGGCAGCAGGGTGGGGTGTGTGCACACGAGTGATGGAAAAGTGGGTTTGCAAATTCCCACTAAGGAACTGACTTAGACCAACAAGAAATGCATCTATTTTTGTTTAGATAAATAATCTCTATTACTTCATATGAAACATTTAATCCACATCCGCTTCTTTGCAGTGCTGAGAAGGGACAGTTTGACGCTAATATGTAGCCATTTTTATCCCAAAGGAATTTTGTCCTCCTAATTAAAATCTCTTCCTCTGTCTAAACAATTCCCCTGATGACACAAATTACACATGCCATGAATGGCAGGACATCAGACTGTAATATCCCGAAGACCATGGAGTGAGGCCAAGCGAGGTTATTATTTCTCTCATGGACAGTGAACTCCCTGCCCCCTAAACCTGGCTAAACAAAAGATTTCAAACTTGCGTTATGAAAACAGGACTTAAAATCCACCATGTCCTCAGTAGGCAGCCCCTCTCTGCTGCAGGAACTGTTTGCTGTAGCTGTTCTTCACCCCACATGCCCTCTCGTCTGAGCTACCCTGCTTAGCGCTGCACCAGCAAAAGTCCCAGCTTCTCACCAGGACAGGCACTTTCCTCTGTATCTGTACAGCATCTGACACAGAGAGGACAAATATATTAAAATGGTACTATGGCGGCCTTCCTCACCAGCTCCTGAAGCCTAATACTGAAAACCTTGAGGAATCCAGACAGTGTGGTTGATCTCTTTCTTTACATAAGTTTTGAATAAATGGCAGTCGTCTGATACTGGGTGGGAGTAGAAGAGTTTGTTATCCTACCCACACCTTCAATAAAAATAAACCCAAGCTTTACCATAACAGGGAAAGTAACATGAGCACAGGCTAATATTTACAATACTTGCAGCATCTAGCTTCCTCCAGCTAGATGACACTGGTTAAAAAGCCAACAACTTCCACAGATTTTTCAGTGTCACTGCTCCCAACAATGTTATCACTGATGGGGGCTAGATTGAGGGCAACAACCAATGGAAATTTTAGCAAATGTTCAGTAACGTGGCTGCAGCCCAAGTTGCCATCCAGAGTGTAATTCCACTCCACCGAGGACTCAGCAGGGTTCGTTGCAGCAGATAAACAAGTCAGTATGTTACCCTGAAGTGTGACAAATGCCATCACGATGCTGCCTGGAGAAGACGGGATTGAATACAAGATTCAAGCCCACTTTCCTACCTGGGAAAGCTGAAGAAAAAAAAAGTCTCAGCATTCTGCTAAGTGCTGTCTTTTCACAAGCAGCGCATATATGCCATTCTTGACCCAGAGGTGCCAGGGCAAGACTTGAAACTGGAATGTGTTGTCACACTGATGGCTTTCTCTCTTCTTTGCTGTGCTGAAAATGTTGAAAGT
The DNA here is from genome assembly GCA_013399475.1 of Chauna torquata. NCBI lineage: Eukaryota > Metazoa > Chordata > Aves > Anseriformes > Anhimidae > Chauna > Chauna torquata. The sequence goes on from VXAL01012255.1 coordinate 88,457, forward strand.
GCAAGCAGGGCGATTTGGGTTCCCTCCACTGCAGTCCCATGAACTTCAGACAAATCACTTTGGGTATGTCTATTTTAAGAGGGTAAAGACACACAACACCCCCCCCGCCATACACCCACACTTCTTCTGCGGCCTCTCTAGGCCAGGAAGAAGAAGCAATAGAGAGTGCAAAGCAAAGACTAGCTGCACCGCTGGAGTCCAGAAGCACATTTCCTTTTGACGTAACATCTCAGGCACCTTTCTGCATCGCACTTTTGTATTTTTCCAGGCCCAATCTGTTATATCCCTGCGACACCTTTCAAGTTTGCTTAATTAGAAGGAAAACAAAACAAAACAAAACAAACAAAGAAACAGCAAGAACAACAACAAAAACCTTTGAGGTGCTTAGGTAGAAACCAATATAAAAGCCCCAGGGAAACATCTTGCATGGTGTGACAGCCAGTGAAATCTGACTGAGCTTCTGACACACACCTTCCATTAGGGTTCTTGGAAAATCAATGAAACATGGACTCCTAAGTAACTTCGGTATTTTTTTTTTTCCACTAAGTGGAGAGACAGAACTCCCAAAAGGTATCAAATGCATCCCAGCACAGAAGAAGCATAATTTGTCAGACTACAACATTGTGAAATATTTCACAGCTGAAACTATATTAACATGACAGAATCTGAAGCCAGTTAACACCTCATATTAGAATTTCACTTGAGAACAACACTTGGGCAAGATGTCCTTAGCCCAAACAAACATGTTTAACATTTCCTGAAACACCTTGAATTTTGCCATCTGCCTCCTCTCCCTGTCATGCTCTCTTCCTCTTGAGAAAGTTCAAAACCTCAAGTTAATATTTGAGCTTCTTTCTGACTACCAGAGTTCAAGGCATCTACCAGCTACACCATGTTCCAAAACACCACACACAGAAACTACTTGCAGCCATACAACGAGCCATCAATGCTTCTCCTTGGACTATCTATAATTCCATCTTCTGGGGAGAGAAGACAACATAAAGATTAATGCAGGGTCAGATTATGGCACAGGAACTCATCATAACACCCACAGTTTGTTCCTAAGTTAAGGTCCTACTTGACTCAAATTGAGTAACAAATAATATACAGAAAATTGCATGCTACTTATAAAAAGCTCATAAGCCAAAGAAGCAGATGCATTCACAACAAATCTCAAGCACTGTCAATCATTCATTCAGCTTAGCTATTTTGCATGATAGTCATTACAAGAGTTTTACTGGCAGTTAAATGCCATCCTCAAAGAGTTACTTGCTGACAAATCAACAATATTTACTCGGGTAAGATGTTGATCATAGTTGTCCTGGGACTCCTCTCCAGATCAGTCCTATGCAGACTTTGGCTGGCTAACTGGCCTCCACGAGGGTTATTCAGAAGATGCATTAAAGCTCTAGTATTTACATCATCACTAACTGCACACAATTAATTCTTGCTTATCGCTACATTTTTACTTAAAGGACCACTCAAAAAATTCAGAGTTTTGCGGCTTGTTTTATTCAGAATGAAGATGGTTTCTGCTGTTCTGTTGGTGCAGTCTGCTTCTTTGCCAGGGCAGTACAAAGTCCTTCTTCTCAAAGCAGAAATCACATCAGAGAGTGTCCAAGGCCACTTAACACTCATTCTCAAGTGCTTTCTCTCCTTACCCAGGCCGTCACATTTGCTGATGTGTCCAGAAGTCTGCTTCTGCCTGGGGTGTGTGACCCCCAGGAGCACCAGACATACAGTCACTACATAGCACATGCACAGCCAGTCTGCCACGTGTGGGATGAACAGGACCTGCTGTCCCGGGGCTACACAACCCTGGGTCAGACATGTCTGTGGTGCTAGAGACAGCTAGGCAGAAATACTCAACAGTTGGCTAGGATTTCTGCGTGTAAAGCAGCCCAGGTGCGGTTACTCTTGTAGGAGGTCTGGGTAGAGCAAAGGAATTGAATCTGTTTCCCCTGAGCACTGGGAAGGTGCCTCAGACATCAGCCATTTTTTCCTGAGGATAATGAATTGCATTTTTGTACTTACTGCTCGCTCACTGAAGACCATTATGTAAACTATTTGTGACACTAGCAATAGGACAAAAACACAAAACCTAAATGAACTGTCACTTTAAAGGCCCCAGTGGGGACAAACCAAAACCATAGCTCTCAATACCGTCAGGTCACCTCAGCCCTCAAGGAAAGGATGTGCAGGAATGGCTGGCAACAACGCAAACCAGATGTCAGACCAGATCCTCCCCACACTCCTCACTGGGACTGCAAAGAGTACTTCCCCATTTTTTTTTTTATTTTTCATTTTTGCAAGCAGCTCAAAATTACTGTATGCCCACATCAGTTTTCCTGCACCAGCATGCTACGTGCAACTTAAAGACCTTCATTAGCCACTTTCCACAGATTCACCAAGTGGATCCATGAGATATAAAAGCAAAGGTGTTGACAGATGAAACCTGGTAAGTTTCCCTGGGCTGCTCCAGGACCTCTGACCTCAGCTGCTTGCTCTGTCAGAGATAACCAACCATGGCAGAGTCAGCAAAAGAGAGAGGCGACCCAGCCTCAGCTTCTGCAGTGCCAATCCAGCATTGCAGGGCTCAAAGAGCTGTCAGACCACTAACAGACAGACCTTACAGACCTCCCCACAGCAAGTTCTGTTGCTATTCCTTTGTCACCTCCCTGTAGAATTGTTTTACTTTGCTGTTGATTTGCTTACTGTTAAAATTGCCTTTTCCTCCCTGGACTACAGATTGCTTCTTCTTATACATGCTTTTTCCTCCTGTGCAAAGAAAATGAATATAGCGACCAACCTTTCCATATACATTTACTGTTCTTGCTATCAGCCTCTCTGCCAAATAATTACTGAAGTTCAAAATGAACAGGTAATAAAACACAAGTGGGAAATGCAGGTGAATTCCATATTCACTTATCCTCAACAGTGATGTTATTGTGAGCTATTGCTGTGTCAGACATAAAATAAATGTTAGGTTTGACATACTTTTGAATTAAGCCTCTAATGTTGTGTAATAAGACTATTAATCCTTTTGCAATCAAAGTTCCTTGAGCGTGTCCCCCACCCATGCTTTAACCTTTTGCTGATGTAGTCCTGATGCAAACACAGTAGCAACAGTTGAAAATGAAATCCAGATATATCAAAGTGAACTGGTCTTAATCTCAGAGAGTGACAACTGGCCTCACACATAGAAGCCAAGAGGCATAAACATAACATTTTGGTAAATGCCACTTTTCTCAGCAGCATCAGAGGAAGTGAAACACTTGTTGCTTGCTTCTAGAAATTCCCAGAAATCGAAGCCACTGACTGACAGTACTGGAGAAGCGGTAGTGGATTCCGTTCTAGGAAGCGACACCTACTAATGAAAAAATACTCTCCGTTAGACAGCTAGGATGCAGCTTTTCCAGACTGCCTCCAGCCAGTCAGCTTTTCTGCCAAACACCAAGGGGTTGTAGAGAGGAGTGTCTTTTTAGAAGGGAAAGGAAGTTTTTCACTGAAATCTACTGAGCAGATTTGTAATGAGCTTATTTGACCCAGTAACTAGCTAGTGGCACAGCACTTTTCTTTGAAAACCTTGCCCCTTCCATTTTCCTTTTTGTTCTTGAGAAGCAAGTGAAGTAAGCCGACACAGCCAGGAAATGTGTTATGATTCGTAATTGCGGGACTGAGAATCTATTTTCATTGACTGGACAACAGACAGAAAGGGTGACTCTGCAGCTGACTCCCAGGACAGCATGTAAGATATGTGTGGTATGTGGTAAGCTTTGTAGTCTCCTTTGGGAGAGGAAAATTCCCTAGATAAGGACAACAGTAGTGAAGAGAAGGAGGAGCCGAATGAAAAATCATCTAGCAGCAGAGGTCTTCAGAGAAAGCTGAGGTTTGTGTGAGGATCTTATATTTTATGGATAAGAATAATTCTCTTAAACTAAAATAAGAGAGGAAGTGAGTGTTTAAACACCTGAACTGAATAATTGTACCTAAAGTAAACTCCACAAGTACATGTGCAAATAACCTTACTTCACTCCTGGTCTTTCTGGATCAAGGCATCTCTTGAGGCAGATCTTCTAACACCTACAGAAATAGTGACAGACAAAATATTATGAAACAGAATAATTTCACTATTCATTCACTGGTATTATTAACACTATAACTTCTTCTTTACCAATTTAGAATCCCCTTTGTCTGCTCCAAACAGACTGTAAGGACAAAAAGATCTACTGTGCATTTCAGAGAAAAAAAAAAAAACACTTGTATGAATGATTAACCTTATACTGAACAAATTCATATATGAGCAGGAATGGAAATAGGATATGGAGCATTTCACGTCTGCTATATAGTTTACCAGATCAAGTCTGGTTCAGGTCACTGGTAACCTAAAGATTTACAGCCTAATGGTTGGTTTGTGACCCACATGAAATGAGCTGGAATTATTTAAATTCATGGAAATAGGTGTC
>VXAL01012255.1:92993-127078 GCA_013399475.1 Chauna torquata
TTTATTTATTTTTAAAAAATAAATAGTATTGTTACTCATGAAATTGTTTCTCTAAATCCTCAATGATTTTCAGGTATCTTAAGCCATGTATGGTGTATCAGTCTTATATCTACACTGAACAGTAGGCTTTCCTAATCAGAGATACTCATTAATTTAAGGAAGGAATATGCCAGTTTTCCCTTCCCCTGACATTTTTTTACCTCCGTCACGTCAAAATGTCACAGTCCATTTGGAGCTCTCCAATTTATGGGACAACATACTCAACAAATTAAATTTTATTTCAGGAATTCATTAGGTTAAAAGAAAATCAAATGTGGGCTCAAATCCCCTTTGCACAGATGAGTCTAACATGTGAGTTCTCTAATTCATCACTTCACTAATTTGCAAATTCCTCCCTCACAGTGCAGGCATCCCTTGTGTCACACCGGGGAGCATGAGAGCCTCAGCTGATGGATCGACATCAGAGGCTCTTTTTGGGCAAGCTGGCGTGTTTATACTTCCAGCTTGGTTGACTGGTCTACACATTTCCATAGGTTAGTAGATTTTGAAGACACTGCCAGAGAGCTACTATGCAAAGTTGCAGGAGAAAAGAGCTGCAGGGGACGGCAGGCTCAGGTGACAACGGTGGCAGAGTGGCCCTTATCTCTTCCTACCCTCTGTGTCCCGCCCGCATGTTGCTCTCGCTGTGACCTGATGGCAGTGCTCCCAGCATGCACCAGCCTTTGGCATGAGAAGGAGCTGGTGCACAGTCACACTCGCACCTTGCTATAGACCAAATATCTAGCAAAATCACTGCCTCGAACACTGCAGGTACTGTTGCTCCTCTTGCCTTGCTGAGGGCATGGGAAAGATCTGAGCACTCACTCAAGACTAGCTTGACTGTTATCAGGTAACAGTTGGTGATACATGATTTCAACACAGTCATATAAGTGATAAACATGGATATAAAAACATATTAATAGCAAAACTAATAAGATACAACACAATAATACAATGATCATAGGATGTAACATAAGATGCAATATGCCATTTGCAGATGGTGCATATCTCATAAAAGCGTCATACCAGTGGTGTCCAGCAGTTTGTTCTATTTCTGTTGCAATTCTGACAATCCAGCCAGCATCGTGTTTGATAGCAATGGCCACCTGTTTTTGGCAAATAATAGCCTTTTTATATTTGGAGATTAAAGTTCTCAGTTCTTCATTTTGAGAATACACTGTGTCACATATTGAGCCTAAGGGTATGGTCCAAGTTGTAAGTCCATATTCCACCAGTATTGATGGTGGAGTCCTTGGGAATACCAATGACCTTTCCTACAGAAATAGCTTAGGATCTCCAGAGTAAACTGCAAAGTTGCTCTAGCAGGTAAGGGCTAGGCAGGGAAATTTGGGCTCGAGCCTACCCTAAGGCTGTAGATTCCACTTAATTCTCCTTTTTCCTTAGGCCTTCGTAAATCAGTCACTTCATAAATCACTTCCACTCAAGTAAAAACATTTCCCTTCTCTCATGTATGTATAAACCTAAGCGCATTATTTTGGCAGAATATTGTGCGGAACCTCTTTCTTCAGGTTAGAGTTAAATTCACATTCCACAGAGTAGCCAGAAAAAGGCAAAACACTTTAGTAGGGTATGAAATGAAAAGTCTCATCACTGCTGGCTATTAAATAGATAGGGCAAAGTTCAGTAAATAAAGTGCTAACCTGGAAAGGCTAATGAACCACCTTCTCTTTTCATTCCATTTTGCCAATATCAACACCTTCATCTTTAAACACTTAAGTTCTTGTTACTAACACTGCTGTACTGTATTTTCTGAACCCAGCAAAAAGGTTGCTTTATATTTCAAAGTGTAAAGATTCCCTGTTTGCTGAACAGTCTCCAGATTTGAAGCTACATGCAACCCACAAGCCTATAATTTGCCTATAATTTCTTGGCACACAGGTCAGAATAAATATTGTATTCAGTTTTAACACCAACCCGTGGAGATATAAAACCTCAGTTAAAAGAAAGCTGCCCAGGAATTCCTTCAGAGAAGGATAGATACAAGTCCAGCAAGACTATAAGGCACTGAAGTCTCTGCATTTAAATAAATATCCAGTCCCATTGCGTTACCTGTTAGTTTGTTGTTGTGAGGAGACTCAACTACATGTGCTTTTACCTAGCCGGTCAGGGACAGAGTTTTGGATCTGTGCCTAGTCCATTGTGGTCAGAGTGTGCTCCCAGCTTCCTGGTCTGCCAAACTTGCTTGAGATCAGTGACGCCTTAGTTCAGGAAACAAAATCAGGACCTCCATGCTCCGCAGCTCCGTTTGCCTGGCCATCATTAAATAGCAAGGTTTTTAATGAAACCTCTCTCAGGACAGCATGGCCAGAAGCCTAACAGAAGAATTTCTCATTTTTGGACAGTTCAGCTGTGCAAAAGCAGACTAACGCTTGGCAACCAACTTCCTGCAACCCAGCAGTAGCACAGGGTGCCTCTATCATCATGTCTGAAGGACCACTCTCTGACAGCAGCAGCAGCAGAAAGTGATCATCCCAAGACTGAAGACATTACCTTAGGAAAATCGCTGTTGGAGTTTGAAGATTCTTCTTTTTGCAGATAAACATTTAGCTGTTCTTAGCGCTCAATGAAACATATGGTGAGGACAGTCTCATTGAATAGGACATACAGATACTCTTGCAGTTCTGAAAGGAGTATCCCTGAGGTCCCACACCTGCTCATTATCAAATACATAGCCTATTAGCAAGTGGGTGAGTGTAGTATTTCAAAGTTATGAAATGAAAAGTCCTATTGCTGTAGGAATTCTACTGGAATATTTTCTGCAGCAGCATAAGTCCAGATTAATTGTTAATGCTTTTGTAGAGGAAAAAATATCCTATCCAAACTGCAATGTGTCAAACTGGCTCACTAGAACAGGGCCAAAGACTTTCCAGCTCTAAATAAAGTTAATAGCTTTGTTTCAGCTTTCACCTCATGGAATTTGTCCAACAGATGTAAAACAATAGAAAAAGGTGTGCTTGTTTCAGTTTTGAACAGACCGTGACCAGTAAAACCAAACACAGGAGACATTTCTGAAACCCCCTAACGTATGTGTTCAAATGAACTGGCTTCGTATTATTACAGTGTTTTTGAGCACTCTGGATGTTGTAATACTCTAAGCTGTATTAACTCTAAGCTTAACACCTCTTAACACAAGGTACTGCCTGCAAAGAGAAATAACTTCTTGCCAGTTTTACCCAGGTCAGAGGGTTTGGGTCTTTTGTCTGGTTTTTATGAAATTTAGAAAATATTCAGGTGACCTTTTGACTTCATGGATGAGATCCACATCTGTACAGAGGGGAATGAAGTCTAATGAGGTCCTTTTGGCCAGAAATGGCTTCCACCCTAATGAACACAACATATTCATGCTGTAAGGGTGGTTGCAGCCTGATCCAAATAGGGAGAGTGAAGGGAACTTGTGCAACCAGGTGACTGCATCAGGCAGTGCAGGAGCTTGAACTACATCAGCTAGTGTTAAAAAGAAGCTCCAGTCCCTTTGCTATGTCTGCTGCTAAAGCTTTTATGTATACAAATATATATTCATATACACACGTGATTTCTTTAATAAACTATTATGTTTATTTCTGTTTGTCATTATGCATAAATATTTCTAGCATGTGCTAATTAAAAGAGCAATCATTTTTAGCCGTACGTATCATATTCAAAAGCTGCATGCAGAACAAATTTAGTGTTGAGGTTTTAAATAAAACAAAATTTAAAGGAGACAAATAGAATAGCTGGGGCTTGTCTTGAAAAGAAAAACTGAAAGAATGTGTAAGGGCATGAGGCTGGTATGGGAATGGTAAGTGAAGATAACAGCAGAAGCAAAAACATTTGAAATTAATACTAAGCCTGTAAAAGAGAATGGCAAAAAACTACATCTGAAAATGATATTCATGGACATGACATTGCAGGATATATTCAAAGTAGTGTCTCAGGGAAACAATCAATCAAACAACCAAACCAAACCAAACAAACAAACAAAACCCACAAAAGTCAAAGAAAATGTGCTTCTGGTTAAATTAAATATAAAAATTAAAGGAAACATGCTTTCTCTTTTCTCCAGGATTTGGCTTTATGTCAAATGCCAACATAGGAGTCACTTTGCACTATAAAACACCATTATTACAGCAGCTACTGTAGAACTTAACTTTTTCACCTTTGCAAGCCAGGCTTTGTTCAGTTCTCTATTGTCTCTTGCTTTCTCACAGTGTAAGCACACTAGGCTGGTACATACTTTTAATCACTGTTTTTAATTTGAGTCACTATTAGTTTCTTTAATATTCAAAGCAGCCCTGCTACAGAGCGAAACAATAGCTCCAAGGCAACAGAAACTGTTCACTTCCCTTCCAGTGAATAATAATATTTCCCAGCCTTACTTTCACGCTGATGCTGAATTATAGGCAGGGATGCTCACAGTTATCTCTAGATGCAGATGACTCTCCGTTTAGATACCGATGGATGAGATAGCTTCCTCTTCCTTCTTCAGTGCAAACAGGGAGTAGGGAAAAAGGGGAGAGAGAAGAGTGAGCCCAGACCCAGGCTGGCGCCCAGAGAAGCAGCTCAGGCGCACCTGCATCGTGTTGGTGGGGCGTGCAGCACAGGAGGCCTCTTTACCTCGGTGGCCGGACACTCACACCATTGCAGCCAAGTCAGTCAGCAGCCTCATCATCAAGCTCTGGAGGTGCTTGAGCACTCATGGGCAGTTTTAGTCACAAACAGTGTAGAAACCAAGTACCCTTCTGCGGATAAGGCGTTCTTGACCATCCTCTGCTGTATGCTTCCTTGGTGGCTCAGCATCACTGCTACTGCTTTTCCTTACAACTCTTCTTGCATGATCTCAATCATTCTCCAAGTTAATTAGTTTGGTTCCAATTAGTAGGATAATTAACACCTCATTTTAAGCAAGAAAATAGTTCTCTTCATTTCTGTTCTGCATGACTGAATCTGAGCTTTGCCTTCAACATAACAACTCTTGAAAAACTTGACCTGATGATAGCAAATCCATTCTAAGTGCTGTCCAGGAATCAGCGTTCCAACAAATTTTAGTATTACAAGGACTTTCCAGCTCTGTCTCGGGAGAAATACAAGTGATCACTACATGAATTACCATTTAGGTTTCTTTTGATAGCGAGTGTATAAAGGTGATGATTCAGCCAGTGGTCAATGTCAAAACAAAACCTTCTTCAAAACTTTAGCCCGCGCATGGAGTTGAGTGACCCTGAATCATCTGACAAGCAATAAACCAGTCCACTTGGTATGAGATTTTTACATCATAGGTCTTGTGCTAAGGGGAGGTGAGGAAATTTGCTAATACAGAGAGATCTTCAGGAAACAGGAGACCTGTAAAAGGGGAGATTCTTGGAAAAAATAAGGCAACAGAACTTTAGGAGACATTCTTCTTCATCTGTAATGCTGAAAGAAGTCATATTTGCTTTTGAAAATGCTGAATTTGCATCTGGATCTCTAGCATTTCATTTGGTGATGGTCAATGAAATTCCAGGAGGCAAAAGATATTTAATCCATACATAGCACATTCTAACATTCCTGACTATATAAGGGACTGATTTCCACATAGTTTAAACAGGTATTCCTCATTTCAGCTTTGGTATTTTAACTCAATTGATTGTCAGTAAAGACATTTCCAGTACAGCTAAACTTTGATCATGAGGCAGTGCTTGTGATGTGCAGTGCCATTCAAATGCGTGCTTATTTGAATTCCTTCTCATAGACTCTAATAAGCTTACAAGGTGTTGAGAAACTGTATAAAGACTTCTCTTTATCAAAGCAAAGATTTCTGCAGATTTTGGGAAAATGTCTGAATTGCACTCTCTAAAATGTGATATGTGATTGGGTTATTAAAGACTGAATTATAAAGCTGTAGCAGAAAGGGGAACATTAAAAATGAGTGACAGTGCTTCCTGATTTGAGTATATAACTATGCAACCTTAATATTCTCCTAGCACTGTTTGGAATTTTTGCATAAAATTTCTCTCAGCAGGGACTGTTGGTTGTTTGACAGATTCAAAATGACAGTCTACAGGTGAACAGCTTTCTGCCATGTTACTAGTTTTTTGAGTCATTTAGGAGCATGGTGACAAGTGCATATTATGTGTAGGCACTTATCAAGGGCCAAGCCATAAAAATCCTTCTAAAAAATGGGTTCATTTGACTCAAGCAAGTTTGTGTCAAGCTTAAGGACGCATAGAATTTGGTTCCAAGTACAGAGCTTCCTTTCACGTTTGATTGCTCACTTTTTATTCAGTGAGATAATAGCCTGTCAACCATCAGTGCGGATAAGCTCTCCTAACACAGTAATTCATAGAGCAGTTGTTGATTTTACAAAGTGAGGCACTAACTTACAGCCAACCTCCCCCTGTTATTTGGGGCTTCATACCAACTTTGGAAGAGTTATTAAGAATTTAAAAGCCTAAACAGAGCAAATTCCATTCCTTTCTTGAACAACTTAGTATTTGTCTTACCGGTTTAAACAGTCAAATATTACATCCCTTTTTTCAACAGAAATGAATAGAGTAAAAACAATATAAAGCATGCAGTCAACATTATGCAGTTTGCTTTCATGAGCAACAAGATCTCCTGAAGGGAATAATGCTGTCTTGACAACTCAGAAATTGTACCCTGTAGGATATGATAAGTTTTATTACTTATCATATAAAGTAGCAGATCATGACTTGCATGAAAATCCCTGCTGTTCTGCTGTAACTGACCCCCCTCCTAGTGACGGGGCAAAAGCCTCACCCAAAGGGGAGGCCTTCGCTTCAATGTCAAGTGTGCAAATTGCTGCACAGTTTTAAAACGTTGTGAGGGAAGGCAGGAAATGAGAGTACTCACAACCTCACGTAGGGAATTTAAGATCAAGGACGTGGAAAATTTGGAAAAGTAGTAAGATAAGCATCAGCTTGTTTTTTTAACTTTTTGATATTTATTTCTTCCTGGTAGAAAAACTTGGCATGCATAGACTGTTGAGGCGACCATGCAACTGCTAGGTTCTCTCTCTGTTATTGTGCACATGACAAGACACCCTGGTATAGATTACCTTCAGTTTTATTGTTTCCAATATCTTGAACTTCAGCACCAAATGTATTCACATTTGATAGCTTGTATCTGGCCAAAATGCAAATAATACTTTGTTATGTAATTAATGAGTCTGACTCTTTAATTATTTTTGAGTCAAAAAAAAAATGGACTAGGAGACAAGATAATTTCATCTTGTCAGTGCCAATCATTTACTTCCTCCAAGGTCACTCTTACAATATAGGGAAATTTTGCCTAATTACACTTCCCCTTTACTACTGTGATTTTAGGGAATTCGGGTTAATTTATAAAATCAGACTACATCACACCCACACTATGGTGAATGCTCACCACCCTGCAGAGAAGATGGTGATGGGTGTTGGCTCAAAGTAGCCACGCAGGCCCACTGAGGAGTGATGCTGCTGTTCCTCATGCCCACCTGTTATAGTGGTTCCTGTGAATGACCTCTGGGAAACTCGAAAATTATGCAGTCACCACAAGAGGTAGCAGTCTGAAAGGTTTCCTCCTGATTACAGTGAACATTAGGGCAATGTGCCTCAAAATACATCACTTTTTTCTTACATTAGTTTCTCTACCTTCAGATCTAGCCTAAAAGTCGAGAAAACAATCTCTGAAAGGGTCAGTGGTTTTGTCTAGGGATTGCATCAATGTTCTTGTGTTACAATCTTTCTAATAACACAGCCATGTACTTTATTATAGTGGAAAATAATAGGTTCATTTCACCTACCATCTTATATTTCACAGAACTGTGGTCAATGTGATGTCCCTTGGAAGCATGTAAGATCATTGCAAAAAGGCCGATTTTGACGTCTGACCTATGTAACAGCAGTTCAAACATGAAGATAATGGATATGGTCAAGACCTGTCACTGTTAGGCATCTGGCTCCACTTCCAGTTGGATATTCCAACAACATTCTCCTGCTTAGATTTTGGAATATATCTCACTGTATCATTCTATATGCTTTTTCAGGCTGTTAATGCTTTGAAATATGAATTACAATGGAAATCACAGTGGAAAATAAGGATTAATTCAGTTTGTCTGCCATCCTCAGCAGAAAGTTGTGTGACAGTGCTCTGAACCACAGTCACTTGGTTGATTTCTGGGTTGCTCTTTGGAGATGTCAAACAATCTCGCTGCCTGTTACAACATTAAGGGACTTTTGGGTCACTTTCTTGGGGCTTGATGCTTAGTATGTGCTTTGGATCTGGCCATGAATCATATTTCAAAGAAGCCTTAAAATATTGTTTTACTAATTTCATAAATATTTATACAGTAACCAGCAGGGAGGCAACGAGCCTGATTACAGCTACTTACAGAAGGCACCAATGCAATCCAAATATTAAAAGCAAACAAACAAACAAATCATTATAATTGTAGTTGTTGAATACCTTGACCTTATGGTGAATTTTAGATCTTCTCACAGAATTATGGCATCTTAGTCATCCTTGTATTGACAGAATGCTAGGAGAAAACCTCCTCTTTCAAACGAACCTAATATTACCGCCTGACTCACTGATACTGTAATGTTTTATCTATAAATATTTTAAACATCTTGCTTCATTTGATTATCTATTTTATGTAACTGTTTACCCCACCTATACTTTTTTCCTTATTTTCTTCCACATTTTTAAAGCTGAAACAATGTTCATCATTTTATTCCATATTTTCTTCCCCTAAAACACTGTGGTTTTTTTGGTGAAGGAGGACTGGCTGTGACTATTGGTGGAGAAGCAGTGTTTCTGCTCCCATCGCAGTAGTGAGTGCAACTGTGAGCTTTGCTGAGCACTGCCCCTCCACAGAGGCCAGAACAAGACATTCCCTCCTGTTTCTTCGCTTTCCCATGCACAGGAACCCAGACTCAGGCTTCATGAATCAAGTAACTTTTGTAGTAGAACCAATACCAGCCTGGAAGGTAATATCATTTGTTTATTTTACCACAGACTTCTCATTTACACTTGCATTATGACTGTGCTAAAACTGGTACATACGAAAATATATGTTGCTGAGTATCTCCAGTAAGATTTGGAGACACTCAACACCTCCAATAGCGCTTATCAGAAGTTGGCAAGTCAGGTCCAGGATTTCACTAAAATCCTAGTGCCAGGCTGTGAATTGCTATTCGTCTTCATGCTCAGGTGACTCATTCACAGGCTTTTGAATGTCACTTCTTAAAGACTTGCACCAACTTTCAGCCTAAGCCCAGAGCAAAGCTTGTGAGGTCTGTGGCTTCCCCTCTCTATGCAGGGAGGCAACAAGTAGATCAAATTTTGGTGCATAAGGAGGAGTTGTATAGGTCAGTTATATTTGTTATACTTGTTATAGCATTTGCTTGTTATAAACCCAAAAGTGCTAAAAGTCAAAAAATATGATTTGATCTGCTCCTCCGGTCACCTTGCTTCCTGTTGTACTGTTTGTAAAGTCCTCATGTTACCCTTTACATACCAGTTCCAGAAGGCAGCATATAAAGTCATTTATAGCTGGGCTGTGCATCTGTACCCTATCAGACAACTTAGACTGCCAAGTAGATGTTAATATGAGTACAGCTATCTCAGGCTGACTCCTGGTTTATCAGCAGAATCATGAGGATTTTTGGTACAATGGGCTTTCCTGGAATAATGCCAATATCATAAAAAGGAAAAGTAGAAAAAATATTTCTTAGTTGCTGAAGCATTCGATTTTGACTTCTCTTTTTGAAATTAATAATTTCTAACTCTACCCTGTAAATTTAAGAGAGTTGCAGCCCACTATTTTTAATTTATTTGGTCAAAATAAAGAGACAACATTCTGAAATTATCAAAATTATTTATTTCACCCAACCATTTTTTTCTTTATTAGTCATCTGTGGATACTTTTTCTTTATTTTAATATTTTGGTTTGCCCCAGCTAAGCAATTTCTTTAGTTTTTGTTGTTGATGTTGTTTTTAGGAACTCCCTTCCTCCATAATTACGATATTAAAATCTCCAAAACTTTTACAGGTTAGAGAAAATGTATATCTAGCAGTCAGAGTCACTGACATGCAGCTTGGAGAATCAGAAAGGCATATTGCTGCTGGCAGTCTGTTTTTCTGACAGTTATACATGAAAATTTCATTAACAATATTTGTTCATCTACTTTTTAAAGCTTTGAAGATATAAGGAAAATTGCATATATGAACTGTCCCCACACATAGGACAGATTTCTTCAGTGCCACGCATGATCATAAAAGATAGCTACCAGTCTGTTCAGCTGATATGCAGATGTGAAATAAAGTCAGGTCATTCTAAAACAGCGCTAATTTAGGGTCAAAGTGAACAACAACTCACTCCTGTATGGATTATGTTTTGTCTGATTATTTGCTCTTTTATGTATTTTGTAAGCGAAGGGCAGGTTTTTCAATTCTATTGTTTTCAGAGGACTAACGCTGAAATTTTACCATATTTTCTATATTTAACTTTAATTATTGTACGCTTTTTAAATTTCCATTACTGAAATTGTAAACTACAATACTATATTAAAAATAAAAAATATGGATAATACAGTGAAATGTCTAAGTTAATTCTGCCTGAACAGAATGTATATAAGAACTAATCCAACTTCAAAATCATTATGGAGGTATTTCTTCAGCAGAGATGTCAAATGTCCTGGAGAACAAAAAACATAGTGGATGTGCCTGGCTAACAGAAGTTACAACTTAGGAAAAACCATCTATTCTGTTTTACATGAAGGTTTTGTGCAGAACAGGAAAACAGGGTCGGACAGGGACCTTAATGATCAGAAAAAGTGACCATTCCATCCTGTGAGCAAAGAGCCAGGTTTGCTATTAAAAGTTTTGCTTTCTTAGTTACGGCAGTAAGAAATTTGAATTTAAAAACACAGCATCCTTAGCAGCTATTTAGGCTAAAGCCCAAGGAAGATAAATATTCTTTTGCAGGCAGAAGCTCTGGCAAACGGTTGTAAATTATCTGGCCAAACACATATATGTATATATATATGCATATATATTAAACATGTATGTTTTATATACATATATATATAAGGCCTCTCTTTGCAGTGTAAAATGTATGTCAAGGACAAGAGGTTACAGACATACCTATCTACAGCAGGTGCGCAGCAAGGCCCGTGTCTAGGATCCACAAGACTCAGTGCGCATGCACAGTGACTATTTTCTGGGATTGCCGAAGTCCACTCATTTCTAATGCAAGTGATGAGAGTTTCCACAGTCCCTTTCTCCCATTCTCTCTTCCTTGAGCTCTCCAGGCATGTCAGCCCCCCCCTTCCCTCCCTCCCTTTCTCTTCCCATTATAAATGTCATATCCCCATCTGCTGCCCCTGAACTTGCTGTGCTGGCAGGCTCACACGGGCAGGATGCAGTAGCTGAAGTTATTCAGCATAGTGTGCTACACTGACACTTCAAAGGCAATTACTAGCATTTCCCACAGAGAAAAAAAAAATTGTGCAAAAGGGATTAACGCTGCTATGTTTCTCTTTTGATGCCTGTAGCACAGATCAGGACCTCCTGCACCCTAAAGTCCAATTCCTTCTTGTCGCAGGCACCATATAGTTTATTTGCTCAGGAGAACTATGTGTGCTTTTTACCATCCAAGCCAACTGGTCACTGAGTGATTGCTTTTGCCTTTCAGAACATCTCTAGAAACAAGACATGCTTTCAAAATACCTGAATTATCTGGAATTTTCATTCTGTCTCCTTCCCAAATGATGTTACAACTTAAGCCAGGAAATGTGTGTGTTGTTGTGGCCAGCAGGACTTCTCTTCTGTAAAATTGTGTATGCTTTTCTGTTTTTATCCAATGAAACCATAATAACAGAGCTCAAAAAGTGTGTGCTTTTATTGAAAAACACATTTTACAGGAACTGCTTCTTCTGGTAATTACATATTTGGCGACAGAGGGTGAGGGGGTGAAGAAAAGCTATTTTCCCATCTGCAGCAAATCCTGACAGCCACTTAAAAACAATGGTAATGAGGGAGAGAAAAAGAGATATTTGTGAAGGTTTTAGATATTAGTTGCAAGCTATGCAAACTATAGCTGCACACTAGGCCTTCCTTGATTTATTTAGATTTAAAACGGGGAGGAGGGCAGTACTCTGCACAGCTAACTGGAACTCCTGGCAAAATACAGATATGTCAGAATTTGTAGTTCTCATTGAATGCTTTAAGGCAGAAGAATTTAGTGAATGGTTTACTTCACAGCATTCACACCATTCAAATTCTGAATGAGCCAGGACAGAGCCAGGAGATGAAGAATTAAAAAAAAATGGATCAAATTTTACTGACTCAATAAATGGAAGAAAAGGGAAAAATTCAGACCAGTCTTCACTGACTCCAAGAAATCCCCCTCGTCCTAAATAGACTCCTCTTTGTTAGAGAGCCTGGAGTGTTGGCTCAGAGAAGTTTGGAAAGGAAGCAAGTTAAATGACAACTTTTGTCAGCTACAGAAGAAAGAAAAGAATTGTAGCTCTGCCTGGAGAACAAGATATGCAGAGCAAAGCTCTGCCTTCAGCTGCTCCGTCCATGCTGTGGTACCTGGGCGATGTCAGGCCAAGCTGTCTGCGCGATCTTGCACCCTACAGAAATTCTGTCTCCTCTTGTACGCAAGGGAGTGCAGCGTGGCAGTTGACAGCGCTGCAGTGAGTGGAAACCTTCAATCATGTGTAGGTGAGAGGCTGGAGGCCTTTGAAAGGTCTTTGCTTTATAAAGTTGTGGCTCCTGCGCTCTGCCTTGCAATCCTAGATGCTGGCATGTGTAACCATAACTCTTCTGCGGGAGCAACACTATAAAAGTCTGGAATGCAAGTGGCTGAATGAATATGTTTATCTGTAAATATCCCTATTTAGGTACAGAAATTCTAATTCTACCTGCACATATACTGTAAATGTCTGTAACATCTATAAGGCATTAAAACCTGTAAAAGGTTTATGAAAAAACATGAGGCACATGAATGTATTTGATTCCCAGTAGCTGTTAGTTTCTTCTACCTTTGGTACCTGCTAATTAATGAATAAAACGTGTCGTCTAACCTCCAGAATAATTCAGGACAACAACGATCTCAGAACACTGTTTCTTAAAACTGTGTTGAGGTTTCGTCTGGTGGTTGTTGGACACTATTGTGAAATGAGTACAAGAAGATATCATAGTAAGTAAGACTGTTCCCTAGACAAGTAATACTAACAAGCAAAATAGAAGAAAAGTAGAACTAGGTTATCAGTCTTTCTGTCTACTTTTGACTGATATTTTAGATTAAGAGGAAACTGTTTACAACTCTGGTAACTTGATTCAAACTTAAGCAGTAATACTTTGTGATGGGCTGCTCCTGTCGCGGTCTGTGGACTGACTGTATCACAGATGCTTTCCACCGCCACCTGGATGTAATTGTGGCTTCTTGTCTCCAGCCATAATGCAATTCTATTTCTTATACTTTTATTGATTCCTGGTGATTTTTTATTAGATTGACAAACTAGCTATTTTGAAACTATTTTTTTAAATGGAGTAATTGTTTTTGTGTGTGTGTGTGTGTGTGTATTTATTCTTTTTCCTGATGCCCAACTTGAAATATTCTAAAGTGAAATGAAAGGCTTCACTTCTGCTAATTTTCATTCTTGTTATTTAGCAGCCTGAAAGAGGGGTGGTTGGTTCTGGTTTTCATGTTTTCAGGCATTTTGAAGCAATCTAGCAGACACAGCATGACCTAGTGGCCAGCAAAACACACAACTTCAACATGGGCACATTTATTGGGAAAAAGTGCCTTAATTCACTACGCCTAAAAGTTGAGTATGAAAAGAGGACACAGTATCCTAATGTTGTAAAGTGAGTACCTGTCTGAAAGCCGGAAGAACTTGCACACTGCACCAGTCAGCTGTCCTTCACCCATGTGTGACACGAGAGGGCCACTAGACCTGGAGGAGTTCTGGTTCTCTTCCTGAGGACCAAATCTTGCACTCCATCAAAGTCTCATGGAAGGTCTCGAGTGCACAGGCACAGCAGGGAGGGAAGGTGGGCACTGAGCAGTGAGCTACCTGAGAGGCAGAAGCCACAGTAAGACCTTTAAACATGCTTTTGGTAACTGGGAAAAATTTCAATATGTAGAGAAAGGACTATCCTCCTGCTTCTGAATGAGACAGTTTGGGGGGGCTCTGCCGAGGAGAGTTTTAGCTCTTTGCTCAACAAGACCTAAAAACAGGCTAAGAGCCTGTGTGGTGGTGGTTATAGCTCTAGATGGCTGAACTCATCTGTACTGGATCAGTGCAACTGGAAATACGCTTTACTTTGGGTTTTATTAACATCAGCCATGTAACAAATTGTTTCTCCTCTGCTTCAGCTCCATGTAGATGGAGTGGAACATTAGAAAACCTCTAAAGATCATTAGAAAGTGACCAAGAGTAAAAACCATTTCACTAGTTGGTTGTACAAACAAATTTTATTGTTAAAAGAAGAAGAAAAACCAAACAAATGAACAAACAAAAACAGTGTTTCCAGATTCAAATGAAGTTATATTTTAAGTTGAGTACTGGCAAACTTCTAATTCTTGCACTTCAAAACTTCAAAAATTGTTATATTAGTTTAGAGTAGTCTGAAGTATTTGGCTTTTTCATAACTCAAGGCACAGCACTGAAACGCAGTTCTCAGTCTGACATCCATTTGGAGTTATTCTGCAGATTCATCAGGATGCTGGATTCCAAGAGATTTTGTGCACGTAGGCTGAGCGTTTGATCGCAGCCATGCTATAAATGGATAAGACTCTCCATCACGTAGCTTTCCATAGAGAACATGATGTATTCTACCCGGGAAAATTAGAGTGTAGTATTTCGTAGACTGGATTCCAGATGCTTGTAGAAGCAGCCTCTGTGTTCTGGATTTATTTGAAATGTTTGTCACATTCAGAAAGCGTCTTGTTTCACTATCATGGTGAAATTCAAGCATATGACCATATTCTTCTCAGAATCATCAGAGAATGCTTGTATAATAATACTGTAATCTCCCTAAAATTCAGCAAGAAAACAAGGAAATTAGTGCATAATGCTGCCCATTCTTGGCCAAGTGGCTACCTGAGGTCTCAAACTGGCTAGTGGCCTTTTGGCATTAGCCTAAATCACAGTGCCAGGGCCTTGAGCGCCCTGTAGTCACAGCCACCAGCCCTGTATTGCTTGCCTTGACAGGGCACTGAGTGACAGCGTCCTGCTGGTGCGAGTACTCACAGACCAGCAGCTCCCATCTTGCCTCCCCTCACGGAGCAGCTGCTCCCGGACTAGCAGGACCCTGCTTGTCCAAACTTTAGCCTTAAGCCCAGCTCTAACTCATCCACTCATCCATGCTTTCTTGAAATGATCACTACTGTAAGCAACACCGGCTTGGTATCAGCTTGGCGTTCCTTCCAGACCTACAGTTCTCCTCATCTACATCCAGCAGTCTGACCTGTAAAGCAGTGTAACCCTACGTTTAGCTGTTGTCTAGCCACCCACCTTCACACCCTTGCACAGATAGACTTATTAGGCATCAGGACAAAGGACATTTTGGTGGTCCTTACTGAACCCAGGTCTTACCCTACCTCCTTTAACACCTCCCACCTTCCTCTTTTGATATGACAAACTGCACTTGGAGCACTTGGGATCTGAAAGGCTCTCAGGACTAATCTAAAGACTGGGAGGCTTGTAGGAGTTTCCAGTTTCCAGTAAAGGCTATGATTAGGGTTGGCTACAGAGCTGGCAGAGTCCCATCAGGAAGTATCAGGTATGCCATAAGCACCTCGTCTATAAGAGGACTGCTTATGGTACAGACAATTCCTGTTTACTACCAGCTCTGGGGCTGGAAGAGATGCTAGGTGCAGTTCAACCCCTTTAGGGGCCCATGATCTTTGAGTAAAGGGGAGACTGAAGATTTTTTTTCCGTCAGAGCTCTTTAGTGACATTTGTGGGGATAAATAGAGTTGATGAGGCAGTTGTTGCTGCTCCTGGTTTAACACTGGAGCATTGCTTTTACTTTTGGATATTGTTATCCCTCTTCAAATCTTTGAAAAGGATTTCAGGGAGGAACAGATCACCATGTGAAAAGAACCTAAGAAAAAGGCTGAAATGGGAAGAAAGAATATGGATGGATTTATTCAGGTTATTAACAGGTTTATTAACAGGTAAAAGGAAACAGAAAAATTTACCAAAGGAAATCGAACAATTAAGGTGACATTAACTTATGTCTTTGGTCTTTTCCTTTATAAAATAAAGGAGGAATAATAGAGGAACAATAACTTGAACACATCTAATATTTCAGAGATGCTACCATTCTGGACTCATCCCTTCAAGCATAAGAAAGTTTTCTGACATTTTCTTTTGCTGTTTTCTACAGTTCAGGTGAACTTACCTTTCTAGAAGATATATAAATGTAAGACATAGACCTGTTAGAATGTGTCCAGAGGAGGGCAACAAAGATGGTCAGAGGGCTGGAGCACCTCTCCTATGAAGAAAGGCTGAGAGAGCTGGGGTTGTTCAGCCTGGAGAAGAGAAGGCTCCAGGGAGACCTTATAGCAGCCTTCCAGTACCTAAAGGGGGCCTACAGGAAAGCTGGAGAGGGACTCTTTATCAGGGAGTGTGGTGATAGGACAAGGGGTAATGGTTTTAAACTGAAAGAGGGCAGATTCAGGTTAGATATTAAGGAAGAAATTCTTTACTATGGGGGTGGTGAGGCAGTGGAACAGGTTGCCCAGAGAAGCTGTGGATGCCCCATTCCTGGAGGTGTTCAAGGCCAGGCTGGATGGGGCTTTGGGCAACCTGGTCTAGTGGAAGGTGCCCCTGCCCATGGCAGGGGGTTGGAACTACGTGACCTTTAAGGTCCCTTCCAATCCAAGCCATTCTATGATTCTCTGATTCTATGAATATGTTGTTTTACCATTATTATTTATTTATATAGTGCAGAAAAGTACCTTTGGAAACATTGTTCTTTTTCCTTTAATGTCGAATGTTGTTGCAATTGTTTCTGTAAAGCAGAGATAATTACAATATAAATGGTTACTTAGTCATAAAACCATCAATGAAACATCCCAAAGAACTTCACAGCAATAAAACGTATCTCTCAGCATCACTGCCAATGCCATTTACTCTTCCAGAGATAAAGCCTTCACCTCTTTATTCTTCCAGAACTCTACCTATTTGTCTAAACCACATGTTAGAAAATATAAATTAGTCAGAAAGCTATTGCAACATCTTCTACTATCCCATCCTACTGTCATAACTCCAATAATTTCACTTGCAAGAGTAGTTCAGACAAATGATAACTGAAGAGAGCTGATATTCACTTTCAAAGTAAGGAGAACATGGACTGCATATTTTGAGTTCTGTCCTGGTCTTTTTGGCTTTTAAACAAATATCCTGAATTCCCTGGATCTGAGCCTTTGTCATGTTAATGTCAGTTAACTCCTACAACAGGACTGACTCTTCTCTAATAAAAAAACATTCTATGTGGGTGTAGAGAGTATCTCTAAGACACCATCCAGACACTTACCTGAATAAGCTGTGTTCTGTATGTTAGTAGTGTCCCTATATCCTCTCAAGTTTTGTGTGCAGTCCAGTAAAATGTAGTCTTTCCATGCCATTTTAAAGATGTTAACAATAAAAGTGTCATAATGCTATAAAGGATATTATATTATTAATCCCAATTTACAGAGATGGAAACCGCAGTACGAAGATGTTAAAGAGTAGAAGTTGGAAACTCTCTGTTTTAGCAGAGTTCTGCCACCGGAGAGCTGCATGCTCTAAATTCTGCTACTTGAGTCAGGAGTTGAGGAGTTATGTTGTTGGTCCATGTGGCTTGACTAAAGGTTGAGTCAACCTGTGTGTAAGCTGTGATTAGTCCCCTTGTCCTCAAATGGTGAACCATTATGCCTTTCAGCATCTTTAGCTGCTGCTGCTGGGAGCCAGAGGTAATTCTGTTCAGCAGCTAGGCTGGACCAGCCACAGAGAGTGATAGGACACCTTTGTGATGGTCAAAGCACTGTGGTGTAGCTAGATTCGATGGAAGCCCACCTTTATGTTTCTAGATTTTCCTTCCAAAGAAGCTGAATTACTCTAAATCATGGAGAGAAAAATCTACCTGCAAGGGTTGATCAACTAGTCTGTTAAGAAATCTGCTTAGTAGTAAGTACTTGAGAGGGAGCAGTTTATGCCCCTGTTGAGAAGGCATCCTGCAAGGCAAGGGAAAGATGTATTTTTCCCACTGACCTCCTTTCAGTGTTCCACACACAGAATACTCATCGTCAGCCCCGCTGCAAACAACTTCTTTCCAGTGCAACGCTTTGGCACCATCATACCAGATTGTGAAGACTACCTTCAAAAAGGCGATGTCACTTTCTAGTTAAGACATTGCAAGTAAGAAAAACATAACTGGTGAGGAGGAAAAACATGTGCAGACAAGAGGTTTAGATAAAGAACTATTTTCCTCTGGAAGATGGATTTTTACAGTCCCCTAAAACTAACAAAAACGCATATCTTGAAAACTGTTATTTCCAGAAAAAAAAGTTTTTTTTTTTATTAAAAAACATCAGTCTTAAGAGATATTTGAGTGACAAATTTCAAAATCTGTTCTAATTTCTTCAACAAAGACAATATGGTTCACTCAGCTCCACAGCTCATCCATATAAATCCCCACATGAGAACTCTGAGAGGTCCCACACGTGTAGGTGTGGGTAGGTACTACAAAGTGTCCTGATTGCTGATAGCCATCGTAAAGATATCTTTCCTGGGAAGCAGTCCTACCCGAGCTCCAGAGTTTTTACTGAGGAGGTGAGTTTTACGATATAGCCCTTTCTTAACTAACATAATTTGCCAGCTTAAAGCTGGATTTAAAGATTAGTTTAAAGCTGGATTCTCACACACAACCCATTACCACGTTTCCAGCTTCTGGAGTATGCATATTCTTAGTAGAATTCCTGTCATGCTTGGATACTCTCTCTCCTTAAAATGGCTTGGATCTTTTCAGACCAGAAGAGCTTGTGTGCAGCAAAAGCTTGTCTGCTTTCTCCAGAACTACCTGAACTGTCTCAGATTTGCACAATGTCAGTGTGCTGAGCTCTGGAAACTGCTCAAACAGTCAAACTCAGACACGCTTATTTCCACAAATGGTTTAGAATTCATAATTTCTGTCCATCGCTGTAGTTCATCTATTCCATTTTTAACCACAGAAACGTATCTCCTAAATAATTTGACATTTAGGGTAAAGTGTCAGCTTTTTGCTTGCATCAGTTTTTTTTTGAGTTTGGAGAATACAATTTTCTAGGCAAGAGTGACTCACTTGGAACCCAGGTAAGAGCAGAATGCCAGACGGAATTTTTCAGGATGCTGCAAGGTGTCATGTTAAACATGAAATCATGAGCAGTAGAATCTACAGGATAAAATTATTTCATGTTGTTAGTGCGAACAGGCTTCTCCAGTGAAATAATACAAACATACATATGTATACGCTTAAAATAAACACAATAAAAACATATTAATATAAACTATATATTATAAAATTATGTGACCTAATTATCCATAGTAAACATTAAATATATTTTTAATTATATTTCTGATTATTCACATGCTTAGAAGGCAAAAGTAATACATTACTTCAAGATTAAGTAGTAAGAAAAGTCACTTGTTGGGTTGATTGTATTTTGCACTCAAACACTCAGAGGCAAAAGTATGCTTATTTCTATTTTAAAGTTACACACTTTTTATTAGCATTTTGCCAACATGGTCCTCTGATGAAAATATGCCTACTTATGCTAAGCATGGAAACTATATAAACTTGTGGGTTGCCAGAGGCTAGCTGGCCACCTCAGGTAGCAACAGTGATTTTATCACGATTTACAATGGGTTCTGTCTTGTATTTTGGGGATTAAAGCAAGGGAAGTGCCAGGTGAAATTGTCTGCTGGCAATCGGCAGTCATGTTCTTATCATGAGTATGTACAGTAAATTATGATAGAAAAAGGGGCAAACAAAACACATCGTGGTCTCAAAGGCTCGATTTGCAAGCTTGGGTATAGCCACTTTTACACTTGTTAAATTTTTAAAATGAGTGTCAAGCAAGGTACCCAAAATAAGCATTTCCTCTTGTGCCTTGGTTTATATAGCTATTCTATTGGTGATCCGCACTAGTAATGCACACAGACTTTCAAAAGGCATAGTCCTTTCCTTGTGAAGTATCTCCTAAAAATCCCACCTTTCTGCCATTGAGTTCACATGGGCACACTGTTTGGCACTCACAGCCATGAGGTGCCTAGTTATTGCAGAATCGACAAAAAAAATCAGTAAACTGCACAGATCCAATGGCCTACGGCTCAAAGCTGGCAGGTGAAGAGGAGAGAGGCTGTGTTGTCCCAGAGGCTGTGATCCCCCAGCCTGACACAGTCTTGCATCCTGCCTTTTTTTCAAGATGTCTAAGGATTTTGAGTACAAGGTATCGGTTAAATAAATGTGGATAATTGATGCAATACACCACTTGGAAAACAAGTTTAAATCTTTTATCTTCCAGTTTTTCCTGAATCAAAACATGCCTGCTTTACTTAGTAGTAAACTACTTCTCTCTTAGCTGCTGTAGCCGCCATTGAGGTAATATTTACACCTATGCAGTAGAATTCTTATAACAGGGTGATTCATAACAGAAATATACATCAGCTGAATTTCTTGTTTATATTTTCCTGTATTCATTAAAGAAACAAATGAGAAAAAAAGCTCACATTTCCTTAGACAACCATAATTTTTGTGCACACGCCAGTAAGAAAAGAATAAACTGTTTTTTACTTACCACAAAAAGTATATGACATTTCTAGATCTGACGATGTACAAAAAAATCCACTGACTCCAGGGGTGAAAAAAATGAAAAAAACAAGCCCTAACATAGCTAGTTATTTTGATCGGCATTGGATGGAACGCTTCGTTTTGGGGAAAGAGGAACAAAAATTCCGCACAGTCATCCTCAGTCACATGTCTTCTGAGAATATTCAGTTATTTTGTAAAATTCTCAGCAACCTTAATTAATCCTAATGCAGCATTATCAGTTATCAGCATAATAAATTTTGTGAACAAAAATTTCTGCCTTCGTTGTTACATCTTCCCCAGACAGCATAGCTCAAGTCACGAGTGAAAAACGAAAGAGAAAACTGTGTGAAATAGGGAAGTGAGGAAAACTAAAATTATGATTACCAGAAGAATGTAAAAGGCAAGTTGAGTTGACTCAACAGAAGTAACATTTGTTAAGGCATAGTTTCAAATGCTCAGAAGGTTTCCTGTACATAATAAAGAAAAGCTACATTCAAACGACGAAAACCTAGTCCACTCTTATTAGTGTGTTAGTCAATAGTTCTCACGTGTTTTCAGAATGAATTTCTTACAAAGCTCATCATACCTTAAGAGCACTCAGACATTATGGATAAGTCTAATTAGATGACATTTCCACATATCAGTAAGGATGGAGCTGAATGCAACCATCTAACATGTTATTGACCAGAACCACTGATGTTCTGCACTACGTCAGCTACTGCCTTCAAAGTTGTATCTATCACAGTTATACTTCTTACTGAAAACAATTTTGAAAATCCGTAAAATTACTGCTGCTGAGTTCCATGTCTCCCTCCTAACTCTGTGACCTTTTCCCATGCTCGTCCCTGCAATCTCTAGCAGAGAAGGTGCACCACACAATTTATACAGAACAACCGAGTCCAAACACTGAACTTTTTGTCAGTACAGTGCACAGCCATGCATCCAGAAAGATACTGAACATGACACCATTAATAACCAGTGCTGTCAAATTTAGACTGAGATGTTTCTGTAAGAAAACAGAATCTACCTGATGTAACTGAAGATAGATTTGGAGCCTGATTTTAACCTGGGACATTGAAAACCAGTCTAGGTTGCAGATTTTGGTACTCCTGTTTGAAACACTAAAATAAAAAATATTCACGTACTTTTGATTTTAGATTCTCCCCTCCCCCCTA
Source organism: Chauna torquata (assembly GCA_013399475.1). Classification (NCBI taxonomy): domain Eukaryota; kingdom Metazoa; phylum Chordata; class Aves; order Anseriformes; family Anhimidae; genus Chauna; species Chauna torquata. Next base: position 115,040 of record VXAL01012255.1, read on the forward strand.
TTTTTGTCACTACAATACACAAAGAATAACATATTTTGCATGTATCTGCCATATCAGTTCTGTGGACTAAACACAGCTAGCTTTTACTACAAAAAAACATCAATGTCACTAGTCCCAACTACAGAAAGATAAGAATATCTTGTCCAAGAAAGTACAATCACCATCTAACTGTTAAGAAATAGTTACTTTTTTTTTTCCGAATACAATAAATTATGGAAACTTATTGAAGATATGGAACAATAACTTAAGGAACTTAATCAAATTATTTTGGATCAAATTATTTTCGACGAGTTACCTTCTTGATTGATATGTATGTCTGCAGACTCCTCCTAGGCCAGAAACTGCATTTGTAATGAAAAAGAAACCGTACGTGCAACAGACAGGTATTTGGTTTTGTGCTAAGCAGGAAACAATAAGAATTACATACAACAAATATAACTTAATTGATTTTTCTGACTCTCTCCACTTCCCACCTCAGTGTCTTAGAGCTTTTAGTCTCAGAACTTGTGTGTACACCAGGGTAATATTTTATACACTTTAAAAGTGAAATAGCAAAAAGTTAAGAAATTGGTTTTCAGGAGTCCGAACATATAACACAGAAGACAATTTAGGAATTGATACAGACAGAAAACTTAACTGATTATGCCCAGAGGTGGAGTAAATACTCAGGCTAGGTAAGGAAGATGAGGATTCCACTGAAAGTACCTAAAAGCGCAACTAATGAGCTAATATGTGTAATAATTCTCAAAGGAGATAAAATTTTACAAGGCTAGAGAATTTTCTTCAATTTTTCCAAATCTTTGTACAGACCACAAGAAGAGTCTCACTGGCCTGATAGAGTTCAAGACTGAAAGAAAGTTCTAACATTTGGTTTTTAAGTGTGAATTCAAAATTATACAACTTCCCTGACATCCAGAGTACATGCACCACACATAGATTTCAGATGTTGTTTAACAGCACACTATAAAAAAATACTAATCCTTTGCAATCATAGCAGCAATAGTTATGCTTCAAAATGGCCAAATTTTACTTAAAAATACTAATGTGTAATTAAATTAAAAAAAAAATCAAGAGACTGTAGTAACTGGAAGGAGAAATGGAATAAGGAAACAGCCACTAAGGAGCAATGAAACACCCACTAAAAGAATAGCTACCTCATACCTGTGTCAAAAAAAAAAAAAANAAAAAAAAAGGAGATTTAATCACAAAGCTCTGGCCATTGATCTGGAGCGAGTCTAATCAGCCAGAAGACAAGACAGGCTTTCTGCAGAGTTTTCTGTCAGTCCAATAGGTTTAGCAAAAGTCACAGGTCAGTTTTAAGTAGGCATGAGGCTACACTGACTGTACTGTACTGACACAAGATGACCCAGCTGAAAGCATGTCCCTTGGCTGCCACGCTGGGACTTGCGGTGCTGCACAGCACATTGGATGACTAATGGACCCACTGGAATGAGCACAGCAGATTTACAAGATCTTATATAAAAGTTCTTTCAACTAAAATGAAGATAAGCTGTCTGCTGAACCCTGTGACTTTCCACACTTGGTTCTAGTCTAGGTGTTTTCTCTTATACTTGCTGCAGTACATGAAATAGATGAGGAAGGAGTCCCCCCTGGTGGCTTATACAGACACATGGGAAACCTCCGCTTCCACTGCTATTCCTTGTTGCAGTTCTACTGCACAGACTACTTCAGTATTTCAGTGCTTAAAAACAAACAAACAAACAAAAAAAACCAGCATAACTAGGCTCCATTCTAAAAAGCATCTGGCTGGCTAATGAGAGAAATGGAACAATAAGTTCTACTGGTATCGCTTATGCCGACAACTATAAAGTCTGCAGACTTTACTGTTGTGTCTCATCAAACTGTCCTTAAATCAAAATAATCTCAGTCATTTTAAAATCTTTTTTAAAAGATTCGGTTTTAAATGCATGTGTCTTCTGATGCCTGTATCAATGGTATTCACAGAATTGATCTCCTGTGGTGCTCACTGACAAAAGCCCTAAACTAGCGCACTGTAGGTGTGAGGAGTCTGCTTTGCCCCTTTCAGGTTAGTATGAAGGGCACTGGAGAGGAAGGGCATAAACTTCTATACATTTTATTTTTACTAGATATTCTTTCTCTACTATAATATTTTTCTTTTATACTCTTATTCAGGAGCAAAGTGAGAAGGAGAGAAAGAGCAGTGGAGAGAGCTACACAGTAGTCTTATTTTACTAGAGCATTGTGACAATTTACTTTCATTTTGAAATCCTTCGTAAGTACATTTAGTAGGTACTGACTCTCATATCCAGTTAACAGAACATAAAATAAATCCAAGTCCAGAGAATATAGGAATTCATGCCTATGAATTTTCATTTTGTCTACATATGAGATGCTGAGAGTGAAATTTAACTCCAAACCTCCTAGCTGATTTGCATTCGAAAATTTCAAACTAATTTATGAGACTTTTTTCTTTCTCAATACATCCAAAAAGTGCTTAGATTACATGTGAATGCTTTTCAAAATAACCGCTTTGCATTTGGATTATTGGCTGCAAATGAATACTTTGACCAGATGAGCACTTATAAGTCACTGCAATCTCCGTCAGGAAAGATTTATAATATACTTTATCATAATATCCCATCACAGAAAAAATAAAAATAAAAAAAATAAAGATAAAAACAGTATTCCAGGACAGCAGAGGAGAGCGCTCTGTTCCAAAGTGTTAGTCAGGCAGAATTAAATATTGTGTCGTAGTTCTTGGCATGTACCAAGACAGTTCCCAAAACCTCATGTTGCTGGAAAATTCTTTTAAGATGTTGAACACATTTATTCGATAAAGAAAGGGCAAATGTCATCTAATTTTCCTTGTAGGACCATTTGTTAATAGTTTTTCACAGAATCACAGCATGGTTAAGGTTGGAAGGGACCTCTGGAGGTCATCTGGTCCAACCTCCTGTTCAATGAGGGGGACACCTAGAGCAGGTTGCCCAGGACCATGCCCAAGCGGCTTTTGAAGAGCTCCAAAGGAGATGTCACAGCCTCTCTGGGCAACCTGTGCCAGTGCTCCGTCACCCGCACAGTACAGACGTGTTTCCTGATGTTCAGAGGGAACCTCCTGTGTTCCAGTTTGTGCCCACTGCCTCTTGTCCTGGCACTGGGCACCACTGAAAAGAGCCTGGCTCCGTCCTCTCTGCACCCTCCCTTCAGGTATTTATAGACATCGATGAGATCCCCCTGAGCCTCCTCTTCTCCAGGCTGAGCAGTCCCAGCTCTCTCAGCCTTTCCTCACAGCAGAGGTGCTCCAGTTCCTTCATCACCTTGGTGGCCCTCTGCTGGCTTCTCTCCAGTACATCCCAGTCTTGTACTGGGGAGCCCAGAACCGGACACAGTGGTCCATGTGTGGCCTCACCAACACAGAGCAGAGGGAAGGATCACCTCTCTTGACCTGTTGCTGATACTTTGCCTAATGCAGCCAAGAATACGGTTAGACTTAGTGGCGAGGGCATATTGTTGGCTCATGTTCAAGTTGGTGTCCACCAGGACCCCCAGGGCCTTCAGTCAAGCTGCTTTCCAGCTGGGTGGCCCCCAGCATGTACTGATGTCTAGGGCTGTGTTCCTCCCCAGGTGCAGGGCTGCACTTCTCCTTGTTGAACTTTGTGAGGTTCCTGTCAGCCCATTTCTCCAGCCTGCCGAGGTCCCTCTGGATGGCAGCATGGCCCTCTGGTAAATCAGCCACCCTCCATCCCCCCACTTTTGTGTCATCTGCAAAGTAGATGGAGTAGAATCATTAGAAGTAGAATCTCTGGGCAGCTGGAAGAAGGCATGTAACTGCTTCTGATCTTGGGTTTAGGGTTGCTGCTGAAGACACTCTGATATAAAGGGGCTATATATAAGGTGTATGGCATAAGGTGTTTATTCACAAAACAAAAACCCACTTGGCAATCAACATGAAGAGTAGAAAATTGTAGCAATTCATGGGTAAATTTCTCTTTACAAATCCTCTCAGCCCATCTTTGACAATGTTTGTAGTGGAAGTGGAAAGTCATGACCGGGGATACTAGAAAGAGCTAGAGGATTCAGCTCCTCTACATACACCCGATGGAGTTCTTAAGGGTGCCAAGGGAGACTGATCCCAGAACAGCACACCACCAGCAAGTCTGTGTCTTTTGTGTAACCAAAAAAACAGGTGTGGAAAGAAAGAAAGGGAGTGATGTGTATTATTCCGAATATATTTTTTAAAATGCTGTATGCATTTTGGCGTAGTGGTCTGACTTGAATGTATCATGTTAAGTCATTAGAGGCTGTTAAAAGTGAAGCAAACAGAGGTTAGGCATTATCCTGTGGAAACAATTACGTTAGAAATAACTCTCTGCCTGTTGCCAGTAGGCTTAAAGTTTATTCTTTCCAAGCCAAGTTTAGGATCAAAGCTTATAGTTATACTCTAAGGTATACATTAAGTCATTAAACTTGGCAGGAAGAAGAGAAAGCAGAGGGTAAAGGGGGAAGAAAGGGTTGTGTCCTACCTGAGGTTGATAAACAGAAAGCAGAGCACAGCCACACTGTCTACCCTGGTATTCCAGAAATGGAGACAGCTGGACACTTTTTCAGGCTGTTTGCTCATTCTCTGTTCTTCCCTGCTTAAAATAGCTGCTCATTTGAGCTTATTTTGAGCCGCTCACTGAGGCCTGTATAGCTGTGGTATAATCTTATTACAGTGGATCCAACTGAGCTAGCTCACTTGTCCCATTTCTCAGTAGGGCTGTAGCAAGCTATGCTGTACTTGGGGTCACAAAAAAATTCACGGTATGACCACAGAACTCCACAGCAACCAAATTACAGCAGCTTACCAAGTTTCCACCTATTAAGTTATAATTAAGTTGTAATAATTCATGTGCTCTTAATTTTTATGGCACAATTTCATTAAATTTCCATCACCTTAATTGGACTCTCACAGTACAGTGTGAAAAATGTACGCAGTTTTTCTTCATCTTTGCCCGTGCAATGACTTTAGTTTGTAATAAAGCATGTTCCAGTGAAACTTGTTACCTTTTAATTTTAGGGAGTGTGGTTAAGAGTGTGAAGTACTTCAGAGCTTTAAAGATTTCTCTTTGAAGTATCAGAAGGGAATAATTTTCTGATCAGAATATTTTACATGTGCAAGAAAAGGCTGAGGGTTGTGGGATAATTTAATTAAAAAGAATGACAAAAAGCATTGTACTTTATAATTAAGAACAGATAAGTACTAATGAATAATGTTATGGACACAGCAAAAAACTTGAGAAAAAGGGAAAGGAACACCAGCAACACCACGTAGTCAGAGACTGAAAAATCTGCATGTATCCTCTCTATTTTCCTCGGAAAAACAGCAGTCATCTCTGACCTTCTGTGGAAGCTCTTAAGGCTAGAAGGGGATAGGAAGCAAGTGTCTAGGAAGGAGTCTTGAGTCATTTCATATGTTCCTGCTCTTCACACCAGATTGAGCAAAACTGGTACCAGTATGAGTAAGATGCAAAATCCAGCTGCTAGTAATAAGTGATGGGTTTGCACTGGAAAGGTTGCAGTAGCTGGCAACTTTCATGGCAGGTGTAGCCTCACATCAATGACACAGCTTGTAGAGCACGTATTTTAGAAGACTGGGCTTCTAAATCAGTATTTCCTTCAGAATCTCTATCCACATGTATGAACACATTCTCCAGGTCTTATAAATTAATTTTCTTCCATGTCGTACACAAGTTACCTACATCAGAAAAAACCATCAGTAAGTACCAGGGATGAAAACGTTAGCAGGTAGGAAAACCTCTGCAATTATAACTGCTTTTCACCAAATAAGAAAAATAAACAAGAAGGAAATGGTAGTTCACAAAATTAATAGCACTGTGAAGAATGTGGAGCTTGTAAAAAAAAAAAAAAAATCTGGCACTAGGAATGACTTGAAAGCAATCTGTTTATTTAAACACTCACACTAGAGTCAATTCTCCTGCAGGATTTGTTAGCAGCAAGACGGCCTGTTTTGCTTTATGCACATTTCCTAGCTTAGAACACCAAGCATTTCAGTTTCGCATCTGGAAATGCACGCAGTGCACTATGAAATGCATCTGAACCTCAGTCCCTGGAGAAACACATTGCGTGGTATGATAAAAGGATGGGTTCTGCAAGTGGGGAGTAACCACAATTTAAACTGAAATATCTGCATTAAGACAGACTATTCAGTACCCAAAGTATAATAGAAATGAATCTAGAAGTCTTTTTGGATTACATTTCCATTTCTTCATTTTGTTTCTGAAGTGAAGAACAAGCTACTGTTTCTTGAGTACTAGTCTCTTCCAGTCTCAACAAGTTCCAGTGACATAAATCAGTCACATATGTCCAAGTACACGTTGCAAGTAAAAATTGCAAAAAGAGCCAAATCTGAGAATCCTGGAATTATATGCAAGGATAGTCAAATGCTAACAGGAATTGGGTCAAATTGGGTCAAAATTGGTGACCATAACAAGGATGATGATTTGATGATTTATAGCTTGTTCTTCAAGCTGATTCAGAGTTTGCCAAGTTAGCAGCAAATAAATTGTAGACCCAGTGGAATATTGTGCATCTCTAGTAAATTTGATCTTTCCCAGTGCTGGAAAGCAAAAACTGTTTTCACATTTTAGTAAGACTGCATTTTAACATAAAAGTACCATTAAAAGGAAGCTATGGAATTACCATTATTTTCAAGGTGCACATTTGGAAGTATAAAACACTTTTCTGAGACTGCATCTTGGCCAGAATCATCACCTACCTGCTGGCAGAAACCTGGACCTTTTCTTTTTTTTTTTTTAAATTCATCTATGTGTCAGAAAGTCACTTGCTAACTAACTTGCATTTCGCTGTCAGGAGACAAACAGGTAGAAGAAATAATGTTTACTGTCTCTACTTTTTTGAGAAACTTAGCCACTGGGATAGAAATCTCTTATTATTTCTGCTTAAATCTGATTCAGCAAGATCCCAAATTTTAACAGGGAAAATTCTTTGCAGTCAGAAGAAAAGGCTGAGGATTTTGATACTGCTTAAGATTTCCTGTTCTCCCTCTATTTGGCATTTAGAGATGATGAAGTTAACTTCATCTGTGAGCACAACAAGAAGAGAATAAGCACATCAGACATGGAAAGAATGGACAAACTTTTAATTTGGTGTAAAACATCACTTCAGTAAGGACAAGTACTACAACCAGGTGATCAGAATTGCTTGTTACTGGCCTCCTGTCTTCAGTATAATGTGCTGAATATATTTTTGCATATTACTGCTTACCTATCTAGTGATACTGGCCTAACAGAGCTAGATCAGGCTTTTCAAATTAAAGCTGTTCCAACACAGAAGTGCCTCAAAAATATCTGGATGGGCTGATTTGCTTTTTAATTAGTCAGCAACTACACCAACAGTGGTTTCAAAAGTAAGAACAACAGTTAAAAACACTGATGTTTTAATACGATCTACAGTGTCAACCTACAATAGGAAATTGAAATAATAGTCTTAGAATACATTTAGACTTTTAAATACATTTTTTCCTTGGCTAGAACTTAGGAAACATCTGTAAAGGTAGTTATAATTATTTTTTCTTTATTCACAGGATCAAGATGACTAATCAGGAATTAGTAGCAAACATCAGATTTGCAAAGTAAACTGCTAATACGAAAGGATCAATTTGAATTCTGTATGTATTCTTTTTTGATTCAGTAATTTTTTAAGCCTCAAAATATTTAGGCCTTTTTTTATTCGTACACAAGTACATGTCAGTTTATGTGACAAACCTCTCCTCAGGTTAAAAACATTTAAATCCAATTTCCACATATTCAGAGTGCAGAACTAATTTAAGCAATCTAGTCGCATGAAAAGATCTAATGCTCTTTACTTGAACTAAAGGTGGCTTTCTTTGCAGAGCTAAAAATCAAGAGGTATGTTTTTTAAAGGCACAAGCTCTAAACAGTATTCTATTGGAGATTCCCTTTTGCTTCCCCAGCTTTCATAAACGCCAAGAGTCCATTTTAACCGCTAGCTGCTAGTATTTTAAGTTGGTTCAAATACAACATGTTTCGCAGGATTTTCACAGTACAGGTCTTATGCTAAGATGCTCCCCCCACCACATACAAAAAAGACAGGCTACTTGTTTTCCACCTCCGCGAAAATAGTTGCTTGGGAGTGGGACTCTATCTTAAGAAACTAGTAAGTAGCTGCGAATACCTAGAGATTGTTGCGACTCAGCTGTTCTTTCTATCTTCTTCAGAGCCCTGCAGACCTCTAAAATGCAGCTATAACAGGAACTAGCAACAATACCTGTCTGCTTTCTGAAGACTCCTCCCGGCTAAGTGAAAGCCAACGCCATTCTCAGGGTGTGAAGAGCAGCATCAGCAAAAAAAAAGCCCCATCTATTTGTATTATGTGCAATTTATCTCCAACCTTAAAAATTTAACTACTTACTTGACGGATAATGAATGTTGATGATTTCTTTTATATGAATGGTTCCTTTTAAAAGAGAGATGGTGAGCCTGCAGCTCAGCCCATGCACTTTACAGTTCTCCTGGATAGTTAATAATAAAAACAAAGCCAAGAACAGCACGCACTGTATAAGCATTTTTTAGTATGTTTTGTGTCACTAACTCTGAAGAAATGCTGCACATTGTTTACAAGTTAAAAAAAAAACAAAACTTTTTTTTTCAGTACATTCCAAACCGTATTTGGGGAACTCTAATGTTATCCGATACTGTAATAGAATGTAACATTCTTTCACATATAAAGCTCTGCACCACGAACAATAAGTGACATTCCTGATCTTCAAATTATTTAATTTCACTGTCTTCCTTTTCCTCCTCAAAATTAAAATAAAAGGATTTGTCATAGCCCATGAGATGGTTATAATCCTGAGGATTCGGGAAAAGCATCGGATTAACAAGCATTGATTTAGTTTTAGCATAAAATGTCGTAAACATCTTGGTGATGTCTGGAATCTTTACATCCTTCTGATGGAAGACGGTTGCTTTTTCTGCCAAGATTGCATTGTACGTAATAGCTGTATACGTGTCCACTTCCTCTTTATAATAGAGTCGAATCACATAGCCTTTTGTAAGGACATGCAAAGTAACTGGTGTTACAAATGTAAAAAACCCTATCAACCCATAAAATGCAGCTTGTATAAGCAGACTATCAAATCCAATACCAGTTTTGAGCATGATGTAGGGCACCATGAACAAGTTGAATATGCTGGTGGAGTAAGAGAAAAACCTCACACCTACATAAAACAAAAAGAGAAAACCAAGGTTAATTCTTATGAGTAAAATTGTCTCGATAATTGCATATGTTCTGCTACTATAAATTTATGTCATTACTTGAACAGGTAAAGTTATTGAAAATCCACTTTTTTTTTTTTAAATGCTGAAACACAAGAAGTCATTAACAAGAACCAGAAAACTCAGTCCTCTCTTCCTTCCACTGTTATGATTTGTTTATATATTCACAATGGTTTTATCAAAGCTAGCAGCTGGCTCTATTTCTATGATGAACTCAGCTATTATGCGATTATGCACAAGTATGAAGTTTTCACAGTCTGGAATAATCATCACAGCTATGGCCAGGCACTTCTCTCTTCATCAACAACCAAAGCAGACATTCAGCGTGTATTATAGAGAAGAGTTTGCTTGGTCCCCCAGTGTATTTAATTTGAAAAATCTAGGTTATTCAATATTAACGAGTACTCCACAGTCATCTTTGCATACAGCTTGAAAGACAGTTGCCACTGTTGTGGATCACCCACAGTCCTTGAGCCACCGTGAGAACCAGTAGTTTAAAGATGCTGCGGAAATTAAGTATGTCAAAGCACACTTCCTCCTTCATTTCAAAAATGCGTATCAGAAAACATTCAATGGACTTTTCACTAGGTTTTTGGAACGCTAACTGGTCAAACAAAGATTACCAGAAGTATTATTACAGATTGCACTTTTCATCATAGTATCTGCCTAAGTCAGAAACATTTCAGTGACATTCAAAAGCATACAGAATGCCAAGTATCAGTTACAGCTAGCCTCTGTTGGCTCCTGTGTTGGGTAATGCACTCCAAAGCCTGCAAGAGAAACAGAAGCAGGCTGAGAGATTACAGTCTATAATCTGTACCACTGTACCGTTAGAACTCCCTGTAGACCTAAAATTAACTGAAATATAGAAATATTGTTAACATTAATTGTTACACAGTGCAGAAGCATAAAATAAAGCATCACAACATGATTTTTTTTTTTTTTTTGCTATACAAAGGACAAAGGATTTGGGTTTCAGCAGAGATGGAAAGGAGAACATTTTATAAAGGCGAACTTTTATAATGTCGCACTTTAAAGCTAAATATATATTAAAAAAAAAAAAGCAGTACAAATCTCTTCAAGTCACATACCTAACACTGCCTTTGCCAAATTCCCTTTATAAACTAATCTTCCATGTTCCGGGTGTTCATGAGGGGCGGACGTGCTGAGGCTGCGAACAGATACCCCTTGAAGAGATGTAACCTGGAAGACGAACGCAGTGTATGGCCAAGCAACATCAGTAGCAATCTCCACCTCACAGAAGTTTCTCCCTGTCCTGCATCTATTCCCAGCATCTTGAATCAGGGATTAAAGTTAGGTTATCTACTATAAGGCACACCACAAATTTCAGCTAATATATTGCTTCATTATTTTGATGATCTTCCGACTAGTTATTCCAAAACAGCATTAAACATTGACAAACCAGTTCACAAACATTAAAGTTGCAACCCTTTTTATATATGCCTTTGAAGCAAGACACTCAAAACCTGTAACTCTTAAAATCCCAGTCAGAGCCCACGATTCCGTAGCAAATTTTGTACTAAGTGAGGCTGCAACACCAAATACACCCGCCCACCCCTCACTGCCCAGCTACCCGCAGCCTGCCAGTTCCCCGGGTTATTTCACGTCTCTTCGCCTTCGGCGCTTTTCCCGAAAGCCTCTCTTCCTGCAGTTTCCCCGTCAGATATTTATTTTTCACAGAGGAAAACGCTGTGAATCCAGCGGACTCCCCCCCCCGTCTCCCGCCCAGCAAATCTCGGGGAGCGTCCCCGCACCNGGCCCCGTCCCCAGCGAGGCGAGGCGAGGCGAGGCGAGGCGGGAAGGAGCGCGGCGCGGTGCCACCCGGCGGCAGCCCCCGCCGCCGCGCAGCCTCGAGCTTTGGTTCCCCCGGCAGGAAGGGTCCGCCCGGCCTCCCCCTGGCGCTGCGGCCCCCGCCTGTCCGCAGGCGGATCCCGAAGAAGGGCGCCGCTGCCGTTTGGGTTACGGGGAAGCTGGGGCGTGCGTACGAGGTGGAACGCGCGTGTAGCGAGCAGGCTGCACGGCCCGCGGCTGCGAACGGCAGAGCACTGTAAAACCGTGGCCTGAAGCTGTGCCGCGCAGGAAGCCCTTTACCGCGGCAGCACGGCGCCTGCGCTTTACTTGTAGCAATTTTACAAGTGGGCTCCTCCGCACGGCTGCCGCCTCGACCCAACGAGACGGTACGAGGGCGGCATTTTGGGGCCGGGAAGTGGCACAGGGAAACGCGTCGGCGTTGCCGGGGACGAGCGGCCGCGGTGACTCCCGGCGGCTTCGGGCCGGACTGCCGTCCTTCCGTCCCCGGGCGCCAGGGCGGCCTACAGGGCAGGCATCGGCCACCCTCGGCCGCCGACGCCTCCAGCCAGCCTACGGCCACGCAGCAAACCCTGCTTTGAAATCTCCCCAGCCCCGCTTCTAACATGGCGGACACCCTCCCGACTCCCCCCCCGGAACTACGCGCCCCAGTATGCACCGCTCCCCGCCGCGCAGCATGCCGGGAGCTGGGCGCTTGCACGCCTTCCAAGGGCAGGGCGCGGGGGCCGGAAGTGCGCCGTGACCTAGCGGAAGCGCTTGGGAGGCAGCTGGCCCGACACCGCGGGGGCCCTGCGAGCGGGGCGGAGGGAGCGGCGCTGACGGGTGAGCGGCCGCGGGGGCGCCGGGGCTGGGGTGGCCTCGTCGCTGCCGCCTGGGAGGGCCGGGGGTGTCCCCGGGGCCCGCCCCC
>VXAL01012255.1:127151-140077 GCA_013399475.1 Chauna torquata
GGGTTCCCCTGCCGGCACTGGGGCGGGGGGAGGGACGGCGGCGAAGGGCGCGTTTCTCTCCTCTGTGTGCGTGAGTAAAAGTCTCCTTGAAATCTACGCGCCGCCGGGAAAGGGGCTTTCCGGAACGGTGTTTTAATTAAATATCGCTCTTAAACTTTTTCCGCCACAAATGACGTCCACCCTCTTCCCACGCCAGGCCCTAGAGAGGGGAAAAACTAAGGCCGAAAGAATTTAGGATGCATCCCCTGGGGTTGTTATACCAAGGTGAGAAGTGCTAGTTAAAGTGCTTTAGCTGTAATGGTCGACGAATATAAGCAAAGCAAGGTTGTTGGGAAAGGGTGATACGCTGTCTTACGTGTAGTAAGGAAAACATGCTTTTGAGTAGCGTATGTTCCTCGGAGAGAGATTTTATTTTAATATAAGTGAACATGAGCATTGGTAAGTTACTGATGACTTTAGGTACATATATGAAGAAGAAAGGGTGTGACACCAGCAGTCAACTCTGAGGGCCAGTTTTATCTTACAATGTGTAATACTGTCTGAAGGAACTTTGTTAAAGAAGTTTAATATTGCAGATTGCGTGATAAGCCTTACACTGTAGGGAGACTTAGATAGTCATAGGCTTTCTGTTTACTTGGGTTTGCTGTGGATCACTTGCAAAAGTTCGATTTGGAAGGAAGCTAGAAAATGTAGGTGACAGACAATTGAGAGACTTTTAGAATAAAAACAACTTTGTGGCCATATTTATGAATGTTCCCTTCTGTACTCATATTTCCTCCTTTTGCTGTACTAAGGACAGAAATATAATTGGGAACGAAATACTGGTCATTAACTGAAGAGTTACTTAGAAAGGAATAAGAGTTTTTCTATAATACATCTTGAGATCAGCCATCTAGTGTGTTTAAGTTGTGTAAATAAATTTTTCCCTAAGATTTCCCGTCAACATTGGGAAATTTAAGATAGATAATGTTTAGAAACATTCAGCACTTCTGGCATTTTTTTCTTGTTGTCATTTGAGGTTGTTTTTTTTTTTTTTTTTACTATAATGGGTGATGAACAGACCTAGCTAGTTTCTTGTAGTCTTAATGTGAAGACTTAGTATTGGTACAGCGAGGAGATCCAGTTGATTCTCTAATGTACCTTCTTCTATCTCTCACCTTCTTTTTTTTTCTGATGCGTTTGTCTTCATGTTTGTGTCCCTTACACTTTGTATGGGGACAAATTAATATCTTTTGAAAACTCAGCTTCAGATGCTTTCAATGTGTTTTTGTAATTCTAACCACATACTACAAGAAAACCTTAGCTTTTGCCACAGAAGTGTGGTTTTTGTCAGATTAAAATAAAGGAATTTTGATGTAGGACTTTGACAAGTTTTCTTGTATCTGGAAAGGTTCAGAATTTAGACATCTGTGTTATGGGGTAGTTTGTGTAATAGTAATTTTTGATGAACACATAATGAGAGAGCAGAAATGCATGCCCTGTAAAAAAATTTAGAGTATGCTAGCAGCTTTTTTCCCCCTAATAGCAAGAGGTATACAGTAATCAGCACTTCATTTGTATGTTAAGAAGAAAACAACAACCCCCCTTTTTTGTTTTTTAGTTTCTTGGGAATTACTGAAAAGGAAAGTTTCCTTAGAAAAAGCATATCTTAAGTAAAGGTCTTTGATACTCAATGCACAGACAGTATTCTAGCTCATCTCCTGTTTGTCTGAAATAGCATTCACCTTTAGTATACGTTCCTGTCAGTTTGCCCCTGAATGTTTGAATTTTAGTGCATGAGTATGGAATAGTGAATCAGCTGATTTACAAATTGTGCTGTACCAGTTTTCCCTCATGGTTTTTTCAATATGCTTCAATCCTTATTTACATCAAGTACTTTTTGTTGTGTTCTGAACAACGAATACTAAACTGAGGAGTGGTATTTTTAAGCAAATTAGTGTATAGGATCTAGAAGAGGACTAGAGTTTAGGTTAAACAGTAAGAGACTACTGTTTTTGCACAAAACAGCCTTTGCTTACTGAATAACTCTTTGTCATATACAAAATGACACCCAGAAAATTTCACATTTGACTTCTCAACTAACCCAGGAATTGTGAAGGCATTTGTGTTATTTGCCCCACACTTTCCAAAAAGTTGATTGTGTAGAATACAGAAATGTCACCAACTGAAGCATACAAAAGCCCTGTGTGGGAGTGTAGTGCACAGCTAATGAATTGGAAGCCATTCGAGTTACCCTAAACCAGAATCTGAGCTTTAGAGTTTTCTGTGGGAACAAGGAGTCTGAGTGCTTGCAAATGTTTGTGTAGATTTAAGTTTCTTGTGCTACCGAGACTAAAACACTGGGGTTCTGGAATCTGTACAGTGGTTGCACCTGTTCAGTTAAATTAGCATATGTCCACCAAGCGTATTCCAGTCTCGTAGACATACCAAGTATACTTGTATGTATACTCCGAAAATTCTGGGAAGCCTGGGAGACAAGCATGTAGCTTTGGCAGTAAGCTAGGAGGGTCATGGACATACTTTTTTTTTTGCCTTGCACTTGATGCTCAAGAGAAGCAGGAAAGAAGTCAAACTGAACTCGCTGTATCATAGTATTTCTGCGTAGGGTTGTGAGGAGGAGAAGCGCATATTTAAACGTGCTAACAAGAACACTTGCCTTGTGTTGGTTAATTATCATAATTTATGATACTTAGCTATATTCTGCTGTTCCAACTAACTTTTCTGTAAGTTTATGAAACACTAAGACAGTTAAGTGAAGAAAACAGTCTGTGGCTTGCGCAGGATCACATTAATACTGTCTCGTATTACACCTAATACTTGGGTGTAGTTGTCGGAAAGAAGATGGTTTCCGCAAAAGAATTGCAGTATGTTTGATCTTCATAACGTGTCATGACACACTGAACACTTCTTGATCCAGAAGAGGAACCAATAGATGCTAACTGTTTATTATTGCTTCTTTTTTTTTTTTTTACCTTTCCCTGCTTTCTTGGTTTCCTCTCTTTCTCTGCTCTCTTGTTGCTATGATCTTTTAATGCTCTTTGCTGTCCATATTTTGTCAGAAGTAAATCTACACTCCTAATATTATTCACGATTATATTTTTATATTTTTCAAAAATGACACATTGTTATGTCAGAATAGATAGAAATCAAGTGAAGCCAAGCTCTGTCCCTGGCTTCCAAGCTGAATGCATCATATAGTGGAATGTATGGAGGTTTTTTTTCCTTAAAAGTAAGGAGGCTTTCTGCATCATCTGCTTTTAGCAATGGAATGTTAGTTTTGTTCTATATTCAGAACTGAACTTGGACTGTGGAGTAGTGATACAAATTTTATTCTTGGTTAGTTTATGTTCATTTGTTAGACTTAAACTGAGGAATAATCTTGGCATGCTTCTCCCTCTTTGTTTATCCTTTTAATGAATTGTTATATTTATCTTCATTCCAGTTTTATTTTTGCTAAGCTGACCGAGCAAGACTTTCTAATTTTTCTTTTACACAACAGGCTCTTTGGTCACATCATTAGCTCCTTTCTGTAGTTTTTCCAATTTGAACTTCTTTTATCTTGAAAACAGGTCATCAGAATTGTGTGTGATATTCCAGAAAAGTTGTCACCCATGTGTAATACAACATTAGTATTTCTATGTCTCTATTGTAAATAAATCCTTGATTTGCATTTGCCTCTCTTCCCCTTCCTTTTTTTAATACTTCAGAGCTGCATCAGCTTGTAGCTGACCACAGAAAGACTAATACTTCCAAATGATGAACCGTGGCTGTGTAGAAGAAGTCAGTCCTTCCCTGCAGGGGTCTTGCATTTCGTACGGTTTCATTTCGTGGAGCTTCTAGAATGCCAGTTTTCAAGACTAGACTTTGTGTGATACTCTGTTCCCCTTTTGTTGCAGTGCCTTCCACTTCTGTTGCATCTAAACCTGCCTATTTTTTTTCTGGCAACATTGTTAGAATAGCAAGTTTGGTATCATTTTTGGAGGAACTAGCAGTTCTTTTTCTAGTCCAATTGTTTCATGTTTGCAACATCATACTGTATTGCTAGACAGTTTTTCTCATTTTAAGATTATCCTCTTATCACATTTATTTAACCCCAGATGATTTGTTTAGTCCAGATTGCATCTAGTTTGCCTTCCTTTCCTGTTATCAAGGAAATGACTGATTCAGTTTTTTATTAGGTTAGTCCAGCATGCTAACCCTTACTGCATTTGTATTCTGTTTTCCTTTATATTTTGTGCAGTTGACTACTAAGCCTGATCATTTTTTTCCACCTCAGGCGTTAAAAACTGTTTTTTTCTCTCTAATCATATGGTAGCACATTCCATTTGATATTATTAAAATGCTCATTGCATTTTTTGCAACACTGTATCAGTTCTCCAGCTTTAATGTGTTAGCCCCCTCAAATTATGCTTTCACCTTGGAAGGTGTTAATGAAGTTGCATTCCCACTAACTAGCCTGTCCTTATTCCTGTATTTAGTGCCATTATTTGTGTTGGAAACCAAGGCACACTTTATTGTCACCAGTACATCTGCAAAATGGTACCGCTTTTTTTTTCCTTCTAATTATTTATAAAAATAAGCAGTTTCACTACTTTTTTGGAGTGTAGGGAAGGGTTTTGTGGCTAGAGAAAGGGGTAGCGCGAGTGATTCTCTTCTGTGAAGTAGGAGTAATAACGTGAGCTAGCCTTTCAGTTCCTGAGCAACAGATACTCTCCAACAGGATGATGATTTCCGTTTGCAAAACCTGTTGAAACAGGTGAAAGATGCCATCAGTTTTGTGCTGCTACTGTTCCAGCACCCGAATGTAATCTCCTTGGAGGAGTTACTGGAATTACTGAAAATGGCAAAGGCATTTAACATTTGATATTAAGGTATGGCAATCTACGCAAATTAACTCTCAAAGGGAATTCTCGGATATGCCTTATATTCAGGAACTTTTCACCTGGAAGAAGATTTGCCTTATACCAACAGGAAAGGAAAATATTTTATAAGATATTTCTGTGAAGGTGGGATAATTTTCAAAGACAACAGCAATGTAGGCAGAGGATGCTTTTTGCTCAGTGTTCCACAGACACCTAAAAACTATTATTTAATCTGGTCATGCACGTGTAGTTTGATTAGGTATACTTAACAAAGTAGCTTCTTGTGAAAGCTTAAGGAACCACTCAGATTATTTCATGTTTGCTTGCTTGGAATAGTTGGGGGGGGCGGGGGGAAGGGAGGTGGAAAAAATTGGCACACTCAGCACCGAAGTACTGTTGAGAAGTGAAGCTATCTGAAATGGTAAGGAGCTGCATCTTCTGAAGGTCTGATTCTTTTTGACTTTGCTCAGGAATCTCTGTAAAACTTCCTCCAAATCTTTCAGCTCCCTCCTCAACTTGCTTACATTTTTTTGTTTGTTTGTTTTGTTTGTTTTGTTTTTTGTTTGTTTTGTTTTGTTTTTTGTTTTTACCACAAACATAGGGAGGAGATGTGGGAAGCAGTCTGTATTCTGTTTTTCACACCTTCTTTCTCTGGTGTCCTTCTCTGTAGTGAGTAATTGCATTTCATGCTTCTGCTGTTGCTCATGAAATGAATTATCAGAATTCTTAACAGTCTTTTTGCTGCCCCCGACCCTGGGTGTCAGCTGGGAAACCAATCAGAATCACTGGTCGTGTTTTCCTGAACCTGTGGGCACACAACAGTATGTCATTGATTTGTGCTGGGTTAATGTTTGGAGAGTAGCTGTAGACATGAAAGGAATGTTAGGACAGCAGGTGGGTGAAATTTCTCTTCCAAAGTTTTATTTTCCACAGCGGAGAAGCAGTTCAGTGTAAAGAAATAAATGTTGAATCTGAAAATACTGGATTTGTTATGCAAATAAGCGTTCCATTTCTATAACTCTTTGGATTCATTTACATGACAAAAAACGTCTGCACCAAGCTGTGTGTCACCTTTTAAGTTATGTAACTCCTGGTCCCATACCATGCGAATACTTGCATCAAATATCTGAAGTGGATTATCTAGGTGACATTGGTGTCTGTATTGGGAACTGTCAATCTTCCAGGAAGGATAGGTTGGAGGGCCAGGTATTTAATGCACACTGATTAGATTGTTCCGTGAGCCTTCTCTTCTCCAGCCTAAACAAACCCAGCTCTCTCAGCCTCTTCTTATGTGCCTCTTCAATCTCTTGGTCATCTTTTGAGGTCATTTGCAGGACGCGCTGCAGTATGGTTTGTACTGAGGAGTCCAGATCTGGACATCAGTACTCAGATGTGTCCCACTAGTGCTGAGCAGAACGGAAGCATGCCCTTCCTCAGCCTGCTGGCAGCACTCCTCCTTGAGCAGCCCAGGATGCTGTTGACCTTCACTGCAAGGGCATGTTGCTGGCACGCATTCAACTTGGTGTCCGCCAGCACCCTCAGGTCTCTTTCTGCAAAGCGGCTTTCCAGCCGGTCGGCCCCCAGCCTGTACTGGTGCATGGGGTAATTCTTCCAAAGGTGCTTTTTTCTTTGATGAACTTCATGGGATTTCCTGTTGGCTTCTTTCTCCAGCTTGTTGAGGTCTCTCCTGAATACCAGGACACTCTTATGATGTATCAACTACTCCTCTATTCACATCATACTGAGCTGTTCTCTGGCTTCTTCTATAGTCAGACTGTTTAGTCTCTTAAGTGCCTTCTGCACTGTGGTAGAACTTGCTTCCTTTGCCTCCCCACTGCCATTGCATGGATGATGTCCATACTAATAAAAGTAACAAGCTCCGGAAGTAACTCTGGCTTTATAGTCAAGGGCTTTTAAAAACTTCAGGGGAACATTTTCTTCACAAAGCTACAATTTAGAGATTCTAGAAAATGATGAGCTGGTAGGGATATCTGGATAGCAAAAAAAAGAAGCTTCGAAACAATATTAAGTGTTCATAACATTGCATGCTGTGGTGTATCATTATTTTCTTAATAGTATTTACAGTAATATAAAGGCTAATAACTAATGCTGACTTAAGAAATTGTACTACTGACTGAAAATATTGCCATTTGTGTTTTTTCAGACGCTCCTATTGCAAAAGCTGCTGTTGAAAAGAAATAATTTTTTTTATAAGAAGAGAATGGGTAAGTTGATTTGTCTTACTTTTTTTTGTTGTTGTTGTTTTCTATGTGAAACATTTTCTCTCACATTGGTAGAAGAGGTGGATTATTAGACTTTAAATGTTGATCCTGTCACTGTTTTTCCTTGTAGCCTGAAACCTTAGTGGAACTTCCTACAGGTGCTTTTTTAGGAGGAATTTATCAAGCGAATTTTAGTTTATTGAGAGATTTGTTCAGAGCACATCTATCTAACAGTAGATTTTATTTAGCTTAATATGCCTAGCAATGAAAATGTATGTGTTAAAATAGGATGCTTTTAGGTTTTATAGCACAAAACTTTTAGATAGGGGACAAGAAAACTTCTCTATATACTGACAAATATTTTGTTTGTTTGTTTACTAAGGTCAGCCTGTTTAATTCTGTCTAAGAAATCATAATAAGGACTGACTGATAAATTACAGTGTGTATGACTTCACTAGCTCTCTGAAACTCTCATGTCTGTCTTGCTGTGAATGATGGTTAATGAAACAAGATTGGACAGATTCTGGTTTTAGCTATACTTTTTCTGAAAGTATTTTAGCATCTTTGGCACTTGGCAGTACTTTATTAAAATTGGCAATAACTATATGGTAATTCTACTTTAACTTCAAATTCGCAAAGCAACTTCATTGATGGGGGGAATATTATATTTGCTATAGCACTATATACAATGCACGACAATATATTTAACAATTTCTATTTTTTGTTTTGTTAGAAGGAGAAACAACATTTAACAGTCAAACGTCAAGTTTGTAGTCTGTGCTTTATCTTCCATACTTCTGCATGCATTCATGAAATACTGGCAGTAGATTACTTTTCTAGAAGTGTACAGATCTCTTCTGTTATGCTTTTCCAAGCTGTAAGAACTTTCAGGACTTCCATTTTTACCTTTCTGCCAAAATTAATACTGTTCTGAAAATTAAATCTTATGTGCAGCATCAAGTTCAACTATTACCTTTTAATAGAGCTGAAGCAATACTTACTATATCAGTTCTGTACTCCCTTGAAAATACAGTATTTGAAATAAGACATTCACTTTCCAGTTTGAATATGATAGAAATTGTATATTTACTGGGTTGGTTTTTTTTTTTTTCACTTTAAAAAAAAAAGTTTTAAAATTACAACAGTCTTTAGTACTTAATAATTTACATGAGTGTATAAAGACCAACTACAGACATAGTCATCTTGGTGCTTCGGGGTCCTGTAGTGCTAAGCACGATATGGGCACAAAGTAGTCAGTGGTTCCTACCCCAGAAAGCATGCTGCCTAAACAGAGAGGGAAGATGGGGAAGTGTGAGTGTACAGAGTGAACAGTGCAATGGTGGCAACAGTAATCTTGTTTTTTGAACTTAAAGATAGCACAGTTACTTAGGAGAAAATGAATGAACAAAAAGGGAAGGGGGATAAGGGTATATAGAGAAACAAAGTAGGGAACAGGTACATAGTGAGACGAAGGAGAGAAGGGAAACAGAAGAAGCATAGTCAAAACTATGCTATGGGGACACTTTCCAAATTTCCTTGGTTTTGGTGCTTTTTCACCAAAGGTCACCACATGGGTGTGCACTAACGCTCTTGGTCTGACTGCGCAGTAGGGGAGGAATGAGTCTTACTTCATTTCTCTAGTACAAAAATACCTGCCTTGACTGCTTTAATTCATACCATGCTTCAAAAAGTTTTTTTTCTTGTAGTCTGTATTTTTAAATATTTAGCTGTATTTAGATGACTTCTAGTAAGTACTAGCATAATAGACATTGCGATAGCTTTGTGAACGGAAGTAGTAGCATGTTCTTAAATACTTTTCGCTTGATAATTTCTCTAAAGGAAAATTTTTGAAATATCAGAATTTGGTGATGGAGAAAGGAGAGAGGGAAGATGTTAACCAAAAATCCTACTTTTTCTAAAGATTCCTCCTTTGAAATAGGTTGCTGAACTCTTCAAAGAAGTCTTCAAATATGCAAACACTTCTGTCTTATTTTTGGTGGTACTCAGTGGTTCTTCTGTCTGCAGACATAGTCATGGGAAAGACTGTAGCTTGCATTCTTAGTAATGTGAATCAGTCGTGTTCTGAAACTGTTAATGTTTTCCATCATAGATGGAGAAGAGAAAACATACGGTGGGTGTGAGGGCCCAGATGCTATGTATGTGAAGTTAATATCTTCTGATGGCCATGAGTTCATTGTAAAAAGAGAGCATGCATTAACATCAGGAACAATAAAAGCTATGTTGAGTGGACCAGGTAGGTACAAAAGATTTAATACCTTCATGTCTTTCTTTTTCTCTATTGGACTGTTTGAATTTATATCATGCAGTGAGTGAAAGCTGGAACAAATAATAACTTGTCCAAAACCTGACTAGTTCTCTTTCCATTGGAACAGTCCACCTCTGTGGAGTATTTTATACCACATAACTGGACTGTTTCTGGACAGCTAGCAGTCTTACGATGTTATCACTACTAGTTTCCCCAGTTATGAGAACTTGAGAGAATTATATACAGCTTGCAGCTGTCAAATTCAAGACAAACAAGACTTGGTAGCTCTTCATTGCCACCTCTGTGGTGGAACTTTCAGTATTCACAAAATCTTTATGGCAAGGAGTTCCTGAGCTTAATGACAAAAGTTAGCTTAAGTTTGAAGGGGAGAGAGAAATTTACAGAAGGGAAAGCCCTCATGTGTTGCTAGATACGTGAGGCTACCTCTAGTTTAAGAAGTGTCTGAACTAATTCTTGAAGCCTGAAATGGTGGAAGAGAGAATGGGGAGAAGTTAACATTTGTGCTTTCCCTCTTCTTTACCCTTGTACCATACATTTGTTTACCTTTGGCCACTTGAGTGGTGGGCAGTAGGCTATGCGGACCTCTGATCTGTATATGGTCATGCTTATATTCTCTTTTTGATTCTGATGGGGGGGATTGCTGCAAAGATCTATTTGCTGACTATACTTTGAAATTACTCGGTAATAGTTGGGCAAATTGAGCAATTAAAGTTCTCAGCTTAATATTTTGCTAAATGTCATTCTAATGGTTGTGCTTGAAAATATGTAGCAGATCTACTTTGTCTGATCCACTCCATATCAGCCTCCCAGATATGTAAGAGGAATAGTTAAAAGACCTGCTCTGAATTTGTTCCACAATGTGAAGAAATAAAAGGCAAAATAGTCCGTTTAGAGGGCTAGAAAACTGACTCTGTAAAGGAGTCAGCATTTAAGCACACTTTGTATACACACTTTCAAGATAAACAGCTTTGCAAGGAAAATTATTCTTGCTCTGTACTTAAATAGGTCATAATTTCACTGACGCGTATGTGTTCTCTACTTCAGTATTGTGACATTGTCAATATGCTAACATTTGTGTTGCTTCCTATTGTTCCTGTAATAGCATTCAAGCCAGACTGGCTTCAGTACACGTGTTCAGATGTTTCTACACAAATACGTGTAGACATTAGTAAATAACTCTGCTTTGTAGTTACTGTGAAAGGGATTCCTATGGAGATAGTGGTAACCACACACTGCTAGGGCTCCCATAAATATGGAGTGCATGTTAGTGGGTTTTGTACTGTCTTTCAGCTTAATGAGTTTAAAGTTGAGAGATGAGAAAAAGTGACAAAGATAACAGAAGGATGTCTGTGGACTAACGACAGGATGATTTCATATCCTCTAAGTTTCATGCTTAGAGGGCACAAAAGAAAGGTTCAAATATACTTGAGTTATGCGATTTGAGCTTTGGATAAATTTTTCAAATCTAACAGGGATAAACCCCTAATGTATGTACCCCTTTCCTGCAGTACAACTAGGATTTCCCTTTCCCTCCTGCCTGCCTGTTTTCAGTTTGAGTTAAGGTATCTTTGAGGTTTCAACCCTCTGTCAAATCTCCCTGAAACTGTCCAAGAAATTCAAAGGTACGGGGATGACAGAGGGAACAGAACTGATAAATGTGTATATGCAAATACGGAACATATATAAACCATTTTTTTTTCTTGAGAAAGCTAGCTAAAAATTTGGATTGGTACCTTTTTTTGTAAATGTTGTTAGTGTGGGCTTTAGCACTGAGCATGCTACAGCTTTAGAGCACCTATCAAAAGCATACATCAGCATTAAACCTAAATTTCTAGTGTAGTTGTTCAGAATATTATTAATAGGTTGCAGCCAAAATGAACAAACACTTTTTTTTAATGCAATGCATTTTTTAATGCATTTTTTATATTCCTGAGGGTTGTGAATGTGGCACATCCTGCTTTGCATTGAAGAATGAAATACCTGGGAATATGGGACCTAGCAAGTCTATTTGGAATGTGTTGTATTAGTGTAGTAAAGTGTTTCATTTTGCAGTGAATTGAGATTCTAATTTTTGGTTTGCTGTTTTTTTTCTTTCTTTCTACAGGACAGTTTGCAGAAAATGAAACAAATGAGGTGAATTTTAGAGAGATCCCATCCCATGTCCTATCCAAAGTATGCATGTATTTCACCTACAAGGTCCGCTATACTAACAGCTCTACAGAGATTCCTGAATTCCCAATTGCACCTGAAATTGCACTGGAACTTCTGATGGCTGCAAACTTCTTAGATTGTTAAATAAAATAAATTATAATAAAAATGTAAAACTTTTTTCAGTATTTAATACATGTAGTTCAGTTAGTAACTTTTTTCAGATAGCATGTTGCGTGTGTGCTGTTGAGAACTGTAAAGTTCACTGCAGAGGCAATTGCCTTCAGTCCTTTTGCATATAGCAATCATTCAGCTGAAATTTGTTTTGCTGCTTACACAAATAAGGACCTTTTCACAACTGAGACAAATAAACAAATATGCCAATTAGTAGATGGCTATGCCTTATCCTTTAGGTGTGGTAGAGGTTTCTTTTAATACAATGACAGTATAAAATACTGGAGTTTAGTCTCATGCTCTCTAAAAGGTAATTATAGTTAAATACAAGTAGCTGTTTAGGGTTTCTAACTTTCTCTTATTGTTAAAGTTTCTAAACATCTGAACTTAATCTCCTTTGTAAGATAGCTGTCCTTCAGCATAGTTATACTAACTAGATTAGAAGTGCCATCTCTAAGGTTTGTATACTGACAGCGATATTCCACTTAAGTTGGAAGTGGAGTATGTAGGAGAATGTTTAAGGCTTTTAATTTAAATCATAGTATAGACATTTGAAGAAGTGTATTTGATGCATTTTTCTTTTATAACCTAAATTTTCCCCTTTAGTAATCACAAATATTCAAGTCACTAGTCTGTACAGTAAGACTGTGATTGTACTGGCAGTGGCTTTTAACCTCTGTATTACCTTCTGTATAACATACAAGGTTATTCTTAGCGTACTGTCACTTGACATGATACGGATTTTATATGGTTTCAATTATGGTTTATTTCCATTGTTGTGATGGGTTATGTAAAGTCTGTATTTAATCTTTAGAGTAGTAGTAGTAGTAGTCATTCAAATTTTCTGACATAGCAACTGAAAAGATAGCAGTTACCCTATCCTTTACCTCTTCCCTGACCTTTCCCTTAAATCCCCAGAAAAAGACCCTGAAATGTGGAGGTCTTGTATTTGACGGAAAGGGCATTAAGCAGATGTTTATGGAGCTTTTTTTTTTGTAAATAAATTAAATAGTTATTTCCAATCTTTTTACAAATATTTTAGGGGAAAAGGATTGGCAAGCCACTCACATAATACTAGAGTGAAACACATCACCTCTTGGTAATTCCTGCTGGTAATTGCCTGTACTATCAATTCTTTGCTTAAAACAAATTTAATGAATTTGAAGATTTCAAAATTAAACTGAGACAAGAAGTTGCTTTTTGTTCAGTCACAGACTGAAGAACCCTTCTGCC
>VXAL01012255.1:150029-178256 GCA_013399475.1 Chauna torquata
TCGGGGGGCCCCCTGGGGACGGGGCGACCAAGGGCTCCGTCGCCCCGCGGCGCTGCGGTTCTCGGGCACGGGGAGGCTGCGGCAGCCAGGTGCTAAGTCAGGCCGCGTGGCGGGGCTGCCCGTGGGGTCCCCCCTCTCTGTGAAATGAGATTGTAATGTGGCTACAGTCCTGTGGACGCATAATGTCTGGTTTTGCTTGATTGGATGGGGTTGCCGCAGGTACAGTAGCGTGAAACATCGTGCTGCTTGACAGGTATTTCCAGCTGAATTATTTATTCATACCTTCTCCGAAGGAGTCTTAAATAGTAGCTGCAGAAATTGCTCTGGAAGAGTGGATCACTTTCACTGTGTGCTGTTCAGAATGGGTGGTGATTTATTGTGACAAGCCCAGGACAAAAGAGCGCTGGGTTTTGTGGCTGTGGCCCCTGTCTTTTTTTATTTCACCTGCAAACTGCTCTGCTTTACCTTAACTTTTTCATTTGGTTTTTAGATGTGGATAATCTAGTACTTCTTGTTTTCCTTTTCAAATTACTGTTTCTTGTTTTCATTCTGGTCTAGTGTAACTTGTGTTTTTGTCACTAGTAATGGGACAACCCCAAAGAAGCATTCAATCAATCAGATTAATTGTCCTGATTCCTGGATTTAGTATTAACAAGAGTTAAAATGTCAAAACAGTGAACCTTATGGGGTAAAAATTCTGCTGGTGAAGTTTGGAAGCATAATAAAAAATTGTATGTCTTTCTGAGTTACTGAAATGAAATGAGATCAAGAACTTGAACATACTGTACAGAACGTTCTTGATTTAGCAGCAGTTTAGGCAGATAGTCTGATATATGTGTCTTCGATTTATCAGCTCAGTCTGGCAAATGCATTTTTGTAATGCTTTTTTTAATGTTCAGACTTCCACAAGCACAGGTAAAAAATTGAGACAATCATTTATTAAGTAAAAACTTTTATAAAGTTATGTTAAAAAAAAAATAGGGAAGTGACAGTCGTGAAACTTGAAGGAGGCATTCTGTGGGACTCCATAAACCTGGGCTGTGCTGCTGTCTTTGGCCTATTAAATGACCTTCTGCAGCTTGCCTCAACCTTATTCCTGTTGATCCCTTTGTAAAAGGGAAGTAGTAATTACAAAAATGAGGTTATTTAGGATACAGGAATGACAAATATTGTCTAAAAGATCAGTTATGTGTAGAGGTAGTACTGTCTTCCTGCAAACATGACTATGGTAAGTCTGATGTTGTAATTGCTTTCATTTTAGAAATACTTGCTGTAAGATTATACATTTTTGTGTGTTCTGTTGTCTTGATGAGAGATTAAAGGAAATTTATGTAGATCTTTGTTTATGTCCTACTAATTGTATGATGTTCTGAAAATAATGACTTTTTCCTGAGTTGTAGACATTCACTTATGCTGTGTTCAAAACCTAGAAAAATGGAAAAGGAATTGCATAGTAACTTTTGTTTTAAATAAGCAGGAAGTCTAAACTTGATTTCTGTAAAATTAGTAAGTTTCCCAATACTGGGCACCTTCACAGGTGAACAAGATTTCAAGGCTCTGAATTTTTCTATTGAAGAACATTTAAATCTTCAGCGTGAAAAACATTTTACAAAGGAAGCTGTTGCATATAATTTTAAGTGATTTTTCCATTCATGATCATTGAATTCATTGGTGCTAACATTTAATATGCGAGTTGCCTAACCTTAAAAGTAGGCATTTTTCTGATTACGTACAGTTTTTTTTAAATACCAAATGTCTGAAATGTTTATGCAACTCATTGCAGTTTGTAACTACACGAATAGTCTATCACCGTACCATTATAGCAGTATTGTAGATATTTCTGATAAGAGTGATGCATTAGTACATTAAATATGTTTTAGTTGTTTTTTTTAAAACTGCTGTAATTTTGTACAACAGTGTGATACCCCAGGTCAGTTAGACCTTGTTTTTACATAGACACCAAAATTTTTGTCGTTAACTTAAAGCAAAATTATTTGATCGGCACATTTTAAGTCATCCTACGAGGAAAGTTTTGAAACTCTATCAAATCACTGCTTTTTGCCAATGTCAATGAAGATCAACCTGAACAGTTACTGTGGTTCAGCTGATGTATAGTAACTCAAAACTTGGGAGTATGAGCCTTTGCACTCGTAATTTAAGTTTATTATGATTTTTGTCTGCATCGACACTTGTTATGGTAGTTTTTTGTAACTCTCTTTTTCTAAAATAATAGAAGCCAATGTTGATGAGATGCTGTATTTTGCTTTCTAACTGCTGTGTTGTACAAAGCGTTTACTAGTTTGCCATCGGGTTGGTTTAAAGCTGGTTTGTTTAGCTTTAGGCAAATGCTGTTTTTTCCCTGAAATTTTTCTCAGAAAAAGTCCAAGCTTGTGTAACCTCTTCCTGAAGAGAAGTGGGGGGTGGGGTGAGGGGGAATATTCTGAAAAACTGTGAGTACTATAGAACACATGAGTAAAGTGGACTTGCATAAGATAGCTTCTTTATAAAATAGCAACTTTTAGTCTTAAAACTAGCCATAACATAAAAACGTGGCAAATACTGAAGAAATATTAAGCAATAAACAGTTGTTCTCAGAACAGCTGGAAACACAGCTCTTCCATTGAGAATAGAAGAGCAGGTAAAAAGAGAACCAAGGAAGTTTAGCTGAAAATATATCATTTCTGTACAGTGTTACATACTCAGTGCCTCTCCCTAAGCCCACAGATACCAACTGCTTGCATCTGAACTTGAAAGATTCACTTTATCTATAATGCTGACATTTTAATTACTACTGTTTTACCTTTCCTCCTTTTTCATTTTTAAAACCAAGTTTCTTGAAACTCTGAGTTATGACTGGATGTATTTAAATGGATTTTACAAACACATCTGTGGGGACAGTTTTAGGTGTGTATTTTATCACCAAAACAACCTCTGATTTTTTCATTAAGTTAGGCACGTGAGACTTGTACATATAGATATTTAAATCTGATTAAGTTCAGAGCTAATGTAATTAATGACAAAAACAGCTTTAGTAAAGATTGTAGTGTAGAATGTTAGCCTTCACTATACATTTGTGTTATCAGGATTTTTTTTTTGCCCTTGAAAACTCCCCATTGTTGGGCCACCATCAAAATACAAGGTGCTACTTTAAAAGTCTTGTTCCAGCAATACATTTTTTTTCCTTCCAAATACCTGTTTAGAAAGGCATTTAATAAAATAATTGTGCTAAATGATAACGCAGAATTGTGTTTGTTTGAGATCACCAGGAACTTTATCACAAAGCACAAGCTGGTAGTAAAGTTGTCCTCAATTTTCACCCCAGTGGTTTTTTTTTTTTTACCAGTAGGGTATGGAATGGGGAAACTGTATACAAACCACTGAAATCTCAAGAAAAATTGCATTATAAGAAAATATGTTCTGAATATGCCCACTTTCATCTAAACTTCCCTGTTTCTTTTCTTCACCTGCTCTTCTAGCCTCAGTGGAAGTTCTCTTGCCAGTTGCTCTCAGAACAGTTGTTTATTGCTCAATGGTTCTTCAGTATTGGCAGCAATTTTATTTAATAATTTGGAAATAATTTTCTCTTTACTTATTTGACAGCTCTGTCCAGGAAAAAGTTCTAAACTATATTTAATAAAACTTAAAAAGGCAGGGGGAAACAAAAGGAAAAGAACTTCAGCGAGTAACACTTTCAGTTGACTGGAACTTCAGTGATGTTGCAGGTCATGGTGCAGGATATTGTGTTATTTCAAATTAAATATTTAAAAAAAACAAAAGAAAAGAAAATGAGTGGCTACTCATATTGGCTATGTAACCAGTTCTGGGATATAAACACAATGAGATTATTGGTAGTTAGTAACTACTTGAAGTATTTAGTGGTGTCTTTGGTGAAATACTGTTGAAGGTTAAAAAGAAAAAAATCAATTTTTTAAAACTGAAAGATGCAAGTACTGTAATTGAGACCAGAATGAGTGGAGAGTAAAAAGCACTTCTCCTGTCCACTAAGTGGTTGTTAGTCCTTTGTGTAACCTTCAGTTATCAGTCCGTACTGGTACGTAGCATATTAGTTTTGGCTTATAGCCATGCTACAGTAGGGTGAGATAAATACAAAATTTATATTTGTTTTACCAAGATGATAGTTTAATCTTGCTTTTTAATTAACTTTTTAAGTGAGTTGAAAATCCAGTGGAGTTTAAAATTCACAGTTATTATTTCAGTGAAGATAATAAAACGAAAGTTGTGGCTTTAAGCCCTAAGGAGTCCTGCTTGTTTTTGTATCTGCTTGTATAAAATACCTCTGGAAATACTTCACTGTGCGGCAGCTGCAGAATTTTTGGGCTAGAATAGAGGAATTCACTTCATAAAAAGAAAGCAGTGGTAGACTGGTTTACTAAAACAAACCCTGGATATCAGCAGATTTTTCTTCCAGATAGGCCAACTGTATAGCTAAAATACGGAAAACCATGAAGGCTTTCAACCTGTCATTTCAAATGTTGATATCTCATCAATACATGTATGATTTAAATCAGGGAAATAAGAGCAGGCTAGTATTTACTGTATACAACTGTTATCCCAGTTGATTGTAGGTATTTTTTGCTCAGTTTGATAATACCCTGTTCTAGCTTTTAGGCCTAGCTATTCAAGCTCTGAGAAGGGGAAAAGAGAAAACAGTAGATTTGCAGAAGTCAGGGAACGTTGTCTTGTTAAGCTGTACCCTTGGAAAGCTCTGAGAGCTTGTAAATAATAAGCTAAAGCAGCTTAGCTCAAATAATGTGCAAAAGGTGGTGGATCAAGCACTTTCTTCGATTGTTCGGTCAAATTCTATCAAGCTAAGACTAAAGGATCTTCACTTCTCTAATATAAAGGTATAGGCTATACTGGTGAATACCGCGAGAGATTATGCGGTTAAATTACCCTTATCAGTATGAAAGAGGTAAGGCACAACTTCCATTGAACTTACCCATTGTTGTGGTTGTGTTCAGCAAACAAATGCATTTGCTATAATGGCCGTGTCTCTTATGTAGCCTTGTTTTACAACCAAAAGAGAAGCTTTCACGTAGTTTGCAGGCTGAAGTTCTTGCTGGGGTTGTGGTGGTGAGGATGAAGGTCTTTTACTCTGGGCTTGGAGGCAAAAATTTTGTGCATCTTGTGTGTGGTTTTGAAGTAGCAATGGACTGACAGCTGTGAACTTGGGTCATTTTTTTTCCTTTTGAAGGGATGAAAAGGCAATGTTACAAATTCGTTTAAATCTGTTAAAACGTCGTTAATTAAACAAATTAAAAAAATAAATTTTAAGTATTTTAAAAGAAGAAGAGCCAACAAGCAGTCTTTTGTGGTAGAATGAAGGTGAAGTGACCTTTCTTCTGCCTGCTTTTAATAATTGAGAGCTTTCAAAAGGTATTCTAAAGTCTGTGCAAGTCCTTGCANGTCAGTCTAGGGGATGAAAAGAACGGGGTGGAACCCCACCATTTGCCTCCCTGGGAGCATTATTAATAAGTTCAATGAGAAAGTGCAGAAGGCAATGGTGGCAGAGCAGGAATTAATGAAACTTTTTTTTTTGTGGTAATTAATTATCTGATTTAGAATGCTGTTTGTCTTTTCATACACAGTTTTAAAAAAGAACTCTTACTCTTTGGGTGATAAAACCAAAGTTGTCATCTTTTTATTCAACCTAATTAAAAATACTGCTTGATTAGCCTCAAGAAAAAAAAATCCTGTATATATGTCAATACATATTGTTAAGTTCACTGGAGTATAGCAAATACTGTCTCTAAAATCTGCTGGAATAAAATCCTTCATGGAATTTTATGCTACTTGTTTACATAGATATATTCCTTCTAGATTGGAAGTTAGTGGCCAATAAGGAGAAGAGACAAACTGAATCGACTGAGGTTTCTTAAATTTTCTCCCTGTCATACTTAGGGATATGGATTAGATAAGTATTTAAATCTTGTTGTAGTGTGCTGTTTCCAACTTTTGTATCCCTTTTCTTTCCAGAAAGCATTTTGTCAGAATACAGCATTTTATCTTGGTTATCAACCTCTGGAATGTTCTTTATAAGGATTAGAAATTCCCTGGTAGACATATGGTTGCCCCCATCGTGCCAGCTCTTGCTGTTATCTTGAATTCATTTCTTTAACTGCAGCAGTTTAAATGATGTCTTATCCTTAAAATACTGAATTATTTGTGTTTGACTTGTTAGTACTGTGTGAGGCTTGCACTGGGCATTATGTTTGAAGAATCAATTTAAAAATCAGATTACAAGCTGACAGTTTTGTTTTATTCTTCATTAGTGGATTTCACTTAATTTGCTTTAAAATGACAGGTTTAGTGTCAAAAATGGGATTATCTGGCAAAAAGCTTTTCAGACTGGTGTGCAGAGTGTTTTTGTGCGTGTGGTTGTTGGTTTCTGTTTAATTATACTGTAGTTCTGATTTCAGGTTTTTCTTGTCTCTTAGTGGCTTTAAGTCAATCATGTTACTCCATTTAAAAGAATGCTGTGTGGCTTTGACCTTCCAGTCAAATATTGAGAAATTGCTTGCAGTATTTCTCACTTTATTTTAGGGGATCTTGGGGTGGAGCATGTGAAGATAATATCCTGTGAACTGAGAAATCAACAACCTCCCCCTCCACCCAACTCTAGTGAGATCTTAAAATGTTCAGAACAACAAAATATTATTGGTGGAAACTTCTTTATAAGTACCTTGTTAAAAGCTTCATGCAGTGTCTTTAGGTTCCTTTAAAAAGAGAGAAACATACAAAATGTCTGACTGGGGACTTGAACTATGGATTGGTCTGAGAGAATAACATTGTAGAACTGGGTTGCCAGATGTTAACATGTTTTATTAGAAATAAGGAGGAGGAGACTAATCTGCTTCTGCATTCTGAGTACAGATTGAAAACCTGATATTCAGCCAAAAATAGATAAAACTGAAAAACAACTCTTCAAACTCAAATCCTGGTATTATTTTTTATGGACATATATTTTTTGTGAAGCAGTTTTACTGCGTGTCCTGCTGAAGCTCTAATTGGACACATCCAGCCAGTTTATCTTTCTTCCCTCCTCCGGGCGTTGATTAAAACTTACCGGAAGAACTTTGATTAGGAAGAATTCTCCCAGGATTGTGATAGTCAAGTATCTGGATGGCTTGTGTGTTTGGGAGTCTGGGCCAAAGGATTTCACCTGATTAACGGAATACACTCTGCAAGGGCTTTCTTGAATGACCTGGTTATTAGGAAACAAAGGATTTATTGTGGTTTTTAGGAATTGTCTCTTTCATCTTTTCTGTTGATTGCTTGACTTTAGTAGATAATATTTTCATAAATATCACTGCTTTTAATCTTTACCCATTTCTCTTCTGTTGGAGAGCTTTCATTTAGATGTCTAATTAGAGTAACATAGAATCAGTTGCAGCAATACTTACGGTCTTAATAATGTTTTTTCTGTGGAAGAGTTTTGTTTGACAAGCAAGGCTATTTACGCAGTGTTTAGAATTTCATGCTCCTTGAGATTTGAGATGCTTTTCAGTAAGAAACGTGTGAATGGAAGAACCAAAATACTGAAAATAGAGCTGTTACTTGTCTTGTTTTCTCAGGCTAGTAGGTTGTGCTAGCAGACTTGTAATTGCTGTGCTTATGAAACAACATGGTGGTGGTGTCCCAACACTGTTGTTAGCAGCCTAGTGACAACACCTATTCTGGTGCAAGGTTGCCATTTGCCTCCATTCATAGAGGGAGCACATGTCTCCTGCTGTAAAAACTTCTCCAAATGAGAAAGGACGTTTTTGTGAAACATTTTGTAACTTGAATGAGGGAGGAGGTGACAGCCTGTAGCTCATATGTGAAACGTAAATTCTTTGCCAAGACTTCATTATAGAACTGACGGTGCTTCTGTGCTTAACGGTTTGCTGGGTACACTTAAGTCTTTGGATCTGCAAGAGAATCATTAGCAGTTACTGAAGAAATATTGCTGGGTCTCCGTGGGATGCAGCAGATTGACTAGCATAAAACAGAGGAATGGAGCCCCTGTGGGATTAATTTTTAACTCCTATTTATGAGTTAGCTTTTCTTCCTTGTAGATCTCCAAACTAGATTAAGATTTGAATTAACAGTGTTTAGGAAGGTGTGGACTTGGAAGGCTACTCCTTTCATATGTTGTCACAACAAAGAAAAAGGAATTCTAGTGTTTGGAAATAGAACGTTTCTAACAAAATTGACATGCAGATATTTTGGATACCCATCCTTCCGAGTGTGTAATATTTCAAAATTGCTGTTCTATCTCTTTTTTTTTCATGTCCTCATGACAGTTCATAACTGAGTATGGCTTGTAGGGTTTCTGCCACGCCAAGTGGAAAGGCTACCTCATTCCAGCTTAATTGCCCATCACAGCTTATGTTAGTGGTAAAAGACGGTGGAACGCTTCCTCCAGCAGAAAGGAAAGGAAGCTGTTTACCCATTTTCCACTCTGTTTTTGCTCTACTGCTAGAGAAAAATTGCTTTCCCCTCAACGAACTGTTTTCTGCCAAGCTCTTATTACTGCCCTTAGTATATTCTGTCTTGTACTGAATCTCCTTTTGGTTCAGTTAGCTCAGCTTTTCATTCTCTTCCTAAACTTTCAAGTCTATTTGAAAGGTTGCTCATAGGTAAAGTATTTGACTAAGATAGCTCAATATTTAGTTCTCAGTTTACCCATTTAAAACATTGCACATCTCATGCAACGTTTCTTGAAACACCAAGAAGTAGAATATTGAAGAACTGCAAAGATAAGACGTGTCCATGTATCTGTCAATGTATCCATTTAGCTTTTTTAAATTTTATTTTCTGTGTATTACTTACCTTTATGAAGTACATTCATCTCTGAGGAGTTAATAAGCCAGGACTATGGGCACACAGTTGAATTTGATTGCATTATGGCATTAATATTTTACTGCTAATTAACAAAGCGAATACATGCTTTGCTCACTCCAGTTATGAAGTATAGGGCCTTAACTGAAACAGTATTTGTTGGCTGCCTTAATAGCTCTCAGTAATATGTACATATATTCATAGTTGGTAGTGACCCTTATAACTAAGGGTACGTTAGTTTTTCACTGTACACAGACGCGTGTGAGTGTGCGTATATTTTGCATATAGCTTTATTAAACTTTAACTCTCTCTAGACTCCAGTTTTCCAAGGGAGGGGCAAAGCTGTTGCAAGAGTTCTGAGAGTGGTCTTAGAACTGGAAATGCACCTGATTTTGTGATACTCCTTTTTAAAGGTGTTGGGAAAGGTACTTTTCAGATACCTACAAGAGCTAGACAAGTTTTCATGATGGAAGGGGGTGGGGGATAAATACCTTTGAGTGTGTTGCTGCTTTGTGGGAGATCGTGGTTAAAGGCTTTCTACTTGTCTGTCTTTGGCTAAGATCCTTGTTCGTGGTAGGATGAGATACATGATCCCTGGCTTGGGGAATATGGCAATAGTATTGTCATATATGCTTTAGAAATACAGGTTATTCCCTTGTGAGGTAGCTGACAGGGACACAGAGACAATCTTGGATCTGTTAATAGATGCTTGTGATATATAACATCTGGCTTAATGGTGCACGGTAACCAAGCTGTCTGATTCTAGGAGATGGATTCTGAAACACTCGCATTGCCAGCCTCCAAACCTTCTCCTGTCCTAAACTGCTACCCTGTCCCCATTTTCACATTACATCTTTTTATATGCTGCTGCCCTGCTTCTGCTTCTTTATGTGATTCTCCAGGAAGTGAACAAGTGAGAAATTTAGCAGTGACATTTGAGGTGATGTTACCACACTGGTTCCAGAGCTGGCAAAGAAAAATGTGTGCCACATTGGAGAAAGAAGAATGTGTATTTTTGCCTAGCAAAGGTGCTAGAAGCTATTGGCTTTGGAGATGTATTTAAACCTGAACTATGACAGACAGCGGCTGCCATCTTTCTGGATTAAAATGAGTTTGTTGTGAGCGCTCTGGCGAGTTGGCAGAAATTCTACTGTACTGACACATGGTTAATTCTGTTCTTTGCTCCATATACTTTGAGACGTCTTACAAGCTTCACACTTCAGAAAATCTGTGGAGGATATCTGAACAGGTTGCACAAATCCTATTTGACAGAGTTAGCTGTAGAATACCAGCCACTGCTATGTCAGGCAACTCTGCTTCAGTAAACTTTCTCTTGGAAGTGATGTTTGGATCAGTGTTAAGCTGTGTTCTTTGGTTTCATCCTTGAATCCTTTCCTGTAGAGGTAGGTGAATTAAGTAATCTTGGTTTCAAAGACTTCCACCTTTATGAAAATACTTGCGTAAACTGCTGGTTGTGTTGTTACTGTTTGCTTTTGCAGCTGGTTATTCCTTTAATTGAAGGACTGTGGTGTTATCCAGTCTTGGGTTTCTGATCTTCCTACTCTGTTCATCCCTTTCCCTCTAGGTGGTGAATGTGGTACCAATTTGGTACTTTTTAGTTTTGGTTTACTTGAAAGTTGTATTAAAACAGTGTTTAAGCATAAAATCCTCTCTCTCAAAAATAAGGAAGATATCAAATTAAGATTTCCTGTGCATCCTTAATGCATTCCCCCTTTA
Organism: Chauna torquata; assembly: GCA_013399475.1. Classification (NCBI taxonomy): domain Eukaryota; kingdom Metazoa; phylum Chordata; class Aves; order Anseriformes; family Anhimidae; genus Chauna; species Chauna torquata. Next base: position 160,611 of record VXAL01012255.1, read on the forward strand.
TGTAAATAACTCCGTGATTGCAGTCTGATTTTTCTTTCTTGGTTGTCTTGAATCAAAAGTAGACAAGCAGGAAGGGACTGGCTGTGAAATTTTTTGGTGGATTAGCAGAAGCATTGGAATGATGGTCTTATGATATGAATAAAACAACACGGCAAGCACAGATCCTAGGAGCATGTAAATGTATAGAGATCATCTGGGTGATGGAGGTTATAGTGCAGCTGCTTACTCCCACAATCTTATATTTTGACTTGAAGGAGCTGGTTGAGAGGCTGAAAGCAACTTGACTATGTGATGAAAAGAATGGCATTCTTGATTTGTGGTAAGAAAAAAGCAAAAGTAATAACAATATTTACTTCAGATATGCATTTCTCAACGGAGCTAGAGATCTGTAAATGATGAAGGACTACTGATAATTAAGAGCGTTGAAGTGCTGCAAGTTTCTGGAAGAAAATACTAATTTACAGTGGCAAACTGTCTCTGTGGAAAAATATAGGAAGTGTAATAAAAGTCAGTATGGCTACAGGAGGAGCTATTTAGTGAGTTTAAGATCGAAAAGGCTTTGTACAAAACAAGGAAGTGAAAATAAGTTTGTTATTGCTAAAGCTCAATATAAAAGAAAGGGCAAAGCATGTAAGAGTGAAATCTACCCATGGTGCATTGTTTTAAATTAACAGATTTGAAAAAGCATTAAGAAGGGTTTTTATAAATCATGTAAAAGAAAGATGAAGAAAGGGATGAATCTGTTCATGAAAAAGGAAAGCAAAGAACAGATGACACATACTTAATAACAATGAGGCAGTAAATGGTACCAAACAAATAGTACAGATTCAGTAGCTTTGTGGTATTGGATATTATGTCTGCCACTAGGATTCAGCTGGTTTTTTTTGTTTGTTTTTAAGTGTTTAAGCAACTGATTCTACTTGGTTTTTTGGCAATTATTTTGAGCGAGTTTCCAGATGGTAAATACTATTTTTATCTTCTGCTTTCATATAAAAAGGTGGCTTCTGGAAATCACTGAACTGAATGGTCTCTGATACCTATAGGATATAAATAGACAATTAACTTGTACATAGCCAAAATAGATTTCCTATCTATTTTTAAGAACAAATCGCATTGAACTAGCATGGTTTCCTCTTTTACTGTGTAGTAACTATTGTGAAAGAGGAGCAGCAGGTGTTTTCTGATGATGCGGGTATTTTTGAATTGTTTTACTTTGACTTTTGAATGAGCTTGGCAAGAAAATTGTAGTGTAAATTAATAGTTTCTTTTTTCTGTCTTATTAACTGCAGAGATATCTCAAGGTATCACACGTAGTTTGGTTGTAGTAAAATTGTTCTGTTTCACGTGACTGTCTGACTGAGAAAGGGCATTTAGTTCTGTCAAGCTGAGAGGACCTGCCAAAGGGTTTTTGAGGGCAAGTCTGTGTTGGCTTTCTTGTTTTCTGAAAGCACCTTGGATGATTGGGATGTAAGTGTTCTTACTAAATACAGAAATGACAACAAACAGAGAAGCTTCAACTGAAGAAGGATTAAAATCAACAAAATGAGATTCAGTAGAGAAAGCTACAAAGTGTTTAACTGGGGAAAGAGAGGGGAGAAGTTTAAAGGAGTAGCAGGCTAACCAGTGCTCATGTGGCAGAGGCTCTAGGCAGTGAGTGCTGTTGTGGGTTAACCACAGCTGGGCCCCGCACAGCTGCTCACTCGCTCAGTCCTGAGATGGGGAAGAGAATCAGAAAAGTAAAATGAGATTGAGATCAAGACAATAGATAAAGCAGTGTGCATGCAAAGCAAATAAGGAATTCATTCACTACTTCCCATTGGCAGGCAGATGTTTAGCTATTTCTAGGAAAACAGGGATTCCTCATCTGTAGGGTTTACTTAGGAAGACAAAAGCCATAACTGCACACATCTACCTCACTGCTTCTTTCTCCCAGCTTTTGATTGCTGACCACGACAATGTCTAACGGTGTGGAGTGTTGCTTTGGTCACTGAGGTCAGCTGTCCTGGCTATGTCCCCTCCCTGCTGCTCGTGCATCCCTAGCCTCCTCACTGGCATGGCAGTGTGAGAAACGGAAAAGACCTTGACTCTGTCTAAGCACTGCTCTGTAACAGCTAAAACATCAGTGTGTTGTCAACAGTATTTTTCATCACAAATCCAAAACATGGCACCACAGAAGCTACTTTGAAGAAAATTAACTCTATCCCAGCCAAAACCAGTACAGAATGCAGAGTGAAAGTATGTAAAAAGCATTGTGCTGCTACAAAGAAAAAGCAAATCTATGGGATATGCACGAAAGTATAGTGATAAAACATTCTTCTCAGCCATGCAACTGTGAGCCTTCAGTGAAGTGACTGGTTTTGAGTGTCATGTTAGTGTGTGTGTGTATGTATAAATTTATTTAAGGAGTCAGCAGCAAAAATGAAGTGCACAGAAAATGAGTCTTGGAGGGTAGGGAGAAGTTGAAAGAATTACATGTGTTTTGTAAAGACTGGGAAAGGAGAGAAGTAAGTTGAAATAAGTAAAAGAATTCTGTATCCATGAAGAGTAAGAGAAATGATTTGGCATAATTTATTTCACTGACCTAGATCTTACTGTGAAGAAAATTATTCCAATTGTAAAAGCAGTAGAACCAGCAGAGATAGGGTGATGTGGGAAATGTTAAAGGCTTTTAACTGCAAGGATATTTTTAAAATCTTTGATCCATCCTTAAGTTAGAAAGATGGAGAGGTGACTTCCCTGAGGTGTCATTGAGCCCTGAGTTTATAAGATTCTACAAATGAGATAACCATGATTGTTGGAAAAGTGTTAATCCATTATCCTTTGTCTTGCTATGTATGCCACTGGTAATTGTCAAGAGTTTTGTGCCTGAAAAGCGGTTTCGTATATTCATGGCTGTCAAACACAAGGAAATCTTCTTTTTCCCTCTGAACATGTCCCTTTTCAAATATTTAATTGCAGAAACTTACAGTTGCAGTGTACCTTTTGTGTGTAGTGTGTGTGTGCTTGGTATATCAGTCTTTTAAAAAAAAATAAAAAAAGTAACTAATTGAATATTGAATCATCTTGAAGCTGCCAGTGCAGGTTTCTGGTTTTATGCATGATGTTACAGTAGTCATTGGACTTAGTGTTTCTATGAGGAAATCAATGTTCTTCGGAACATATTTGGTCAGCTAGTACAAATATTTTTGAACACTGAATAGGAATTAATTTCAAGTTGTTGCATTTAAACTCTGGAAGTTTTCTAAATTGCTATGGTAACAAGGAGCCCAATTTCCTAACCGAACTATGTGAATCTGGCCTTTAGGGGCCTCATTTAAATGTGTGGCTTGTTTGTTTTTTAAACCAGATCTAACTGCTGACAATCCAGTTGTGTATTAATGAGATACAGTGTGAGACAAATTATTTTAAGTTATGGTAAGAGAGAGGGGAAGGAAAAAAAAATAGTCCTCCATAGTAGCTTTGGAGAGTATCTTCAAAATCTTCTGATTGTCTTTAGCTGCATACTGGGCTGTATGTGCAAGAATGCAGGCAGCAGCTTGAGGAAAGTGATTCTTCCCTTCCCTGGCACTTGAGGCCAAATCTGGAGTACTGTCTGTAGGGAGCTGCACTACAAGAAAGGTATTGATGTATTGGAGTGAATACATCAGGTGGCTACTGAGATGGTGAGGGGCTGAACTATGCAAGGGGCTGTTTAGCCTTAAGAGAATGCAAAGGGAAGATCTGGCTGATGTCTACAACAACCTAATGGGTGGTAGGGAAAACAGGGCATGACTTCTTCTCGGAGATGCACAGCAGGAAGACAAGGGGCAGGAAACAAATTGGAATGTGAGATATTCCAATAGGATGTAAAGAAAATGTTCCATACCAGAGGGTAGTCAAACACTGGAATGGGTTGACCAAAGAGGCCAATTAAAAGACAATTTTCTAAATACTAGTTAGCCCCCCCCTCTTAAAACAGTTTTTTAGTAGTTGAATGAATTCTGGTTAGTAGGCAGTGATTCCCTTTTGTTCCAGTTTCTATAGAGTACTGGACAGCATCTTCTGAAAAAGGTCCATAGACAATTGTTAGTCTGCAGTAACTGAGTTGATGCATGATAGAACAAATCAAATTTTGAAAGCTTCTGGTGAAAGCCTATTAAAGATACCCATGTATGATCGTCAGATAAGGTACGATTGACTTGTATGGCATGGTTGAAAGAGCAGTAAAAAGTTGTAAGATAGTGTATATTATTTTTACAGTTGGGGGTGGTGGTGCGGGAACAAACAAATAAGGGTTTTTATGCCCCAAAGCATCAAATCTTAAATGTGTAGCAGTTGGTCCAGTAAAAGTTACTGTCTTTGTGTAAAGACTGCCTTGATTCTATCTTTAGATTGTAGTGGCTAGAGTAATACTTACGAAATCTTAAAAGCACTTTTTTCTGCTTGAGCTGTCTAACACTTTCAGAGTTCCTGTCATTATGGGGACTGGAGAAATCTAGGAATTTATTACAAAATAGTATTTTTGTCCTTTAATTTCAAAGGAAGTTATTCAAGATAGTAGGTATAGCTGGAGTTGCATCTTTCTCTGATAGAGAACCTCTGAAAAATGAAAAGGTTCTGTGCCATCTCTGATAGCAGCTGTTGGTCTTCTAACCTGACTTCCTGTTACTGTAGGGTGAGATCCTCTTCATTTTTTTTCTTTTTTTTTCCTTCTGACCTTACCCTCAAGTGGAGTGCTGTTGGGATACATGAAATCTGTAAGGGCATAGTGTAATGGAGAACACAGCTGATACCTGAGGTAGGTTAGAGTGGGTATAGTAAGGTTGCAGGGAACAGGACTTTCTGCTGATACTTGCTTTTGATGGGGAGATTCTTCTGGGTGGAGAACAAATCCAGACAAGCAGCGGGTTTCTTGGCACCTTCCCCAGCCCCTCTCTGCCTTTCCAGAGGAGCTGTGCCCAGAAACTTCCTGTTAGTCAGATGTGCACTACAGTTTTGTGTGTGTGATAGGTCGCGATAGTCAGGTTTTCTTTCTGGATTCCCTTATTTCAAAGCAATAAGTTTCTTTGCTGAAGATTGTTTTCATTTTCTGCATGCTAGCAATTTTAAAGGCTTGCTTTTCTAGGGAGAGTTTTTGAGCTGAATATTCAGATAACATGTCAGTTTTCTACTGAATGTACTGTTTTCATGTTTATATGGTAAGTAACAACCTGGATATACTTTTTTGTTTTTTTACTGGTATTCTCAATTGAGATGCAAATACAGATCAGGCTGAATTTCTGTTGATACTTGTTTGAACTGGTTAACTTGGAGAATATTTTCTTTTTTTTGTTTTTAGAAATACAATTTTGTTTACTGTGGTTCTGTTTACACTTTAGGTCAAAAGTATCTCGTTATTTCTCTGGGATGCATTTTTGGATCTTATACTTTTGTATTGCGATTGATGAGAAGCAATGTGTTGTCTGTATGTATTATGTGATTTTAATGGACAGGCTCCCTTGAAGGTGACAGCAGATGTTGAAGATCAGAGGAATTGGGGCATTTCAATCGTACTCTGCTGATCATGTGCACATTTATTTCTTCTTCTCTGCCTTCCCCTCACTTAGGTTACTGTTCTTTTAGAAGGAGCCATAAGTATTACATGTGAGAGCTGAAACACTGCAAAGCAGTCAGAGAGAATGTTTTTGCATTGGTGAGATGAATGAAAGAATGATTGAAATTGTATTATATTGAAAAGAAGGTTGGTGAGGAAAAAAGCCATAGATCTAAACTTCAAATGATATTTTAAGTGATGATAATTTGGGATTTTTGGTAGGATGTAGAATGAACTAAACTTCCTCTCTTCAAATTAGTGTGTTTGATCAGATACCAATACTGTAATGGGGGTGTTTTTGATTTTTAAAATGGATTTTAGGTTCCTTTATGAAGACAGTTGTGTAGTTGGTCTACATGTATAAATGAATCTACTGAATTTTTTGCTGTTATTATATACATTTGTTCTTTACTGTTTTTAACCTAGCATTTCCAAATGTCCCAAGTGACAGATTTTGAATTTCCCTTATCATTTAAGGTTCTCATCTCTGAACTTTTAATATATTTCTCCCTATGACAGTCTGTATGACAAGGCATATCGGTGGAGGTTTATGTGATGGTGGCCTTAGAAAGTATCAGAAAGGGAACTGACTTAAAAACATCCCTGCCACTCAAATTAAGGATTTGTAAAATGATTTTGGAACTTTTGTTCTTTTGCAGTGTAATGCATGTTAGCGGTGTTGAATACAGTTTGTGTATAATCTGTCTGAAGTTTTCCCAAACTTCATGCAAAAAGAAAAAAAAACAAAAACAACAAAAAAAACCCACTGGGAATCTGATTCGATTCTTATGTTAGGAAATTATGTAGATGTCATGAAAGCGTTAGCGTTTTTTATCATCTGCAAACCAACTGTAGTAGTCTTTAATTAAAATTCTTTTATGAGACATCATTTCACTTCAAAACAAAATTGTTTAATTGCTTGCAAATCAGACTTTCAAAGTGTGTATCTGGTAGAAACTTTCAAAGTGGAAGCACAAAACAAGTTTTCATGGCAGCTAGATAGAGACGGAAGGCTATTTCAAAATGTAAATTGTGAATGTATGGGGGCCTTTTCCTTAGGAGTTGCCTGAATTTACTGTAGCCCTATTTCAAAGGTATTAATGAGATACTGAATTACTTCTACGTTGTGTCTCTGCATCAGGAAAGTTAGTTTGACAATTAGTAAGAAATGAAGCTACAAATGACTATTAAACCCACATTTAAATAACTTGAATGAAAATTAAATACTGAACCTCAAAAACATTTTTTTTTTTTCTTAATCCTGAGAGCTAGGTCAGTCTTAAATCCCATGTAAGGACATTTTGACTAGTAAGGATGGTAGAATTGGACTGGTAGGCAGTAAACTTCAAAAGTGTTGGCAAGAAAAAGGAGAATAAGACATGAGAAGACCTTGATTTTTCTCATTATCTGGGTGGCTTGGAAATGACAAAACATATTGCGTAACTTTTTATATGGAGAAAATAAGCTTTGAAAGCATTGCCAGTGGTAACACTTCACAGAGGTTGCATATCCCTCACTATATAAATTGTAAGCAACAGTTCTGTTAGTTGTTGTAGAAATAGTTGGTTGAAGTTTCTGATTTATGCCTGTCAAAATAGGTAAGAATTACCTGAGCTACTGGTGTAACACTTCTCTAAATATTATACCTCTAACTTCTAAGATATAGTTACTTTAAAGTTACAAAGTAGTTTGTGTTCTGCAAAAATCATATAGTCCTGTTTGATTTTGTTTTCTGTCCTTTGGGATGACTTAGAACAAGGAAAAAACTTGCACAGATACCAGATATAAGCATCTTAAATAAGGGAGAGAAGGAAGAGTTGTGCTGTTAAGGTCTTGGAGAATTAGTTGTAAATCTGGTGCCATCTGGGGAATATGAAAGGTTTACTGCTAACTATAGAGCTGCAATTGACCTCTTTATAATATGACAAAATCCTGTATATTCCTGTGTATTTTGTAATACAACAGTGCTTCACGTAGTGGTGTTGTAAATGTTACAAAAAATTATCAGGAAAAAATGCTAAGCTTAAAGCCTGTGACTCTTCAGTTTAATTTCTTGGAGAGGACTCTTTCCTCTTTCTCCCCTTTCAATCTCGCTTTGGATTTAAATTTTTAAATAAAACTCATTTTACCTTTTAGTAATTGATGAAAATTTACTTTAGTGCATGTGCTTGTTTTTGAACTTCATTTAATATTTCAAATATTTTATACAATTTCTTTCTAGAAAAGATTACAAAAAGAACTTTTGGCATTGCAAAATGATCCACCTCCAGGAATGACTCTAAACGAAAAGAGTGTACAAAATTCAATTACACAGTAAGTATATATATACATACTGTTTTATTTTTGCTATCAGGCTGAAAAGTATGTCATGAAAAATCCCCTCATGCCACTTAATTTATTCCAAGTAACATTCTGAACTTTTGTCTTTAATCTAGAGAATGAAGCTTTTTTTTTTTTTTATTTAATGAGCATATTACTGTAATGTGCTGGACACTCTCAGAACCAGAATAGTGAATTTGTTAAATTTGTGTTAGGCATGTTACTGTTTAACAAAATGTCAATTGGTAAAAGCTTCTGCATATTTTGGAATAGAATAATTTAACCTCTTACAGCTACTAACCTGTGAAACTCCTTTAAATTTAATGAAATAATGGAGTAGCTGGTTTAGACTTTCTGTGTTATTGTTGTGGTTTAACCTGGCAAGCAGGTAAGTACCACACAGCTGCTTGCTGTCCCTGGGTGGGATGGAGTTGGGAAGCAGAAAGGTAAAAGTGCAAGAACTCGTGAGTTGAGATAAAGACAGTTTACCAGCCGGGTAAAGCAAAAGCCATGTGCACACGCAAAGCAAAACCAGGAATTCAGTTGTTGCTTCCCATGGGCAGGCAGGTGTTCAACCACTGCCAGGAGAGCAGGACTCATTATGTGTAATGGTTTCTTGGGAAGACAAACGCCATCACTCCCAACGCCCCCCCTTCCTCCTTCTTTCCCCCAGCTTTTATCACTCAGCATGATGCCGTGTGGTACGGGACATCCCTTTGCTCACTGGGGTCACCTGTCCTGGCTGTGTCCCCTCCCAGCTCGTTGTGCGCCCCCAGCCTCCTTGCTGGCAGGGCAGCACCAGAAGCTGGGAAGTCCTTGGCTCAGTGTAAGCGCTGCTCTGCAACAGCTAAAATATTGGTGTGTTATCACCACTATTTTCATCAGAAGTCCAAAACACAGCATTTTGTGAGCCTCTATTAAGAAAATTGACTCTATCCCAGCCAAAACTATGACAGTTGTTTGTATTGAGCGTATTTCATAGTTGTTAATTTCCATCATCATCTTTCTCTAAAGCAAGTGGAGAAAACTTCTTAAAGAGCAAAGTTGTCAAAATTCATTTGTTCACACTTTCCTCCTTGCTGTAGTTTTATTTGTGTTTAGCAGAAGTGAAACAAACATGGTTAAATATTCTGTGCATTTCATTGAAATCGACAGATGTTGTTCCTTATATTAAACTAGTATTTTTTCATTGACTGAAATTCAAAGACTTAGACTGAGTTGACATTTTTTTTGATAATCTTCTGTCAGTTTTTCTTCTCTTAATTCTAGAGAAATGTTAGAAAAATCTTAGCAGATGTGAAAATCTATATGAATATGAATCTCAGGCTACATGTTCTGGACTATTGATTGATGGATCAACTTAACAACAGCTGACTTGATGTTGCTTCATATTTGCATTTTTGGTGGTGGCACTCAGACCATGCATCATAAGGTTTTTATGAACCCTCCGTGCTTGTATATACTGAGTTAAATCCTGCTGTTGTGTTTTAAATGGTACTGTTTTTTGTGATACTTGATGCAGAAGAGTATAACTGAAATTGAAATAGCACTCTCCAGAATTTGGTACAAATAGCAAACTGTTGTACAACTGGTGAATTGCAAATTTTCTTGCTTTACTTTGAGTACTTTTTTCAGAAAACTAGGTATTTTGCTGCTCAAAGAAAACCCAATCTAATGTTGCAAGTACTTTTTCTCTTACTTAAATAAAAATAGCAGATAAAGGAAAGTTTACAGAAGATGAAGAGATGTAAAAGGAAAAATCTCGTTTTTTTTCTGTTCATGGACTTCCTTTTTTTTTTTAAGGATACCTTTGTTACCAGAGTGCAGCTAAGTGTTTTTTTCTGCCACATTCAATTTTTATACCTTTCAATACCTTGCAAATAAAAACTTTCTATTTATGGTCGTGCTAGTTTTTTCAAGTTATCACTGTTTAAGTAGCTTCCTGGCACTAGTAACGTCCTGTTTTATCCTTTGAGGGTTTTTGAGGCCAAGTAGCACATTCTGAGACTAATAATCAAATTGCAGTTTGAGCTGGTGCAGTATACATTTGTGTACCAATACTCACTTGGGTTTGAAAGGAGCTGAATAAATTAATTGGAGCCCATGATGTAGCTGGGTCATTTGAAACTTTAAGCAATCTTTTTTTTTTTCTTTTTCAAATACACAATAATTAGAAGTTTGGGATGGGAGGAAAAAAAAAAAACACACAGGGAAGATGGGTTCTCCTGATTCCTTGACCATGAAAGGTGCACTGTGCAGCTAGGGTTATAGGGTTATCTTCCTAAATGAAACTATTTCAAAAACTTGAAAATGGAGGTTCACAGTTTCTGGGTCACAAAGACCAATAAAGCTGAGTAGTATTGGTGCAGCATGTGTATAAATGTAAAAGCAAAAGGCATAGCAAGATGTGTGATCTCAAGTGCAGCTAGAATAAATCAGAACAGGATATCCCGAGTTGGAAGGGTCCCACAAGGCTCATAAAGTCCAACACCTGGCTCCACACAGGACCACCCAAAAATGAGACCACGTGTCTGAGAGCTCATGGAACTCATGGCAGGCTTAGTGCTGTGACCGCTTCCCTGGGGAGCCTGTTCCCATGCCCAACCACCCTCTCTGTGAAGAACCTTTTCCTAATGTCCAACCTGAACCTCCTGTCGTAGCTCCATGCTCTTTACTTGCGTCCTGTCACTGTCTGACACCTGTCCTGTCACCACTAACAGTGGTGACTGTCGCTGTCACCAGATCAGCACCTGCCCATCCACTCCCCTTGTGAGGAAGCTGTAGGCCACCATGAAGTCTCCCCTCAGCCTCCTCTTCTCTGGGCTGAACAAACCAACTGTCCTCAGCTGCTCCTCATACGTCTGGCCCTCTAGACCCTTCACCATCTTTGTAGCCTGCCTTTGGACACTCTCTAACAGTTTCATGTCCTTACATTGTGTTGCCCAAAACTGCACACACTGCTCGAGGTGAGGCTGCACCACTGCAGAGCGGAGCAATCACTTCTCTCGACCAGCCAGCAATGCCGTACTCAATGCACCACAGGGTACAGTTGGCCTTTTTGGCTGCCGGGGTGCACTGTTGACTCATGTTCAACTTGCAGTTGACCAAAACTCCCAGATTCCTTTCTGTGGGTCTGCTCTCCAGCCTGTCATCCCCCAGTGTCTACGTATATCCAGGTTTGCCACTTCCCAGGTGCAGAATTGGGCACTTGCTCTTTTTAAATTTCATGTAGTTGGTGCTTGCTCAGCCCTCGAATTCATCTGCAAACTTACTTAGTGTATTCAGCATCCTACATCCGGGTCATTTATAAAAAACATTGAACTGGCCCTAAAACGGAGCCCTGCGGAACCCCACTAGTGACTGGCCACCAGCCTGATGTAACCCCATTTACTGTATCTCTTTGATCCTGACCCATCAGCCAATTGTTCACCCATCATAGTGTGTACTTGTCTAGCTGTATGCTGGACTGATTGTCGAGAAGGATACTGTGAGAAACCATATGGAAAGCTTTGCTGAAATCCAAAAAAAGAAAGATCACATCTTTCTGATTCAAGATGGGTAACCTTGCTGTAAATGGCAATTAAGTTATTAAGCAGGACTTTCCCCTCATGAACCAATGATTGTATTATTTCAACTGTTTTTCAATAACTTGTAGAATAATCTCCATGATTTTACCAGGCACTGAAGTGAGATTGACTGTCCTGTAATTACCAGGGTTATCTTTCATAAGCTTCATGAAAATTGGAAAAACATTTGCCACCTTCCAGTTGACTGAGACCTCTCCAGATTCCCAAGACCATTGAAAAATAATTGAGAGGTCTCACAATAACATCAGCCAACTCTTTGAAGTACCCTGGGATAAATCCCATCAGGCCCCATAGACTTATGTGCATTCAGCTGGAGCAGCAAATCCTGCACAGTTTCAGAGTTGGCTGGGAGTTTATCATTCCCCCAGTCACAGTCCTCCAGCTCAGGGCTCTGGGGGTCACAGGGCCTATAATCAGTGTTAAAGACAGAGGCAAAGAAGGCATTAAATGCCTCTGCTTTATCTACATCCCTATTTGTGAGGGAACCAAACTAATCAAGTAACGGACCAATGTTCTCTGGTTCTCCTTTTGCTGTTAACATTATTTAAAAAAAAAAACTTTTTTGTTGTCCCCTGCAGTACTGGCCAGCTTCAACTCTAATTGACCTTTGGCTATGCAAATTTTCTCCCGACAGTGGTGAACAGCATCTCAGTAATTCTGCCATTTTGCCTGACCTTGCTTCCAATGTTTGTACGCTTTCCTTTTCTGCCTAAGCTCTAGAAGAAGATCCCTGCTCAGCCAAGTCAGCCTTCTTCCCTGCTTGCTTGACTTCCAACACATTGGAATCGCCTGCCCCTGCACTCTTACAGATGTCTCTTAAAAAGTGACCAGCACTGATGGGCACCAATGCCTTCAAAAGCAGATTCCTGGGGACACCTTACTAACCAGTTCCCTGAGCAGCCTGAAGTCTGCTCTCCCTGTATCCAGGGTTGAAGTTTTGGTGGCAGTTTTCCTCCTGTCACCGAAGATTTTGAACTCTACTTCATGGTCACTGTGGCCAAAGACAGCCGCCAGTCACCATTTCACCCGCAAGACCCTCTCTGTTTACAAATAAATCTGGGAGGGCACCTTTCCTAATCAGCTCCCTGTGTAGCTGTACCAGGCAGTTATCTTCAGTGTGCCTTAGGAATTTCTTGGGCCCATTTGTATCAGCTGTATGACATTCCCAGTTAACATTTGGGAAGTTGAAGTCACCCGTAAGGACAAGGGCAACTGAGCTAGAGATATCCCTTACTTACTTGTAGAATAATTCATCGATGTTGTCACCTTAGTTGGATGGTCTATAGTAGACTCCCACAACAACATCTACTTTATTTGCTTTTCCCTTAGTCCTTACCCAGAGGCTCTCAACTGTGTCATTGCCAACTGTAAGCGCCGTCCAATCCAACTCTTATTACATACAGTGCCACCTGACCTGCAATCAAAGGAATCTTCCCCAGTATAGCCATTACCCAGCTCCTGTTCAAGATGCATTCCTTCTGAAGAGCATCACAGCAGTTCAGTGGAAAAGCAGTTTTTCTTAAAAAAAGAAAAAAAAGGGTAATAGAGAGGAAGATGAAAAATGTGCACCACTTAAATACAGGGACAGCCTGTATAATAGGAGGATAGAGAGAGGTTGGGAATAGGATCATCAGGATTGCCAAATGAAGGAGACATTGGCTTTTCTGAATTCATTGCTGTTCTGAAAAATCTCGGCTGCCTCACTTGAGACTGATGTAAATGTTTTTATCTGAGAATTTCTGTAGTCTCTTGCTAAATCTTTACATTATTGTATTCCTCAAATGGGTAAAACTTGATCAAGGGTGAAAGACAAAAATGGGGAAGTGATGCTACAGAGGATGGTATTAAATGATCAACAACAGAACTCCAGAATGATGGAAGTGAGATCACAAGATTTTGTTGTGTGTCTTGAACACGGCACGGAATCTATTTTTGACTTGATTTTAAAAAAAAAAGGTCAGTTAAATCCATGTTACAATGGAAGGAGTAGATGCAGAGGAAAAATATACTGTGATATGTCACATCTTAATTACAGTTGAAAGTCTTCCTTTTTCTGTTTTTAATTTTCTATGACCTTTTCATTTTTATGCTATTAGCTTTTACAGTTTTAGTGTTCCCTTACATGCTAGGTTATATCGCATTTGGTTTCTGACTTCCTCATAGTGTAGTGGCATTCTCCGTTCCCCCTCGGATATAGATTTTATTTTAATAAACTGTAATGGTGATTTCCTTGATAGAAATATAAAAACAACATGGAAGGAGAATGTGTACTACTTTGTTTCCTTCCAAGCCTGTCTTTATGTAGGAGTAAGCTTTGGGACAAGTCTTCTGTGTCAGCTTTGGCTCATGTAACAGTCATTTTATTGGAAACTGATGGGTTTGTGATGATTTCAAGTCATAACTACATGTATAATTTGCAGTGCTATAACAATGTCTGTATATGAAATACCAAGCTTGTTTCTTTCAAATGTGGGCTTAATGCGTTATTTTCTTATGATGCTAATGAAGCGTTTAGAAGATTGGCTGATTGGTAGTCGATTTGATTTGTCCTGTGCTCCAGGAGTAAAATTATAATTTGTTAGTCTGTAATACTAAATTTTTTTCTCCATTCCTTAGGTGGATTGTAGACATGGAAGGTGCTCCAGGAACACTATATGAAGGGGAGAAATTTCAGCTTCTATTTAAGTTCAGTAGTCGGTATCCTTTTGATTCACCTCAGGTAACTGCTTTCTTACTTGCTGCTTAATTCTGCCTCTAGGTTACAGCTGCGTGGCACATGCTGAATATTAATATTGTGCATGTATCCTAATATGAGGTTTAGTTACTTTAATTTGTGTTAAACATATTGTGCAGATGCCTTTTCTTTTGAAATGAGTCTGCAGTGAAGTACAGTGCCCACTGCAGTCCTTCTGGTTTCATAGGAGATGAAAGAGCAGTGTACACCAGAGGCTTCTCTGATATTTGTGTCATATCATAGCAACATAGAAAAGTAAGAAGGTCCCTTTTACTGCAGTATAGGAGCGAACAACAAACAGCTTCTTCATCCCCTCTCCTCTTGCCTTCAACTTCTTCTTTCCAGTTTGTTTTTAAACCTCTTGCATCTTCTCTGCTGCCATTGTTAATACGGCTGTAAAAATACTGTTATTGTGGTAGGAAATCTCATAAATACTTGCCATCTTTGAGAGGTCTGCAAATCTAGTGGTTAGAATTAAGGTGTGAGCTACTGTATTGCTTTCATGGTAACTCTAATTGCTGAAGGGGCAGCATTATTACTAGGGTTCAGAATGATCTCTGTACATCCATCTGTCCATTACCTGAGAGGAATGTTACAAAACGTGGCTTGTAAGAGGAAAGTAGGTGTTTAGCTATCACTTCTGCTCTCCTGAGAAAGGAAGATGAAAAGCAAGAGTGCCTTAGTTTTTGCCCTGTTTCAGTTTGAAGAGTGATCTTGGATGCTTTTCTCATGGTTGTTGAAGGTCCAGCAAGGAGCTGTGAGAGTCACTTAAACCATAAACATACGTATCTTCAGGTATTACGTTAAAAACTAGAATGCTGACTTTTCAGTCTCAGGTTTGAAGGAACAAACTGGAACTTGCCCATCTGCATTCTGTCAGGTTTGCAGTGAGCTACTTGTAGGTGATCCACGAGAGAGGAACCATTTTCATTTAGTTCCAAGTAGGTGCTATTTTTACTCATTACCCGATGTGTGTGTGTGACGGTGTGCAATTTATTATAAAACAGCAATCTAGATCAGTACACATACACAGATGTATTTATTTTTAAGCACAGAAGGCAATTAAGAATTTAAGTACTGGATAGTTGATTGTTGAAATGGCTAGAATTTCCATCATGCTGCTGTGTACTGAGTTCATTCTATGTTACAAACCTCTGGATTATAATTCTCCCTCCTGTAAATCTACTTACTGTGAATTGACAACTTACACTTCTGCTGCTTAATCACTTGGTTGTTTTCTGCCTTGAATGTATGTTGTCTGTCATAATACACGTTTTTACTCGCCTAGTTCTGATTTTCCTGTAAAGTGAAGACATTAGTTAGAAATGAAATATATTACTAGGTTATGAAGGTAAGCTCTTCATTGCTTAGGGAATATCAGTTAAAGACCTACGAAAGATCATTCTGCATCCAGTTTTTCTGCTGCCGTAGAAGACTGCATGCCATTTTTCAGATAGGTTAAGCTTTCTCACTTCAGGTTTGCATGTGATTAAGGTGATACTTCCTTCTTGTAGTCAGCAACGAGATGGGGGGNTACGAAATACTTAAGAGGTTGCTGGATATTATACAATGACATAATAAATCTGTACAATTCGTAATCATAAAAGATTACAGTGGTTATATTGGATAAGGAGCTCGGGAGGATAATGCTGCTGTGAAGATATCGTTTTTACTCCATTTCCATTGGTCCTGAGCTAACCATGTATTTGACAAAAACTTGTTGTAAGAGAAGTAATTGTCAAAATTGACTTTCTAACCTTTTTTTGCCTGTGATGTTATCCCCTAATAGAGAGGAGTTAAGGTTCAGTGTTGTTCTTTGCTGTTCATCCATGTTAAATAAAAACAAATTCCATTTAAAATAATGATCTAAAAGTATTTCCTATATGGTAACATACTGTGGTTGTAAAAGTCCTTTATGTTATAGTTAATAGGATTAGTGCATTTAACACTTTATGAGTTGTCCAGAACTTACTTTCTGTTGTGTCCAGGATTATCGAAATACTCGCTTATGAATCTCACTGTGTTTCTTGGTGTATAGTGTTGTGGCTTATGAAATCATTAAAATCCAGTGTTTTGGCTAGGCAACGGTATTCCTTAGGATATAAAAGACTGAGGCTGCAAGATTTAAAAAGTTTAGTTTGATATCTTTACGCTGTTGCCTTTACATTTTTTCTGTGCTGTGTAGCTGTTCATAGGAAAGAACGGCGTTTAACCATTTATGCAACTTCAGTAGTTAATAAGGCTTGTGTCGTTTCATTTTACATTTCAATTAATAACTTGCAAAAATGAATGGATCTAACATGGTAAACTGCATTATTTATTGTAATTGAAAATGGCAGAATCCACTTCTTAAATAAGATATTGCTGTTTTTCCAAAAGCCATGCAGTTTTATTCAAAACTTGGATGTTTATTTACAATTACATTTGTGTTTTTTTTTTAGGTCATGTTTACTGGTGACAATATTCCTGTACATCCACATGTTTATAGCAATGGTCATATCTGTTTGTCCATTCTAACAGAAGACTGGTCTCCAGCTCTCTCAGTGCAATCTGTTTGTCTTAGCATTATTAGCATGCTTTCCAGCTGCAAAGAAAAGGTATGGGTTTTTTAGCACTGTTGGAGTAGAGTAAGTGAAAGTTACTAGTTTTCTACTTTGCAAAGTAAGATTTTTGTTTCTGAAATTCTAAAATAGGTAAACCTACTATATCTACATTTCTATTATTGAAAAAGTACTAAGCTAGAACTGCAAACTAATCAGTGCACTAAGTACTCTTAATGTTTTTTATGGTAACCTGCTCATATATCACTGTTGGAAAAGAAGCATGAATAAGAACCCTTCTACTTGTACTAACTGTGAAGTTAAATTCTTACAATTCTGTGTAAATTGATTATCTCTAAAGGCAGTGCAAAGTGACTATTTAAATGTCTTTAGTGCAGTTGTCTAAGCTGCTTGTTTGTTCATAAATGAGTGGCAATCAGACTTCTTTTGTAAACAAGGCTACTTTTTTACTCTTGACCATTTGTTTTGGAGTAGAATTTCTGTGGAAGTTAATTTGGTCAGAGCTTGTACATCTGTGCTACCCAAATGTCTATTTATGTCACATCCCAGTCAGTCATAGTCATGTGTGTTTGGTAGAAAAATAGCACCCAGTTGCTTGGTATTATATCCTCTGACTTCGATTTTGCGCAGTGATGACACTTATGAAGAAAACTGAAGAATAAATATGAAGTATTTGTTTGATGACAGCTTAGCCAAAGTTCATTTTTCACCCACTCCAAGCTGAGATTTATGGATGGGAATTGGACCTAATTTGGACCTAATATATAACAGTTAGATTCCAGTTGCGAAGGAATTTCTTCTTTTTTTTTTTTTTAAATCAACAGCTGTTCCTTTCTTGTGGATTTTTTTCTGTTGTGGTTTTACCCTGCTGGG
>VXAL01012256.1:12977-42194 GCA_013399475.1 Chauna torquata
AAAAAAAAAAGGTGGAGTGGATTATCAGGTAAAGTCATCTCATACTTGCATACTAAACATGTACTTTTGGCACAAGTGCTGTACAATAGGTTTGCACACAGTAAGAAAGACCAGCAAATTCCCCAAGCAGATTCACTGGGCTTCTCAACCCTGTGGGTTGGATGGTGTACAGGTTATGCAGCAAATTTGCGTATATCTGTCTAGAGAACCCAAAGTAGCCCTCTACTTAGAAAATTAATTTCAAACAAACAGGTAGGTTTGAAACATTTTGTCACAAGCAGAACATTTGTGCAAGACCATCTACACAAAGATGCTACTTCTGGCTCAAAAACTGTGTTTGTCTGCAGATTCTTGAGGTGCAGTAGAACTATCTGGTGCAACATCAACGTATGCTTGTGTCTAAACATGAGTCAGCAGAGTATGCTGGCATACTGGGCTTTATTAACAAAAACACAGACAATTGATCAAGAAAAGTCATTACACACCTTTACCTGATTCTCATTAGACCACACTTCGAATACTATTCCCAGTTTTAGTTCACAAGGAATGGAGTCCACCAGGATGGTTGGGGCTGAGAGCACTTGCCCTGTGAGCAGAGGCTGTGGGACCAGGGCTGGTTCAATCTGGAGACAAGACAGCCTTCCCATACCTGCAGGAAAGTTAGCAAGAATATAAAACCTTCTTATGGAGGTGCATGGCAGATGGGCAAGAGTCAACAGTCCCAAACTAAAAGAGGGGAGTTTCCAACTGGGTCCAAGGAAAAAATTGTTCAAGGCCAAGAGGACCGTCAAACATTGGGACAGGGTGCCCAGAAAGCAGTGGAGTTTTTGCCATGGAGGTCTTAAAGACCAGGCTCTACGAAGTCCTGAGTAACCTGGTCTAAATATTGAACTCCCTCCTGACTCTACTTTGAGCAAGATGTTGGAGTGGATGACCTCCTGAGGTCCCTTCCAACCTGAATGATCCCATGGAAGGCCATCTTCCAAGTTATCAGATATTCAGCAAAGGATTACGTGAGCAGACAAATATTTCCCATTTTCTTATGGAAAGTCTGATTGCAGAATGAGTTTATGAAGAGTGTTGCAAAAGATAATGTGGAAAAATATAACAATTCTAATTCCAAAATGCTAACAAGTGAATGGGATTAAAAGCAAGATGTCTTGATTGGTAGCAGGAAGACTTAAGTTTGTAATTTTAGGAAATCTCAAACACTTTTGACATTTTGTTTAGGAACCAGTGTTGATTCTAACAGGACTGGACCAGGGATGAAAATTTTGGCCATAAGTTCACATAGCCTGTATCTTCATTTTAAAAGGGCTGTATTTGATTAGTCCATCATGCATTCTCCTACATTCTCAAATAATAAATGATGGAGAAAGCTGCAGGTCAGATTAGTCTTTTTGAGTATGTGTGCACATTAATGTTACTAAATGGTCTGTTACTGCATAATTTAGCCCACAACATACTTCTTTACATTGATTCAGTACCACACAAGTGTTCCAAGCTGAGCTATTCAAAGTTATGATGGATATCTGTCACAAGCAAATCAGAGGACCAAAGTTAAATGCCTAATTTCCTTATATAGTCCATGAAGAAAAGTAGATACTTCCACAAAATGCAGTCAGAACATCATTAACTCATCTATATTAACACATATAGCCCATTAGCTACCTCCTAGCTGACCTTTGTCATAACCTATTTCAGAGGATAGTTAATGTTACTGCTCTACATGGTAGCAAATGTCCCAGTTAGAACTGGCCAGGAATTTTCCAATTCAATAGAATAGGCATGAGAGGTTTTTCTGGAAAAGTGCCATATATATGATGAAAATCATCAGGTTCAATACTCTCCTGAAATGTATCAGGAAGCCCTCCCACATAGAGGACTCGTACACTGTAAGCCTAATAAAGAGAAAAAGTCATGGTTATAGGCAACATGATTATGCAGACTGCCTTGGAGGACCAACCTTGGCTTTCAGGTTATATATCTATAGCTTCCATTTCACTCAGAAACCAATTCATGTTGGTACAGTCAATCTTCCACAAACTCTGGAGGTAGGTTTCATCTTTAGACATCTACAACATGTATTGATATATCAGAGCTGCTCTTTTAACACTCCCTTTATTGTCAGTGGGGGAGAAGCAGGTACCAAGAAAAAATGATTCATTTGACCTGTCTTAGAGATCTCCTGAAGTATGAGATGACTCACACTCCAGCAATTTGTATTACTCTCAATTGACAAGAAAAGAAGTTGAGACAAGTGGCCCAGATGCCAGTAAATCCCAACAAAGCAAATGACACTAATACATAAGGCTAGAACCAAGAATATTCTTCTAATAAGAGGGACAAACAGTCTCATTACTACAGAATAGACAGATTTGCAGTGTACCTGCTTCAGAGATTATTGAAACAAAAACCTAAAAGCAGTATCACAGTGCTATGATCAAAACCATACATTTGAAAATCAAAATTCTTTATTTGTTGACGGTCTTCTTACACTGGTAAAGCCACAGGAAATGAGAAACTTAATTTATTTTTCAGAATCTTTATATATCTGAACCATATTATATTAGCTTTACATCCCTGAACCTGGCCACCAATCAGTGCAGCGACTTCTGAGTAGTATCACCTTTTCATTAGCATGCAAAAGTATACCTTGAGTCAACTAGACAAAAAGAACTTCAAAAATTCTGTGGAGCTCCCCTTGCTTCTCTCCAGGAGAGCAAGTTTTCTCCAAATCTGTAATTTAAAGGGTACCACTCTAAGTAGCAAAGTTCGCACCCAGTTAGCAAGTTCACAGCCACTGTTTCCATTCCTATTATTTCATCATTATAGATAACTATTTCCTAGAGCGTTTCTGGAGGACTTATGTAATTTGATGAAAATCTGTCTTGCTCTGCCTCTTTTTTTTTTTTTCATACAAAGAAGCAACTTTTGTCTTTGATGGCTGTAGAGGAAAGCTGAAAAATTTGACTGGGAGAAAGCGCTCCATCACAATTTAAAGAAACATGTTCAGAAATCATATAGCTGCCCTGTCTGCCTGTAAGGCTGCCAGGCTGTCTATCAACCCAAGCTTAGCAATGCAGCTTACCTAAACCCTCTGTCCTCCTCCCATAATGCTCAGCACATCTGCAAGGTTAATTCCAGCTACATGGAGTGACCCTCAGGGTCAGTGGAGCCTCAGCACCATATAATGTTGAAGGAAGGGACATGAAAGGAGTAGGAGGAGGCTGCAGAGGGAAATGTACACACTCCAAAAGACAAGAGAAGGCAAAATGGTAAGGATGGGACATTTGACAAAATAACAGTGTGGTCACTGAACCAAAACCTAACGAAGTATGCCTGGAGAGCTGGGGAAGAAAGGAGCTAATTGTCCTGGCTGTCTCTCCTTAAAGAAAACAGTAGCAATGCAGATCCTTGGGTGTAACAGAAGCAGTGGAACAGCCATATGGAAAGGTCATCGCCTTCCCCTGGGCTGAGAAGAGTAACCAGAGAGCACAACTTTTCACCAAAAGGGAGGTCAAAGTTCCCAGAAGATTCATACAGTTCTTATCCCTCCCCAAAAAACAGTCTTTCCATCATGCTCATTCTTGTGGGGTTTCTCTCTCAAAGGCTCGGAGCCTTCCAGCTAGATGGTAATTTCTCCCTGTGAGCAAGGGAGGACCATACATGCTGAAATGAGTTGCTTCTCCAGGTAGTTTAACAGAGATTTTAGTTTAGCTGGGCAGCATGAACAAAACGGCCAGGCAGCAGGCCATGGTGGGGAAGCAGTAGATCCAGCACCAGCACCGGTCTCTTCCCTGTGGTGGATCATCAGCAGATGTCAGACAAAGCGGATTTTGCAAGAACTACTGTTGCAAGCTAGCATAGCTGTGTCCGTACCTCTGGCAGCCAGGGGTATTTATGAAAGTAGCATAGAGACATTTGGTGACAGGCACATAACCATCTACTATTGTATTTCAAAAGATGAACATTCAGGAAACTCCAAGCAAGTCTGCAAAAACAGCAGGAAGATTCTCAAGAATTTCTTCTAGATTTTCTTAATAAAGAGAAATGAAACTTCTTTTCAAATACCGTAGTCACAGGAAAAATGATGAAGAGCCACTGCTTTATAGGTAAACAACTAAGAGAGAAAAATCTGCCATTCCTGTTTCTCACAAACTAGCACACAGGTATCAAAATAACAATGCAAGTGCCTCCAAAGGTAATTACCCTTTTTGACCTCAGTGGCTAATCAACATATTGAGGTTGTGGTTATGCATCTTGATCTGGCTGCTGCAGAGAGAAAGAAGCTGTCTACCCCAGCTCATTTCCAGATGTCTGTCACCATCACTTTACCAGAGGTTAGTGACTTGTGGACCCACTGGCATAACTATTCAGACAAGTGTTCTCTGCTTCAATAAAAACAAGCCAGATGAACTGAAATGCCATGAATATTACATCTTCTCTAGGCTGAAGTGCTGCATCTCAACTGAGTCCTGAGGTCATCACCAGAACTGTCACACCAGCAGTGCCGGGGGGCTCAAACATCTGTTACCTCTGGTTGAGGACTGTCTCTGTATTAGGAATGGAGATAGTCCCTTCTCCCCTCATGCTGTTGGATTCAAACAGCTCCAGGTCTCTTCCCTGACAACACTCCCCCCCTACAAAGTCTGTCTCTAGGGTTTTCTCAGGTTGTATTACAATCTTTCTCTGACTTGCTGCTTGCCTTGGCTGTCAACTTCTCTGGTGTTTCTGCCATCTCCACACAACCCCCTCCCTGGCAGCTTGTCCCACAATACCCATCCTCCAGCACAGCCCTCCTCCCACATAGTTCAGATCCCTGCAGCTGGTGTGTGTTTTGAGTCATAGTTCTCAGTGTTTCAGTTGTCTGCTCTCTAAAGGAGCTTAACCACTTTATGGCAGGGTAGCAAAGTGCATGGGTTCTTCAGAGAAATAGCAAATTGTCTGGCCCTTGTTCTGCATTGAAACTAGATACCGAGAATTACCTTAAGGTAGAAATTTAAGTGGCTTTCCAGTCCAGGAGTTACAGTGGGATGGGTTTTGGGAAGGGGCATTACACAACACATTGGAGGGAAGGGATGCCATCCAGAATGATCTGGACAGGTTTGAGAGATGGGCCAGTGCCAACCTCATGAAGTTCGACAAGGCCTGCGCCTGGGCTGGAGCAATCCTAAACATGAAAACAGGCTGGGTGATGAGTGGACTGAGAGCAGGCCTGCAGAAAGGGACTTGGGGGTATTGATGAACGAAAAACTGAACATGAGCCAGCAATGTCTGCTTGCAGCCCAGAAAGCCAACTGTATCCTGGACTGCATCAAAAGAAGCGTGGCCAGCAGGTCGAGTGAGGTGATTCCGTACTTCTACTCTGCTTTTGTGAGACCCCACCTGGAGTACTGTGTTCAGCTCAGGGGCCCCCATCATAAGAAAGAGGTAGACTAGTTGGGGCGAGTCCAGAGGAGGGCCACGAGGATGTTCAGATGGCTAGAGCATGTCTCCTATGAAGACAAGCTGAGAGAGTTGGGTAGTTCAGCCTGGAGAAGAGGATGCTCTGGAGAGACCTTCTAGTAGCCTTCCAGTACCTAAAGATGGCCTACGGGAAAGATGGAGAGGGACATTTATCAGGCAGTGTAATGACAAGTGATAGGACAAAGGGTAACAGCTTTAAACTAAAAGAGGGTAGATGTAGATTAGATGTTAGGAAGAAATTCTTTACTATGAGAGTGGTGAGGCACTGGAACAGGTTGCCCGGAGAAATTGTGGATGCCTCATCCCTGGAAGTGTTCAAGGCCAGGTTGGATGAGGCTTTGGGCAACCTGATCTAGTGGGTGGCATCCCTGTGCATGGCAGGGGGGTTGGAACTAGATGATCTTTAACGTCCCTTTCAATCCAAATCATTCTATGATTCTATGACAGAAACTCTAAGAAATGTGCATGGGGCAAATCTGTGTTTAAGAATTCTTTCCCATCCTTCCCTGGTCTCATCCCCCAGCCACTGATGGCTGGCCTGAAGGAAAACAGGCTATTTTTGCTCTCTGTTTGAACTGTCCCTTCCATGTGTCTGAAGAAAAACCCTGTGGCTGAAAGGCATCCTCTTCCATATCTGCTGTCACCCATCAGCCTGAACCCATAGGTGTGGGACCAGCCTGAATAAGGTTCCCCCCAACTCCCAGAACTATAGTATGTACTTTTAATGTAAGCCTCTGGCTAGTGATCTAACTTTTAAAAGAGATACACAATACAATAAGAGGTGATGGTACAAGTTATATATCCTCACAGATGTGCATGCCGTTAAATACAACTAATTTCTCCCAAATATTTTCCAACACTGGTATTTGTTGAGTTGCTTTCTGTATCCTGGTTGGTATGGCTTAACTAAAAAAGCCCATACAAAACCCATAATGAACTTACACACTTGTAAATGAGGCAGAAGTAATCAATAACTATGTTTTCCCCTGATTTTTTGACACATTTGTATTTCCTGGCCTCAGTCCATGTTTGATCTGAGAGGCTCTGTGATACATCACAAGGATCCACAGGCAGAAAGCACTCACCCTGTTATGACTGAATCTTCTGCCGTGAGATTTCTTGCCCAGTTTCTCAAGTTCACGTGGAGACTAAGCTGTCATCTGAACTTTCAGGTTTTCTCAGAACTGAATGAATTTTCTCAGACTTATGCAATGCAGTTATCATTACATTTTGTTGTTGTATACTCCCTCTTTGCTGAATGCAGCCCTATAAAGTTGTTCACCTCTAGTTCCCATTTGTTTTTATAAAGCCTATTATCTTGAAAGATTTCCTTGTATTAACAGTTTATAGCATTTTCTCCCTGAGATCTTTTTCATTCTGACCTGAAAACTTAATGCTCATCTCCCTGTTTTTTAATCTTTCAAGCTGTACCAACTGAACATTCTCTCTTGCTGTCCTCAAGAATTTTTGTAACAATTTGGCTTTGATCTTTTTGTGATTGTTATACGATCAGAGCCAGGCAAACTTCAAACAACATACAGTGGTTCAGTGGCTTGAAACAGAGCTAAATTAGAACTGTATTTTTAAATACACAGATTGCCTAAGTGTCAGTGAACCTCTGTGAATTTTATTGCTATATTTGTTTACTTTTGTTTTTATTGCACTAATCAACTCATGAAAAATTTTACTGGGAACAGGTCAATAGTTGAACTTGTTATCAGTCTGGTGTAAAAATGTAAAATCTATATAATCACATTCTTGCTATCCTTCTCTCTTAGAAGCACAGAGGGAAAGAAAACAGTGGAAAACATAACAAATGGCATAGAATGTACTGGAGGAGAGAGAGACAGCATGTGATTGTTTCTTTTTCTGCCCCAAAACCTTTCTTCTTGCAACTTCTACAGTCTAAAAGAGTAGCTTTTCCCTCTAGGGTTGCCCCCAAACTGTGGGAAATGTGTAGCCACATGCATGCAACTAGCTGTAAGGCTGCAAGTGTTTCTTCTAGAGAGACTCAGTTCCTGCTGGGGAGAAAAGAATGATGGTACTTTTCAATCAAAAAGGGAGTACTTGAGTGAAAGGACTGCTGAGCCTAGGCTAAAGTAACTGGGCATTATGAGTGTCTCCCTTACTGGGCTCAGCTGTAGCAACTGATTTCTTGGAGGGAACCTGCAAAAAATACTCATGCCTGAAGAAGGTAGGCAACAGCATGCTCAGTCCATTAGCATGTTGTCCGCTGGTAGTTACCTGTAGGATGGAGAAGTCTCCTGGTAACCCCATAACCCAGATGATGTTGCTGGTGTTAGTGCTTCTAGTGTCCCTCAGTCATAAGAGGCAGCCTAGGTAGGGGTCAGCCAAGCAGCCCTCCTCAGGCCTTATAGAGTACTCAGCCACTGGCCAAGTCTACCTTTTGTTTCTTTTCTGCAAAATAAAATCCTCCTCCCACCTTCCACCAACTCCCAGCTTGGAATGATATCACCATTACAAATTTCATATGAATGCATTCACTTCTGTGGCACACCTTATTTTCCCTCCACTACTCACTATCCTTCAGTAAAATGTTTCTGACATGGATCTTCTCTGGCATTAAACCAACAACAAGAAATCTGGGTAAGCACATAATAACTTTAGATTAAACTGACTTACAACCTCTAAATCAGCTGGACATCCCCATCTACTTTGTGAATCTCTTCTGGGCGCCTTGATCTTTTGAACCCAACCACAGCGCTTAAACATTAAGCACATCAGCACTGACATGGTTTTGAATTTGCTTAGCTCACCCTCTAAAATGTTCACAGTGCCTGGTCTGCAGATGCACATGACTAAACATCAGTCTGTGAAAGGAAGATGGCTCCACGCTTTGAAAAATCCCAGGCTGCTGTCTTGCAAGAGCCAGTATGCCTGATGCATATGCATCTTTTCCTAATTCTACTAGGCTTGAAGCTTCCTTTGATAAGAGTAAGGCAGAAAGAAAGTAGCACAGAGTGCAAGACGAGCAGAGCTTCTGAACATTGCTAAACTTTTAGCAGCAAGGTATTTCCTCAAATTAGTACAAGAAGTGTACTGAACAGGGCAGACAAACAACACTGTACACTGAACATCTTAACTACTATGCAACATTAAGTATTTATCATATATGAATAACCATTTAATACAAGGCTTATATGGGATTTCTATAATGTTTGGCAGGTATTTTTTACACCAATATTTAAGTTATGTCTGCTGGAAATATGCTAGGTAGAAGGGATCCAATCTTTTCTGCAGAGAATTGCAATAGGAAAGTAGCTCCCACCACAGAAAAAGTTTTGTGCAAGCTTTACTGCTACAACTTTCTCTGTATCCTCACCTATCCCACAGTACCAGCATTCCTCTCCTCTTCCTCTCCTGCCCCAAGTTTTCTGCCATTAACTCCTTGGTCTCTATCCAGTTTTTACCACTGACACCAGTTTTGTAGCCACTGCTGGGACTCCTGCTTCCTTGTCGAAAACCTAGATCCCTGACACAACACAACTTTTTGGCCCTCTGCCTTGGTTGCTGCTCCCTTTTCATACTCTCTCTTCCTCGTCTTCCCTAGCATGGCCACAGCTCATTTCCACAACAAGCACCCAAGTTAAGGAGCCTGCAAGGACGCAACAGACTGCAGCCTGAGTTGCCTGTGCTGGAGAAGAGCTGAGGTCCAGCAAAGCAAACCAGTCAGTGCTTCATACTCAGTGCTTTCTCCCAGGTAGGGAATGCAGGAGCTGGGAATGGGTAGAAGACCCGTTCCTTCCATGGCTACTCAGTCCTGTATTTGACAGATGAGGTAATTGTTTATGAACTTGACATGATACTCCTAGTGCAGATGAGGCTAAGCTGTTATGATGCAGGATACAGTGTACTGTAAAGGAAGATGTACATTCCATAGAAGGTATCTCTTGGAAAGGTGTAGGACAAGGCAGTACAAAGCTTCCCAAACTTACCGGGTCTAATTACTCCTTAATTTTAGTTTTGTCATTTTACATTTTTTTGTCTCAATATTACTTTTTTTTCTAAGCTCCCAGTGTCATGTGATAAAATTTTTAAAATATCCAAGTCCTCCTGATTTAAGAGAAAATTGACTGTGAAATCTCAAAAGCTTGAAGAAATTATAACAGAAGTTGTTTTATTATTGCAAAGCTTCTCTATTTTTAATCCAACTGCAGAGCTCTTGGCAGGCCCAATATGCAAAATTTTTGAGGGCTTAGGTTTGGCAGAATTACAATTTCTCTTTACAAACCCACAAAATTTCTCACAATATCAATGGAAAGAAAACCATACTGCTGAAGTGGCAACCATAGTAGCTTCAATGACCAGCATTACTGGTGCTTTTAACTTCATGAAAAGTTCTGCAATCACATCTACAAAGCAGCACTGAAGCTTCCTTCACACACTGACTTCGTGCTTTCACTCCAGTTGGCTGGAATTGGGATCATCTTTTTGCTGTATGGTTCCATGCAGGAGACTTCTAGCTCAAGGGCTAATAACAGTTCAAATAATAGATACTAACGGCAAAATAGTCCTTTGCGATCTAATATTTTACTGATTTTTAAGTTTCATATGTCTGATTGGACATAGGAAAATAAATCATATCCTCATCTTCATATGGAAAGTGTTAAAGGACCATTAATCTACTGTCCCATGTGCACAGTCTCATTCCATCACACTGCTTCTCTATCAGAACAGTAGACTACATATCCAGCATCCAAGATTAGAACTATTTTACACTTAGAAACTGAATGTTTAGGAAGATATACATGACAAAATTATACTTCTCAGCAGGCACTTTCTTCACATAGAAAGGCTATAATCCAGATTATTTCAGTATAACTGATTGCATTATTTACTGTCTGTTTGTCATGGTTTTGGCTGGGACAGAGTTAATTTTCTTCTTAGAGGCTCACACGATGCTGTGTTTTGGATTTTTGATGAAAATAGTGGCAATGTTTTTGGTTGTTGCAGAGCAGTATTTACAAGGAGTTTTTTTGCTTCTTGTGCTGCCCTGTCACCGAGGAGACTGGGGGTGCACAAGGAGCTGGGAGGAGATATAGCCAGGGCAGGTGATCCAGACTGACCAAGGAGATATTCCACACCATATGACATCATGCTCAGCCTTAAAAGCTGGGGTAAAGAAGGAGGAAGGGGGAGGACATTGGGAGTGATGGCATTTGTCTTCCCAAGAAACTGTCACACGGGATGAGCGCTGCTTTCCTGGCAGTGGCTGAACACCTGCCAGCCCATGGGAAGTAGCGAAAGAATTCCTTGTTTTGCTTTGCTTGCGCGCATGCTGCTTTTGCTTTACCTAGTAAACTGTCTTTATCTCAACCCATGAGTTCTCGCACTTTTACCTTTCTGATTCTCTCCCCATCCCACCTGGGGAGAGTGAGCGAGCGGCTGTGTGGCACTTAGCTGCCTGCCGGGGCTAAACCACAACACTGTTGAAAGTTCTATAGGATAAAGAGATGATATGGAAATTGTCATGGCAAATTGTGATCTGTCTTTAACCAAGGACTCATACCTTCTCTTCTGCTCCCAAGAGGATACAGGAGACACAAAACCTGTCTATTAATGTAGTGTAATTTTGTGAAATGCAGTTTTTCCAGTATTTAGGATAGCCAGTAGCTGGAAAATCAATGCAGAACCAGCTGATTCCTCATTATAATTTAGTTGGCAGCAATGTGCAGAGCTACAAGGGAGTAAGATTTGTTTGGGCTATTGATATGAAAGAGATTCAGCAAGTGTGTTCATACACAGCATGACTCCACATGCCAGAATGCTCTTGGAGGGGAGAAAGCAAAACAGTAAACTTTACCCATCAGATGTGTAGTGTTGTTACCAGCAGCAACAATCCTCAGGTAAACAACACTTGCACAATGGAAAAAAAAAACATCTCCTATAACAACTGTTTTTCTATGGACAAAGTGCCTCTCTTTAGCCTTTTTTGATCTCCTAACAGGCCTGGGAAGACAGGATGTATGTATTGAATTTGCTTAGTGATTTGTACACAGGCTAAAAAGAGGCTATTTTGAAAGATGCAGTGTGGTTTGGTTGTACTCTGTCATGCATCCCATTCAGTTTCTGCCATGATCTGACCCAAAGCTAGGGTAATTTGGCTAAGCAAAGGCTTCGGGATTTGACCATATATACCTTAATGTCATGGTACAGCAGAGAATATGTCTTATAATAATTCTGCACAACTGTGTAGAATTTGTGCCTTTATAAAAGAGCTGGATACCCTTTCTCAAATAAAAAACAAACAAATCATGTGCAAT
The DNA here is from genome assembly GCA_013399475.1 of Chauna torquata. Taxonomy (NCBI): domain Eukaryota; kingdom Metazoa; phylum Chordata; class Aves; order Anseriformes; family Anhimidae; genus Chauna; species Chauna torquata. The sequence continues at coordinate 24,731 of VXAL01012256.1, forward strand.
GTAGCTGTTGAAATAAAGGTTATTACTAATAAAAATAAAATGACTAGGGCCATGTGAGCAAACATGGGAACAAATGCATACCCATATGGAAAGTCAGCACTAGAGCTGAGAGCTTATGAAAACACCTGCATCTAAATTTTGACCTTAGACTTTTCTCCTTGTTATATTTCCCCAGGCTTAGCCAAAATCTGCAAATAAATAGTCCAATCAAACTGCAGGACTTCTCCAGGCATTCACTGTGTCCATCTGTTTGTGAATCAGTCACAGGGAGAATCAAGTAAACAATAAATATATGAAGATACAAATAAAAGACTTTACTGGATGAAAAAGCATATCTACTCATGCCAGGAATGTGTTGTGTGTTCTAAAACTGGCAGTATTTTTTACATTTATTCTGGGAGAAGGAAAAAAGGAAGCAGCTCAGCAGGCTTTCTGTGATTTCTTAACAGACACTTCATCATTTACTGTTTATTCCCTCTATATTTCTTCCATAGTGCAAAATTTATGCAACTGTTCATTATGTTATTATAATTTCCTCTTAGTCTGAATGTTCACAATGAAAGGGGTCACATGGAGTTTAGAAGAAAATTCTTAATTCTGTCTGAAATGTTGTTAGCTATTTCTATTAAAAGAAACATTTATGATACTGAAAGATACTGAGATACTGAAAGAATTTGAGGTGATTTTTAGGGTGAAGAAGAACAGACTAAAGGAAGAAAATCTACAATTATGTAAAAAAGTTGCTACAGTGAAGACATATTTTTTCCTCAGTACCACTGAGGATACTACAAGAAAGAGTTTAAACTGAAGCAAAGGGGAAAAATATGTTTCTCTATTTGTTCACATTATGAATGTAGTAGCCGCTGGGGTATTGTTGCCATTCTCTCTATGTAGCCACTTTTATCCCAGTGTTCAAGCCGTTCTCAGGAAGGTCTCTCTTTCTACAGTTCACCTGGTGCCAGGTTGCTCCTTAATGATGCGTGCCCAAAGACATTCTCCATTTCCCAAGTGATCCCACCTATTCATGCTATTCAAAGGCAGCTCAAGGCAGCTCAGAATTGTAGACAAACTGAAACGTTTTATACTCGTGGATGAGGGCAAAGCAGCTAAAGTAAAGGGCAGAGTGATTCAATATTTTGATGGTACTGAGGGACAGTTGGGAAGGAATGGTGAGAAAGAGTTGGGGGGCATTTATGATGGGCAAAGGAAGTCTGCACACTTAAGCAATGAATGGGAGTGATGAAGAGAAAGGTCATTCTCAAGTTGTCAGGGAGATTTTGTGGAAGGGGCCTGGAAGATGTCCTTCTCTTAGAGGCTGTTAATGGAGATGTCTTCCTCTCCCCATTCCCTCAGTCCTTCAGTACTGCGTGTAGACTTTTCCTCTTTCCTAGCACTGCGTGGGACTCCCCGTTCCCAGTCTAGTCCTCCTTGACTGTTCCCCAGACATCCTAACCTCTCAAGTGTTTTCTTTCCTCAGTTTTCTTACTTTCTCCACTTCTCATGTCTATTCAAGAAGGCTTCTCCTCCTCTAAAAAATCTGTTTTCCTGCATCAACCACCCAGCCTGCAACACCACGTCAGACCATAAGGAAAGGTGCTATCTCTAGGTGTTAGTTTGGAACTCAATCGGCAACCTTGCCATCCTATCTCTTTCCAGGTGCTGCAAGTTTTTGGATCACTACCTCTTCCCAATAATAGCAACTGCCCTGTATATCCCGATCCCATCCTCAGTTTTAGAAACTGAGGGCTCTGAACACATAATGTGAGGATTATCTATGTGTTCAAATAAGAAAATATGGTCTGGAAGAAACTACCATGAGTAGTCCATGAAAATACTACCATACTAAATCCATTGAAAACCACAAAGAGCAGTTAGCAAATGTGTGTCATTACCTAACCAGAAGGGTGTGTTGGATGGGTCTCTAAAGGGTCTATTCTAAGCATAGGTGCATGTTACAGTCATGCCTGCCTTGGAAGACAGAAGGGTAAGTATGTTTATCAAATTTGCAGGCAATGTCTGCCAGATGAGGAGATGTTACAGACATTTCAAAGAATTCAAAAATTAGAGAAATTATCTGAAATATATAGCAGCTTAATAAGCAAAATCCTACCGTTGAGTAAGAACAGTTTGCTGCATGAGTATATTCATGTACTATGCATGAGTAAAGAAATAATAAAATGAGCGGATTAAGTGTGCAAGTATATTTAGATTTTTCTTTTCCTTATAGCACTTTGGATAATATGAGGAAGAGGCCTTAAAGTGAAGTAAAAGAGATTCAGATTATATATTAGGAAATATTTTCCAATGGCAAGTGTAGTTAGGTGCTGGATTAGGTACTTGAGAAGACCAGAAACTTCACCTCTGGAGGTGTTTAGCCATTGTTTCCCCCCATTGGCCAGAAGAAGAACAAGATAAACTCTCAAGATCCCTTCCAGCCCTAATGTCCATCAGGATATAATCACAGTGTGAACACTAAGAGTGGCTTACTGCTGCTTGTGAAATACTTCACTATCTTATACAATAATACAGCTCAGGAGCAATGCTTTTTAATTTAAATATTAGGGTTTCAATTTCATATTCATATTAGAAAGCAAAAGCCTAGACAGAGACCATGTAATCTGAAAAAAAAAAAATGTTCTTCAGCAAAACCTAGACCCACCATAATATAAATGGTTTTACATATCTAAACAATAGTAAAACATCCTGGAAAGAATTAAAATCAGTCAAACTCAATAAATTATTTTTGTTTATTATTATCAATTTTTGCATGTTCTAAACTAGCAGTCAGCAAGTAAAATTGTCTCCAAAGAATCTGCCTCACCATCCCACCTACTGCGGTTCAAAAGAATTCCAAACAGAAATGCATAAGTTTTTGTGTCAGAAAACTTATTTATGAGCTCTGTCACAAATAAAACAGTCAGTACATACTATTAGGAGCAAGAATTTTGTAATACACAAAGAAGTTCTTCTATATATGCTTTGCGCCTCTGTACTTCAGGTGTATATATATGTAATTAACTGACTATTCTTTAGACACAGAACATGCAAATACTATTTTTCACCCTGATCCATTTCATCTGATTTTGATTAAATAACCTGTCTGCCTATAGTTACTTTTGAAATATAAGGAAACATTCAAAACAAATAACAGAAGTCTGCACATTTCTGGGACACCCATCATCATGTTTTTTGACAGCTGTAGACAAGACTATCCATGGTGTCCTGGTTTCAACTGGGATAGAGTTAATTTTCTTTATAGTAGTTGGTAAGGTGCTGTGTTTTGGATTTATGATGAAGGTAATGTTGATAAAACCAATGTTTTAGTTGTTACTGAGCAGTGCTTACAATGAGTCAAGTATTTTTCTGCTTCTTAGGCTACCCTGCCAGCAAGCTGGGGGTGCACAAGAAGCTGGGAGGGAACACAACCAGGACACCAGGACAGCTGACCCAAACTGACCAAAGAAATATTCCATAACATATGATGTCATGCTGAACAAAAAAAAATGGAGGGAGTTGGCTGGGGGGGACTGCTCTTGCCATTGCTTGGGGACTGGCTGGGCATCGGTCAGCTGGTGGTGAGTAATTGTGTTGTGTCTATTTTTTTCCTTTTTCCTTTCCTTTCCTCTCCTCTCCTCTCCATTATTTTTTTTGGGGGGAGGGTCTTTCTTGCTAAACCATCCTTATCTCAACCCATGAATTCTTGCTGTTTCACCTCATCAATTTTCTTCCCCTTCCCACTGCAGGGGAGTAAGCGAATAGCTGTGTGGTGCTTAGCTACCTGCTGGATTAAACCACAACACATGGAAATGCCTGCATTATAGTATCCTTCCATAGTTTGCTTTGATTACCATTACTTAGGATCTTGCAAACTTTCAACAAAAAGTGCAACCGTATAGAAAACAGTTTTGGAGAAGTATAAAATGCATACCAGTCTGAAGATGTCAAAAAAAGAATAAAACATTTTGTCAGTCCTCCTCCCACAGGGTACAAAAACCTCCCAGCTCTCAACATGAGGAAGAGAAAGGATTACATGTTACCATTATCTAAAAGTGAAATGTCATTTCCAATGCTTTTGTTTTGATGAGAATTTGTCATTAAAGTGTCTTGGAAAACAAAATGTCATGACCAGCTTGCACATCCTTTCAATATCCCAAAGTTCCTTCTCAGTGAGCCCCAAAGGTTACAGTGGACTAAACACACATGGTGCAGGAAAGACAGGAGGATATGCAGAAGGGATGTCTTAAACTGTACGTCAAATCTTTATTCACCAACGTACTGTTGAGTGGAGTTTTGCAGACATTCACACCACCCAGGGAAATGCGGTGGTCTCTATAGGCTCCCAGTTATAATCAAAGGAAAGAGGTAGACAGGAGCCTACCTTGGCATGCTCTGTAGTTACACCCAAGCCACAAAATTACATGATACAGGACATCTCAGGGTGCTGGGCTCCTGATCTTCCAAATGAACAAACTAAAACGACAATGCCACAAACTCTCATTTCATCCAAAAAGCACAGTCAGGACTTAACCTAACATACAAGGGACACAGTGTTGCAGTTCAGGCAATAGTCTTGCAGACCTCCTTCTTATGGGAACCTGAGATACTAATCAGCAAGGCAAGTGCTTGAGCTCAGATTACAGCTCTTCCACCTACACCCTGACTCCTCCAGCCTTCTGATCCATCATCTTCCCTTAGGTATATGTGATTCTACTGTATAATAAATTTCCTTGTTCCCTGAAACCCAGACTCCTGCATTACCTTTCTTGCAGAGGGTCAATTCTGGCATGAAATTCATCTCTGGTCCATGTCTCAGCTTTCTCACTAAGAGAACTAACTGAGTGACACCAAATTGGAGCCTACAAGCAAGTTGTATGTTAACGTATTCAGTGAAGATAATAAGTGAAAAAGGACCTTAGATGAAGGCAGAAACAAAGCAACTTGACAATATAGAGATGAGAAGATTTACTTTTCTGATAAGCATGTTTTCCTTGAAAAGAGTTGGATCTAATTCAGTCGCAAGAGCTGCAGTAAGCTCACATTTTCCACTTCTTAACATTAAGTTTTGAAATTCCTTTGCTATTAACCTGATTGTGCCTTAATAAAACTGAAAGAGGTGGAAGAAAATTGTGTTTGATTCTCCCATTACTCCGAAAAGCTTTTCACTGAGACCTCAGCAGATCCCAGTACCCTATCAGGACATGTAGTAAATTTTGTAAACTTCAGACAATCTCAAAAGAGGGTATCATGGTTTTGGCTGGGATAGAGTTAAATTCTCTTCATAGAGGTTCACACAATGCTGTGTTTTGGATTTTTTGATGAAGATAATGGTGATGTTTCAGTTGCTGCAGAGCAGTGTTTACACAGAGCCAAGGACTTTCCAGCTCCTTGTATTGCCCTGCCAGAGAGGAGGCTGGGGGTGCACAAGAAGCTGGGAGGGGACAGGACCAGGACAGCTGACCCAGACTGACCAAAGGGATATTCCATACCATGTGGTGTCATGCTGAACAATAAAACTGAGGGGGCTGGCCGGGGCAAATTGGGGGCCACTGCTCGGGAACAGGCTGGGCATCGGTCAGCGGGTGGTGAGCAATTGCATTGTGCATTGCATTGTGTACACTTGCTTTGTATATTCTTTTACTATTATCATTATTATTATTATCATTATTTTCCCTTTCTTTTCTGTCCTATTAAACTGTCTTTGTCTCAACCCACGAGCTTTTACACTTTTTTTAATGATTCTCTCCCCCATCCCACTGGGTGGCAGGGGGAGAGTGAGCAAACGGCTGTGTGGTGCTGAGCTGCCTGTCGGGTTAAACCACAACAAAGGGTAAAATAATGTAGAATGAGAGAGAGAAAAAGAGTACAATGGCCCAGTAGTGCCTGCCGTGGCCAGTGGAAAGGCAGAGTTTTGGAGGAAACACAAACACCATTCTGCATTGTATATTTCTCTTATATCATTAATCCCTACCCCACATCCTGTTTTCCCACAGAAAACAGGAGCTAGGAAAAGAAGGGTCGGGGAGGCCTCTTACTTGAGAAAATGCATCCTTTGGATACAAGGGAAAGAAGAATATGTAAATAGACCGATTTATACCAAATTTATACCGTGGTAAGATCAGCTCTGAGTTTCTTGTCACATTTTTGTTCCTCCCCCCTCCCCCCCCTTAAACTAATAGTAAAAGAATGACAAAAAAATTCCTCTAATTGAGGAATTGAGCTCAAAATAGTTTTATATCAGACAGGATCCTAAACCTAAATGTAATTTGCAGATAATTTTTAGATATTCAGAAATATCAGAAATCATTAATTCAAAACTAACACACAGCATTTAAATAAAAACACTCTTAACTACTTGTGCTATCATAAAATAGGTTCAGTTTGCATACCTGAGAAAACCGAAGGGCATAATCCATCAAGGGAGAATAATCCTCCATTGGGTTATAAACACAAATCAAGGGAGTATAAAACCTATGTAATGTCACAGTTTTATATTAAAACATAAATGTTAGCACCAGGATAGATTTTGCTTTCAAGATACAGATCTGTTTTTCATTGCCTCTGGGTGAGCTCATTACATGCCAGGTTGACTCTAGTTTGGTTAGCGATGGATATCAGCAAGCTGCTTTCTAACTGTATGAGGGTGGTGATACGTTCAGCTTGATCTGGCATGAAATCTTTCAATAGCAGAAATTTCCCTTTTTGATAAAGACTCTAGACCTCCACAGGAAAATTGTGTGCTTGCTCATCCTGCATGGCTTCTACTGGTAGCAAAATTTTCACAAAGGATGAAATCCTAAACCCTGTGATGTGAATTGTGGTTTGGAACAGGATAAAAGTGTATTGACCCAAATTGATTCAAGTTAGAATCTAAAGTGTATTGACCCAAACTGAATCTCCTCTTTAGAAATTCTATTTTCAAAAGTTGTATCTTTGTATAACACAAGTATGCATTTATACTTGTAACTGTATATTGGAATGCAAACAAATGAGGAATATGGAATATTGATATCAGCTTTGTTTTATTTGGGTTATGAGGTGTAAAAGCTAGTTTTCATCCTCTTTTGGGGAGGGAAATGCAAAGTGCAGCAATAGCACAGAATTAATTATTAACTGTCCAAAGGATCTCACAATGTGCTTGTGTTACAACCTAAGCATAAGCTATATCTCTTCAGATCATAACCTTTTATAATGTTGAAAGACCATTATGCAGAATTTTCCTTCTAAAGAAAACAATCTAGAGGGGAGATGAATGGCCTTATTTGCCCTAAATGAAATTTCCCTTCTGAGCGTATGTAGATGTCATCTTGGCATACAAATTCCTTTCCCATAGGCTGGCACCTGGTAGAGGAGGAATGACAGAAACAAAGGTATGAATGAGAAGTGGTCAACTTTGCTCAATCTGAAGTCAATGGTATTTTGAAAATCCTGACTGAAAGCCAGGTATAACATGGTTAACAAGGAAGTAAGGATTCTTCTGCTTGAAAATCTTGACATTTTCTACTTTTGTTATTGTTCCACTCCATGATTCTTCAGAGTGAGGGGGAATGGCAGGGGCAAAAGCAAAGGAAATAGAAGACAGAAAGAAAAAGAAAGATTAGGAGAAGAGAAGGCTGCCCTTGGATGGCCAACAGTTCTTCCAAAGGTCAAGTTTTTGATATGGATATAGCGTAGGGGCCTGGCAGAGTCTGTGCTGATAGAGGCCAAGAAAACCAACCCAAGCAATAGAAGAGAGGACATGTTTTTGCTTGCGCCTGAGGGAGAGTGCTCTGTGATGAAGGCTGCTCACCTCCACCCCAGGGAAGGCCATAGCCCACCCTTTATGACGGGGCTCTGATAAAGGTGGGAAGAATGGTTCTGAACGTGAACTTGGAGCAAGAGGTCTGCATCTTTACCAAGGCTAACCTCAGCAACTTTCAGCATGCCAGGTATGCTTGGCAACAGCTGGGTGGTAACAAGATGCTGCCCTAGGTGTGGTGATGAGCTGTTACAGTGGATCTTGCCCATTTAATCTTATGTAACTGACACTGCTGGAAAACTCCAATTTATGGCATCCATGGCACCAGTAGCTGAATGCAGACAAGGAGCAAAAAACTGTTTAGCAGTTTTGGAAAAAAAAAAAAAGAAGAAGAAGAAGAAAATTGGGGAAACAAATGCCCAGCACGTAGGAAAACAAATCCATATTGATACTCAATAGTCATGTGGTGAGAATAAATGCAGCAGTCTAGAATTAGCAAAATAATCAAACAATGTTGAAGGGTAGAAGAGGGGCATCAAAGCCTGTGTGATTCACTTCCTCCCAAATCAATGCATGTAGTTTAAATTTAAGCAATCTCACAGTCAACACAGTTTCACAATATTTCAGGGTTGTGGGTTTTTTGGCTCTTGTGTAACTTGCACATGCAATACAGAAATGCAGTGTGATGTTTTATCTTTGCTTTTAAGGGAAAAATTCGTAAGTTTTCATAAATTCCCATTAGAACTAAGACTTTTAAGATAACTCCACTGCTCTGTATGCCCTTAAATGTTCTGGATTTTTTTTGTCTGTGATTCACAGATGCAGACATTTTGAAATCAAAAGGGAACATCATGAGTTACTGGGTTGATAAAGCATACTCAATGCACAGAAAGCCACTTGCTGCTTTTCAGATTAAACATAATGGGAAACACATAAAACAATTTTAATTGCCTTTAAACTACATTATCCAATGTTGGTTACCATCTATACTAAGAGTTGTTCACATTTCTAGTCTAAAGATTTTTTTTGCCAACTGGATCTCATTATGTCATTCTGTGTTAGATGAAATAAAAGCCTATTGGAAATTTCTTCTATAAGGCAAATACTAGAAGACTGATCAGGTAAGCTTCCAGTTTGCTCTTCAATGAACTAATCACTTTGAGTTTCTTTAGTTTTTCTAAAGTGTGTTTTCTGGATATCGATTCATTCCTGAGGTACTTTTCCAAATGCCATCAAACTTCTGAAAAAAGTACAGAGGCTATAACCAGCCAGTACTCCAGAAGCAGCTGAACTTCTTCCACAGTGTTGAAATCATCTTTTCAATTCTATTTGACTTCTCCCTACTTATGTGTCCAAAGATTACATGCTTCTTCTGAATACCACTTTGCCCTGGCAGTACATGCTCTTTACCTAAGAAACTAACTCATTTTTAGAACCACAGCTTTAACAGAGGAAGACCACAATCTCATAGAAATGGCATCCTTACATTATTCCAAAGTGCTCACACATTTGTCTACTTTGAAATGAGAGATGGTAGACCCTCAGAATTTCCATGTACTATTGTTATCATTTTGTTATATTGCATTTTGTGTTTTCATTATTTTACATTAAACTAAATGTAAAATATCTGCTGTCCATAATAGAAATGAATAACTTGTATCATGCCAACTCATATTACAATGATATTCCATATGCTATAATGACATGGATATTGTAGAGTTCTGTCAATAAACAATGTCTCATTATGTCAAATTATTTCATTACCAGAAAACAGGACACGTTTTTTTCCAAACAAATATGAAGTTTTAATATGTATATAGTGATAGATAGCCTGTAATTTTCAGTGGAAATAAACCCTATTCTAACCTGTCCTGTGGTTATAAGACTATAAGGTAAGTAAAGGCATGAAATGTTTTAAGTCCTTAAGAATTGTTCTTTGTTTTCTAAATATCCAGCATAAGCTGTGGTACAGTAGATGGATCTCAGAAGCATTATACCTATATACCACTTTAGCTGAAAATTTCAAAGAAAGTTGGCTACAAACAAAAGACAAAATTTACCCAACTGTTTTGCTCTCTACATTACTAGAGGTTGAGACACTCATAGCACAGTAGAAGAAGTACATGGGCTCTGACAGATTCATGCCAACTTCACATTGCATCCATCATGTTAGGCTTACTCATGGGCAAAGCTGAGAAATTGCCTTTGCATGTAAAAGTGAAATGTTGCTTCTTCTGAAGAGCTAGAATTCTACCTGCTAGCAGTTTTATTGGGATATTAGAAAACTCCAAATACACTATTGGATAGAAGATAGTGTAACATGAGGCATCTTTGCTAAGAACAGTCTGAGGGCAAGTAGGAAATATGCTAACTGAGCCAATGCACCTGTTTTCAGGTTTATTACATTTAGCACAGGGGAAAACAAGAGAGAATTCATAGTAAAAAGAGTACAAGCTTTATACTTTAATGGACTTTGCTGAAGCTAGGACCAGACACAACTCCCTAGTCTTTTCTCAAGGGCAGTGAAAGCTCAGCTCAGATGACGATGAGAATAACGGGCTGTGAAAATTCGTATTAAGATGCCAAAGGCCAAGCTAAAGGAAAAGATTTCGTTAATTAATTATGGCATGATCAGCTTGAAAAGAGCCTTACAATGTTGCACGTTAATAAAGCAAAGGAGGATGTTATACCTACTCAGTACAATATTTTTAAACATAACAAGAACTTTTGAGTATTTTGTTAATTTTCTTTTAAAATAGCTTTCTTTTTCTTTTCATTTGAGCTAAAGCTAAATCCTTTCTTTGTAAATCATTGTTTAGTTTAGCTTTCATGACCTCAGTTCACTGTCCTGTACTTTCAAAGCTCAAACAGCTGAATCATCTAATGAATTAAGCTATAAATATAATTGCATTTGTTTCCTCTTAATGAATCATGGGTTCACAGTTGCAATTCTGCTAAAGACTTCTGTTAATCAAAAATTAAGCAGTCATTGAAAAAAACATATTTTGATTTTGAAAGCAAATTCTGAAACAAATTCAGTTTTTCAGATAAGAACAAAACATAATTTCCATAAGCTGTAAATCTGCTCTTTTCCAGAAAGCATAGGAATTCAAAATTCCAGAGAGATAAGGGAGAGAAAAAGGTAATAAAATGTATATGAACTTTAATTGTTTTTATCAACCTAGCTCTAGAATTCAGTAAAACAACAGGAAGTGGCTTCTTTCCGATTCATACTATGTTATCGTTATTTTCAAAATAACTAAACCTTTCAAGAGAAGGTCATTTGTCAGCAAGTTTGAGATGAAGTGTAAGTTTTCAGATGAGATTGGCCATGGACCAAATAACAAAATAGGTGTCCTGGTTTCAGCTAGGATAGAGTTAATTTTCTTCACAGTGGCTGGTGTGCATCCTGTTTTGGATTTAGGAGGAAAATAAAGCTGATAACACAGAGATGTTTTAGTTATTGTAGAACAGTGCTTACACAGAGCCAAGGACTTTTCAGCTTCTCATACCACCCTGCCAGCGAGGAAGCTGGGAGTGCACAAGAATCTGGGAAGGGATACAGCCAGGACAGCTGACCCAAACCGGGCAAGGGGATGTCCCATACCATATGGCATCACATGGGACAATAAAAATGGGAGGGTTGGCCGGGGGCAGGTACTGCTGCTCAGGGACAGGCTGGGTATCGGTCAGTGGGTGGTGAGCAATTGCATTGTGCATCACTTGCTTTGTATATTCTTTTATTTATCCTATTATTATCATTCTCATTATTATTTTGCCTTTCTTTTCTGTCCTATTAAACAGTCTTTATCTCAAACCACAAGCTTTTTCTTTTTTTTTTTTACTATTCTTTCCCTCATCCCACTGGGTGGCAGGGGGAGAGTGAGCAAATGGCTGTGTGGTGCTGAGCTGCCTGTCGGGTTAAACCACAACAATAGGAAACTGAGGAAGTCTGGATAGAAAAGAATAAATAAATAAATAAGCTAAATTAAATAAATAAATAGAAAGGCACTGAAGAAGTACTAGGGGGAGATCACAAGGGGGAGAGGGACAAGCTCACACTGACGTGTGCAAAGGTAGAGGTGGAAGAAAGCAATCTTACTCAGCTTGGAAGACCCCATATAGCCCTCCCACAGGACCCACCTAAGCTAGACATACATTTCTCCTTTTTTGGGCACTGGTTGTAGGAGTAAATACATTTGAGCTGGATGAGAGCAAATGAGGAGGGGAGCTTTATCAAAATAAAAGTGAACTAAGATGTGCATCCGTTGCATGAAAATGTGGCTATGGACTTGACATAAGAATCCAATGCACCTCTTAATACAGGAGTCACCTGGCACACATGCTTTGCTTCCTCTCCCTCTCTACCAGCCTTTTTTTTTTTTTTTTTTTTAAACACAAAATAGTAACAAAATATTGTGCAAAATTTAGGCTGCTATTAAAGAAAAGTTGACCAGTCTACATCTAATTTACAGTATTCTGTTCTTCCAGTTTGGAACCCAGTTTCTCAGTTTTCATTCATGCTGAATACTCAAAAGTCTCTTTACTTAAGCAGGTAACATAAGAGAGAACCTTGTGTTGTTTACTTCTTTCCACCTGTTTGTAGCCTAATGATGGTTGGAATTAACTGGATTTACTGTCCTTTGAAATGCCCAAGTGTACCAAAATCTCCCACAGAAAAGCATACAAAATTAAAGGCTGACAGTTCCATTACCTTCAGCCTGTTACTCATTCTGCATGTGAATAATAACTTACATTTGTCCACCTTTCCAAAAATCAAGAACTGGAGAGGAAAGGAACAGTACATTTGCATCTGCTCCTTCTTCTAAAGTATATTCTTGTTGAGAAACTCCATATGGTGGAAAACAAAACAAGCACAATGAAAACCAGTGTTATGCAACATCTATTAAAAACCAGATGAGTCACAACACAGAAAGTTGCCATGCCTGAAAGAAACTCTAAAAACCAACTAACCTCACTAGAGCCAACTCCTGTGAGATCTGAAGGAATGTTTGCCATTTTGGATAGATGTTCCCAGAAATGAGTTTGGCAATTGCTGTATCAGCATTATGAAGACAGATCAAATTTTCCTTGATTATCCTTCTCCAATACTTCTAGGGAGACAATTTCATATACAGAATTCCAGTTAAATGTTGAAAGAGTAAGAAAATAAAGAAGGAGAAATATATATTTAGATATTTAATGTATCATTCGCTGGGAAAAGCAAGACAAAGAGAACTGCAGTTTTCAGGATCAGTCTCATACTGTATATTAACTCTCACAGAGCCAATTACTACTGAAATAAATGATTTTAACTGTTGGAGTTGTTATAAATGATGAGTTGCTATAACTGAGCTTTATTAGATTGAAGTTAGGCCATGAATCGGAAAAAAAAAAAAAAAGAAAGAAAGATTGAAAACACTCATGCTGTTTTACAGAATTAGCTTTGCTTTACAGGAAAGCCTCACGTCTGTCTGAAATTTGGAGTGGTCAGTCTCTGGTTTTACCTCAAGCAGGCCCTGAGGCAGAAACCTTAAATACCTCCCTTAGGGGAGGAGTGGTTATTCATCCTCTGCTTCTACTGAGGTCCAGGTAGGGAGGGAAAAGCAAGGTGCCTGACAAACACTTTGTGCTGAGAAAAACAGGGGTAAACTAAAGGGTAAAGGAGAGGTACCATCTCTGACCTTCCCCACTCAGCTAAAGAAACTATTTCAGACACAGAATATTGAGTTTCTGACAACTATGCAAATACTAATAAATTGTGCATAGTGCATAAGTTGCACTTAGCACTTACTTTTTCTGGGCTTCTGCTAACTTCATAGGACTTTGTTATAAGCAGCAAAATACACATGTATTTGACTCAGAGTTTATCTTCACCAGAAAATGGGCAATAATTCTGAGTGTACACACGGAGAGCTATTCTGGAAAAGCTATTGCATTTCCTGTCAATTTCCCCAGGCAAATAAAATCCTTCAACCGCTAATATTGATTTTGAACAGCAGCCAGTGAGAGTGCCATAAGAACTATACAGTTAAATGACAATTTAGACTTTCTTCCCCTCCCCTTTAGAAGCAGAACTAAAATGTCAAATACAAGTGAAAACTAACGTTTTCTAGACAGTGTGCACATGTTTATCTGTACAACTGCATTATGCTACATCAGGAAGAAGAATATAGCCATGCCAGCAATGATCTGGATGACTGAAGCAGTTATATTCATGATATTCAGAATCTAGCACTCTGTTTCTCAGATATTGATCACTCCTTGAAGTGCAACACAAAATAAAAGGTCTTCATGCCAGTTTATCCTTTAGACAAATTGGTAAAATTGAGCCTGCTATTAAAAAGCCTGAAATTATTTAAAAAAAAAAACAAAAAAAAAAAAACAAAAAAAACACTTGCTATAACTGATTGTCACCAAGGACTTTGTCAGTCCTTAAATTGTAGTTTTTTTCATTTCTTCTGCCACTCATCATTACCCTTTGTCACCTTATTTGTTCTAGTCAATTTAATTCATTGATGTTGGTTGCAAAGGCTATAAAACTCTATGTGATTCTTGGTGAGTTTGAGTCAGTCTCATACATGATAAGTAGAGTGTAGACTGTCAGATCGTCAGAGATGCTGTTAGACATGGATTGGAGAAGAAAACTGCCAGAAGACTTAAAGAAGAATTCTGAGTATGCACTTTTTGCTCTCTGAAATGTAAGAAAGCATGCTGATAACTTCCTTGATTTCTATTAAAAAGGAATTTAAAAGGGCATGAAAAAAAAAATAATTAACTCTAAAGAGTATAAACTTTTCATTTCATTGGATATTCTCTAAATACCAGAGCAAATCAAAAGATTTTCTATAAAGGACTTGCTATTATTTTAATATCTGTGTTGTATTACCCACTAAACATCTGATACATCTATAGGAGACCTATTACAAGCCTGAAAACTGATGGAACAATTCAGTTTTCAAAATTTTTGTAGGTATCTGAACCTCAGCTGAGCAACATAGTTGAGTTTAAGCTTGCCAATTTTTCAAGCAGACCAAGAACCAATTTCCAGAGAGCTCAGAAGCAAATATCTTTGCGCTTGAACCTCAAAGTCTAAAAGCGAAGTCATTAAAATGACTTATAGAGAGCCACACAATGTAGAACTGCAGCTCTCCTTTGCTTTGACTGCCTTTGGGGCAGGAGTAGGAGGCACCACTACCCCTCGTCTATTGTAGATGATAAATCTGCATCTTCATTTGTGAGAGCAAACTGAGAGCTCAAGGCAAAGAATCAGGAAGCAGAAGTTCCTTTTTTATATAAAGTGAAAGAAAGCATCCACATCAACTCCCCAGTCAAATCATACAAGCAAATCTTTCAGAATTGTATTGTTAGACTCATAGAGATAATTCTGTTACAGCAAGATTGATGGATCACTTATTCCAAGTAACTTTATTATAAGCTACTGATTAATCAATCTGAAAAGCAGTCAGTGGAAGGAATGGTTGAGTATCTATGTTGGGCCATCTTCATCTGTTATAAATAAATATTTAGACCCAGAAGTAGTCAAAAGGGAAATAAGGGAAAAACATGAAAAAAAACTTCTGAGAAATAGGTCAAAGACCAAACTATTCCTTTATTGAGTCTAACTCTTCTAAGACATGACTAATCGGCTCATTCAGAGAAAAGAAAAGTGGTCTGCACCATGCCAAAGCCATAATTTTCCCCTCTACAGACATCTCCAAACTAACTTGACTGAGTGAAATCCAGTACAGAAACAATACAAATTCAGATTCACCACTGTTCTGATTAGTCCACCATGTTCTGATTAGTGAAAGGGAAATCAAATTTGCATAGTTACCTTGGTATGAAATGTACCCCAAAAGCCTACACAGACCACAGCACTGTCTCTGCCGGGTGAGTAGCTAAAGGACAATGCGTGATGCACCCATGAGTTAATCTCCCAGCTTCATGAAGTCATAACTTCAGATAGATTTCTCTTCCATTCATTTGGCCAATGTTTTTATTTCTTTCTTGCTTGCTTTCTTTCAGAACTCCATGGACGGGATACTGGTTTCTTCAGGCAAGATGCAAAGCGTGATGCAAAATTCTGAGAACACACGGGACTGACAACAAACACTAGCAAAGGAGACTGAAGCTCTTTACCCTGCAAGCCAAAGAGAAAGGGGAAACCAGCACACATCCAAACAAGACTTCACATCCTTGCCTTTTGTCCTCTTCACTTCATCTCCAGGCTTTCCTCATCTTTCTGCCACTTTCTAGGGCCAGAAGCATCCCTAGCTTCATATAAAATTTTAAGAATTTTACTTTGCATCTATTTGTGGACCAGTCAGCTGCTAAGAGTCTTTCTTTGTCTTGATTACAGCACCTGGTTATTGCATGTCTGTGAAATGAAACTGAAGGATTTAAGCTTGAGTCTACAGAAGACTGAAGGAAGGCATGGTAACAACTTCCAAATATGTAAAGAGGTGCTCCAGAGCAATAAGATAATAAAATAATTTCCCAATGACAGTGAAAGCTCCAGAATGCTGGAAATCTGCACCACCAAGCATCTTTAAGAGATTAGATGGACATTTGTCATAAATAACCCAGGTATAGCTGATCCTGAGTTAGGACTTGGGTTTGGACTAAGCTGACCTCTTGTGTTCTGGCTATTTCTGTGATTCAGTGGTCTTCTGGCATGCTGGTCACAGCATTAAGCTTTGCTTTTGTTGAACACCTTTCTGAACTATGATTTAAAAAATAACCTGCTCTCATGTGGTATCAGAGGGAAGCTGGAATATTTCCTCTGTCTCATCCTGCTACGGTTTCACACTCATCTTCTTGGATATGTAAATTGGCCTTGGTCTATATATAACTCTGAGAGGAAAAATGAAGCTATGGTCCAAAAAGAACTGCAGACTCTTATACTGCAGGGTATTTCTTTTTCTATGTATGAGGCCTGAGGCATGTATTTCTGTCTCCTTTTCTCTTCCATTCAGAACCCTGCATCTCTGGAACGGGTCGTACATTTGCCACTGCAGGTTTTCCTTCTCTCTCATCCATTTGAAATGTTTTCAGAACCGTGAATTATTTATCAATTATTCACTGAAGGAAAAGTCTTTCACATTGCATCCACAAAAGTGACCAGCAAAAAGTAGAAAACCATACTCTTTAAATGGCTTTATGACTAGAGATTATTTATTCAGATAACAACTAACTTATATTGCCTGTCTCCAGTCAGGTATTCAAATAAAAACAAGCTATAATAATCACTTTTAAACCACTGATGAAGGAGTTCCTCTCTAATGATACATAAGTTGAATGTGCCGATGGTCTTGAAAGCCTGCAATCACTTCTGCCTTGCTTATGTGTTCTGTTCTCCAGCTGGACAGATGCCAGCTATAAATCTCTTGGCTCACAAATGAAAGAGACAACTTGCAGTCTCCCTTTCTGCTGGGCCATTATTTGTGATTTATGAGTGTTTGGGCAATTACTAGTGTTCCATAAGACCATAGGCAAGTCTCAAAAGCTGCAGAAATTAGTATAACAATGAAAGACAATCCTAAAACTGCAAAATTAAAGATTTCCTGATTTCTACTGATTAGGCTGTTGGTTGAAGAGCATCAGTCTTCTGTTGAAAAATAAGCAGCACTCCTACATAACACAAGCAATAATTTACACATTGCAATTGTTTTTCTTAGACTACACAAACACTAAAAACCTTAAATTAGTGAAAAAATAACATCAAAC
>VXAL01012256.1:42229-58091 GCA_013399475.1 Chauna torquata
ATATATATATATATATATATGTTTTGATGCTATAGCATCATTTCAGATGTTCAGCAATTTGTATAGCATATTGCTATTCTTATTTTTCACTGTACTGGTTTCTCCTGGGTGCACAACTTCTGTCATCTACAGAATGAAGTAAAAGACCACTGAAAAAGCGCTACTGAGGCACACTACTGACAACAGAATTGTTATTAGTGGTAGGCTGATTATTGCTTTGATTTACCTATGGGAGCAGAAAAAAAAAAAACTGCAGTTCAGCAATGTAAAGGCAGGAATTCCATGCTATGAGCTGGCAGGGAGAAAAAAAATTCTTAGAATCATTTTTATTGTGCAAAGAATCCTATATTTTGAAGTACCACAGCAACTTTTTTCTTCTTTGTGGAGATGGAGACCTTGCATTGAGACATCATCACGCTCACTAGCATGGTGGATGGCATATCTCTACAGTGACCCTTGTTCATCCCATCTGTGAGTGGCTATATGACTATGGACCCCATATGTTGCACAGATCGTTTTTCCTTAAACATCTCTTCATGAGCATCAAAGTCAGCTTTACTAATAACTGCTACACTGTACAAAACTGATACCTTGCCTGGGTCTAGGATGGGAAGAGGGTAAGTCTGATGCTCTGGCATCCAACAAATTTTTTGTTCCAGGGCTTTCATCAGATCAATTAGATTGACATTACGTCTCCTTGAGCCACTTGAGTCAAATGTACAGTAAGGTCATTGGTATCTCTGTGTAAATATGTCTTAAGGTAAGGATAAGTATACTATTCAAATGCCTTTTTTACCTGAATCCACAGAAACCAAACTCCTACCAAAGCACTGACGTGAGTAATATCTGGTCCCAAAAAGCACCTTATAAACACAAGTCACAGGATCAGACAGGAATTCGCAAATATGCCATCAAAGCATTTTTGTAATTTCATGGACTACTGTGATTTAACTACAAACACACAAGTCACAATGAAGCCAGAGAGTCACGTCAGACTATTATATACTACCTAGACATACCTTTTGACAGAGAAAGTCTATCTGTTGTAAAACACCACTTTATTCAACACAAACTAACAAGATGCCACTAATGGCTACTACATAATTAAGGCACATGGCCTAGAAGGCATGTGGCCTTGACTAGAATAATACATTGGAGTTCCCAAATTGCCATAGAGTTTTACATGAACAGGGCTGCTGCTATTTTCTCATCTGTGTCTGCAAGCAGACACCAACACTGACATTGGCTCCTGCAAGGAGAGGCCAACTGATGCTCATAGGGACAGATGAGTTTTTTCATGTGGCTAGACAGAGAGAAACACAGGCAATCTCACCAGCTGTTTGTGTGAGCAGAAGTGTGTCTACTGGCCAGTAAAGAAAAAGCATGGGAAAAAGGAGTACATTCCTGCTTCCAAAAACAGAGTTGAACTACAAGTTTAGACTCCCTTGTGCACAATACTGTAGGCAAAACTAATGAATAGCCCCTTCCACCTAAACGTTGTGTTTTAAATAACCAGTTTCAATCCATACATCAGAGATGTATTTTAATTTCAAATGAATTTTTCAGCATTACTAAGACAAAGATATCTGGTTTACAACCGTTGTCTACAGTTTAAAATATCAACATTAACATCATGGTGTTTAAAATTTATTTTTTCAAACAATGTTACAAGTCACAGTTACAGAAATAACCATTACCAGAAATAGCATATTTTAACTAAGTGACTTGAAATACTGGTTTCCTATATAGGAAACTGAAGGTTAGTTTTAGCCAGTATCATCATTCCACTCCAGTCTTCTAGCCAGTAACTAGAGCAGTATCTGTCTTATGTAATGGAATATCTCTGACAGCTCCAGAGGAGATAATGGTAGTACCAGTCAGATAACATCAAAGTCATTTATCCAACATTATTTCATTCATCTTCCACTCCATCACTACAAATAGAGTGAGAAAATATCTATGCTATATAAAGATTTCTAAAACAAGAGAAGTTGCTTACTGTATCTCCATTACGTGTGCAGAAATAAATCTCCTTGATATATCTTTCCCGCAACTTACCATGAGTGACATGTCAAAATCTTTAAGTTCCTATCAAAATCTGGCATCTCTTCTAGATAATAGAGGGAAAAATGCCTGGGGGCTCTGAAAGTTCAAATTATTTTTATTAACTAACGTCATGATTTATTACATCTCCACTGAAAGGCAAGAGTCCAGCTGAAGATATCAAAAGTTCATCTAAATGGAGAAAACAAATTGATAGCATTGAATTGCATTAGGAGCAAATGTGTGTTTTGCAAATGAATTTGGGTGAAGTTTATCTTTTTTCTTTATTTTTTTCTTTCTGTGTTTTGTTTTGTTTTGTTTTTAAATGAAGCACTTTGCAAGTTTAGTGGTGAAGATGGGATTGTACGCTATGGACAGCATTATTATGCTGCAAGGTTAGAGATACAGGACTGCTCCAGTATGATTTAAAAGGAATGTATTACCACTGGTATACAACTCTTTATATGCATGACAATGGGTATGTTGGCACTACATCTAAACTATGATTGCATTCCTTTTCTAGACAGGTTTGTCCACATTTCTGTGCTTAGGAGAAAAGAAGCATGTAGGAAAATGAAACATTTATGTTGCTAATGATATCCTCTTCCAGCTGGAACCACCGGAGAGATTTCATATAGCTTGGTATCTCATTTTAAAAATGCCCAAGTCAATTACCAGCCTGCAATAGATAGTTTTCTCATAAGCATGTAAAAAACATGCTGCTGAGAGGTGTAATGAAGGTTCCACAACAACAATATTTAGGATTGCATTTGTGCACTGAATTATGATCAGAGTTCCTACTACTAGCTTTCAAGACACTTAACTAGCAGCTACATTCTATGAATATATATATAACAGAGCCTAAGCTATGTAATGTGATGCAGACAGCAAGGTAGATGGGTATTTCAGGCAAAAGCTGTGAGGATCCTGGAGACAAGAGGAGCCATGCATGGTATGTGGCTTTCCCTTCCTTGTCACAGCTATTACCTAGTGTTTACAAACTAGAGTCTTGATTTTGGTTTGTATTGAGCTTTCTCCACAACGCAGAAGCCAAAACCTGTCTGTTTTTAGTGAACAATCTTCAGCTTTAAAAATAGTTACAGCAAGATGAACTACTTCTGGATAGTTCTGGCTTTCAAAAGCAGCTGAGTAAGAGCACTGAAAGAGTTACAAAGAAGTTCACAGCATCTTCTGTGCTAGTCTCTCGCAGTCCCACCACTTTGGGACTCGCTTATATGGATACGGCTGGAGAGGTTTTTCCCATTCTCATCAGACATTATTTGAGCAGCAGAACCTGTGGGTGAGAGGCTGATCAGTCTTCATTCTTTTCAGATCAAAATCTAGGAAGTTCTGATCTGGACTTTGTCTAGGCCAATCTTTCATTGAGATACATGACAGCAGGTAGTCTCTTCACTCAAGTTTTTATCTTTAAAGCATTATACAAAAACAAATAAATCTCCAAACTGTTAGGATTTAGGTAAGTGATTATTTCACAATTGACACAAGTGACTGAAAAATGTTAGAACTTTGAACCAATAGCTGGCCAAATTCAAAACTACAAATTCATATCAGTTAGTGACTGTTCGATTCACCCAGAGGGTTTGCAGTCTTTCAGTGATGATATGTGGACAGGAGCGGAAAAAACCTTTTGTCCAGATAACATCTTATTCATTTACTAATACTGTCATAAGGTTGCCAGCAAATGAATGCCATGAGCAACTGCAAAAAGGAAGGCAAGTTCATATACTGACTACATCTTAACAAGTAAAGGTGCATCAGCTTGACTTAACATATCAACACTCACCAATGCAGGAAAAAAAGGATCATTTTCAATATTATTGTTAAAAGGAATGATAGGACAAAACAAGTTTTTAAACTTACTTGTAAAATGAGCATACTTCCAGACCAAAAGATTCAGCATGGGAAATGAATGTTTCTTTAGTATAGAATATGCTCTGGTACATTGGTGGGAGAGGTAATGTTCACAATGCAACTATCCCAGTAGCAGCAATAATTTTAATTAAATCAAGGACGCTTAAAACCAATTAATCATCAAACCTATAGAAACTTGAAAGTGTGTGCTGAGGGATGCCAAACTACAAACACAGGGATGCAGATTACAGAAAATATGACCAAATCAAGATTTACCAGTGCAACACCTCCTGAAAGTCGAGATTGCAAGATACAGCTTGTCCCGGGAGCCAGGATGTATGCAAGCACGGAAGGTATAAAGTTCGTCACTGCTACTGGCATAATGTTTTATAAGACTTAATAGTAATTAATAATTGTTTCCAGAGTAGTAAACTTAAGCCATTTGATTAGCTTTGTCTCCTTCTAATTACAATTTACAAATGCATTGCAGTTTACTCTGTGATTAAAAATAAGCTAACAAGTATGTAACCAAAATAAAACATCATATTCCAAATTACAATGAGGATCACTCTTTCTCAGTGTAAAGCTTGGAACCTGCATCACAATAATTAGATTTCTTCTACATTTCATCAATGAAAAGAAGTTTACTTTCATTTCCTTACCTGAGCTGGCTTATACAATTTCTTCACTAGGCAGATGCAACAGGGTACTTGCACTTGATTGTATTNACTTAATTGTAATTAATAATTGTTTCCAGAGTAGTAAACTTAAGCCATTTGATTAGCTTGTCTCCTTCTAATTACAATTTACAAATGCATTGCAGTTTACTCTGTGATTAAAAATAAGCTAACAAGTATGTAACCAAAATAAAACATCATATTCCAAATTACAATGAGGATCACTCTTTCTCAGTGTAAAGCTTGGAACCTGCATCACAATAATTAGATTTCTTCTACATTTCATCAATGAAAAGAAGTTTACTTTCATTTCCTTACCTGAGCTGGCTTATACAATTTTTTCACTAGGCAGATGCAACAGGGTACTTGCACTTGATTGTATTCCTGAGCCCTCCAAGTGTATCTCATCCAATGTTTGACTTGGTATCTACCTCATTCTTCCCCTACCTTGCTGGGGACCCTGCGTGCAATGACCTTTCCTTGAAATGTTCTCACTCCGGCTTGGTCTGAGCCACCGCTGGTCTCTCCCCAAGAAGTGTTTGTGCATTTTTGTGTAAAGATAAAGGCTTCTTAAAAAAACAACATACTCCTGTTTTTATTTTTTATTTTTTGACAGAACTAAGGCAAAAGACGTAAACAGTCTATGCACATATTGCCATTTTTGATGGTGACCTTAGCAGACCTACTTCTCCTTGTACTTTAGACAATTTCTGTGTACCTGTCAGATATATCACAAGTATCTTTGTAGAAAAGCTTTTTTTATGTCTTACCAGAGGTTATGTTTGTTGTTTTCCTCTGGCTTTGTCTTTACTTTTCCCTATGTCTCCCTTTTGACTCTTTTGGTCAAAAAACAATCCCACAGACTGCGAAAATCATCACAGCTCAAAAGCTCTGTCATTACTCTAAAATAATTCCTACCTGCCTGCTGGTTCATTTTAATAATGTATTTATGCTTCCTGTCATTTTTTTCTACAGAACTATTTCCTGATTTCTGTTGCTGTGTTCATATCTGAACTTCCTGATGATCAGGCTAGTTTCCACAATTCAAAATTACTCTACCATATTTGCAGATCCACCACTGGTATTTTAGTCAGTACAGTTTTTCTCCATAGAATTAGAGATATATCACTGGTATATTCAGCCCAGAGGTCCAAACTTGTGCATCAAACCACAGAAAGTCATTTACAAAACCCCCTCAAAACTTCTAGAAGGGCCAGATATTGCTCAGTCATCTCCCAGAAGGCTGGTAGCTCATTTTCCAAGACAAAATTACTCTCTACGTTAACCTTACTCTTTGCAATAAGACCATAATATGTGCTATACCTGCAAGTGAAAGTAAAATATCACTTAGAATTTAAAAGATTGCATTAGCAAATGTAAGGTCACTAGCCCATTCTAGATTAACCTGACTCTTCCTGTTTCAGCAGTCAAAGCCCCTAACAATTCCTTTTTTTTTTTTCCCCACATACTCTGGCTTATGAACACGTAAGTGCCATTGATTTCTTGGTTGTTTCACATTCCCAAATAATCAGATTTGACAAAGTGATAATAAAATTTTCTGTTCAACATAAATACTGAAAGAAGAAATTAAGAAATCCACATCAGAGCCATTTTGAAAGGAATAACAGAAAAGGTAGAGTAGCTCGATCTCTTTGTTATACCCTGCAGTACCCATCCTGTGGAATTTTAAGCCCATTTAAAGTATGGGAAACTTGGAAACACTGAAAACCTGAACACATCCATGTCAACATCTGCTGTTTCCCACATTTCCATAGTGACAGGGACATAAGCTTCCCTGGGGTGCCCTCACTCTCTAGGCACCCAGAGCTTTGTGACAATTAAGGCAAGAGACCAAGAGTGACTGGACAGGACAGAGCAAGAATTACCATGACTCTGGAGCTTGATACTTAGGGTAGAAAACTATGTAGAGGAAGCAGTTATCGATCTCAAAGAATTATTTACGTCTGTTAGCCAACAGCTATCCTGTGTAAGTGAAATAAGTCTCTGAAGCAGGGAAAGAATCTTGCCCTAACCACAGATCTATGCTGCTATGCTCGCTTTTCTTCCTTTCCAATGTCTAGCAAATTCTGAAAACTTTTATGTACCTTGAGAGTGCTCAAGAATCAGGAAAAAGAACGCTCTGTTCAACCCAGACCCAGAGTGCTGAGCTGTAGCATTTTAGAGAAGTGATATTACGTGGGATCACATCTTGTCTGCAGTTCATCTTGTTCTTAAACACTGGGGTTGTGAATAGGGCACCTGTCTTCATTAAAACTCATTCTGGTTCTCTCAATATATACAATTAAATTGTAATTTGTTTGGTTTATTTAAAAAACATCTCCCTATTATAACTCTAATAACTTAATTTGCAACTGGAGCATGAATGCAACAACTACAAAAATAAATAAATAAATAAATAAATAAATAAATAAATGGAACTGCAGCAAGTCACTATACTTTCGTTCACTCTGCTGCTTAAAGACTCAAGAAGAGTGTTGGAATGACTAGTTAATGAAAGATGCATATTGTCTCATTGGCATTTCTCTCATATTGGTGCCTAATGAGATTAGATGAGAACTAATTAGACAAAATAGCAGTGCAAATCCCAAGGGGAATAAAAAGAGCGGTAGGCTTTTCACTAAGAATCTTTCAAGTCCTGTATCAATTCTGTTTCAAGCTACCGAAACAAACATGCTTTATCAGAATGTTAATTTCCAATCCTTTTCTGATTTGTTTCTTTTCCTGATATGTCCTTCAAAAAACCAAAACCGATATTGCTTGTTGTGTTGCCAAACCAACACTTAATACAGAAATTTGGGGGGTTAACATTTGAGAAATCAATCTTACATGCTAGATATCTCTTTTACTTTGAGCTCATGAGTGCTACTACAGATGCGTGCAAGTCCATTCTTGGGCAGGCTATTCCTAGGAAGCTGCAACAGAAATTATAGAATCATAGAATATTTCGAGTTGGAAGGGACCCACAAGGATCATCGAGTCCACCTCCTGTTGGACCATATTCAGACCATATGTCTACCTAACCAAAGAGAAAACGTATGCAATGACACATGATCCAAACCAAATGTTTTACTTATTCCTTTCAAGTAATCAGGCAAGACCTGTTTGTATTTTCCCCCAGTTTCCCCTATTTGTTCTGAAAACTATTTTAAATAATTAACAAATCCAACCAAATTTGCAGGCTCTTCACAAATGAATACAACACACAGCAAAATAAATTGAATGCCCTCAAGACTTGGTCTAAACCAGGTAGGTTTAACAAAAATCAGCTAAAACTAGTATTAAACTGACGTTCCTGTTGCAATGTGTGTGCATTTGGACATACATGAATTCTAATGATGTCTAATTTGTAATGTTTCTAAAAAGCATCAGCTGGTATTCATCAAAAACAACTTAATTTGCACAATAGGTTGCAGCAGAAAAAAGGCAATGCCAGAGCCTATCTAAAACAGAAAAAAAATATTCTGAATAACATATTCATACGGGTGCTGATAGAAGTTCTCTGGAAATATACCATTAGATGGTATATATACTCAAGGCATGAGGTATGCCAGGCTGTGATTTGATCTATTTCCAGCTGAACAAATACGTTATTGTAAGGAAAGCATCATTTCCAAGTTATACTGCCATTCAGCCGCAAAGTCAACTCTGAAGAAACAGATTGTGATATTGAATTTAAGTGCAGAACGTTACACAGCTCCCTGCCTGAAACAAACACTAGAAAATGGTCTTAATCTATGCATTATCATTACGCAACTAAGAACAACGAAAATCAAGCTTAGGAGTGGCTTGAAATGACTGTTCTAAGACTCAATAGGTTAAAAATAAAACAACAGGACTTGATGTCTCCTGATAACATGTTGTGGTTTAGCCCTGGCAGGCAGCTAAGTGCCACACAGCCGCTCACTCACTCTCCCCAGGTGGGATGGGGNCATCATGCGTAATGGTTTCTTGGGAAGACAAACGCCATCACTCCCAACGTCCCCCCATTCCTCCTTCTTTACCCCAGCTTTTATTGCTGAGCATGATGCCATATGGTATGAAATATCTGTTTGATCAGTCTGGGTCACCTGCCCTGGTCCTGTTCCCTCCCAGCTCCTTGTGCACCCCCAGCCTCCTCACCGGTGGGGCAGCACAAGAAGCAAGAAAGTCCTTGGCTCTGTGTAAGCACTGCTTTGCAACAACCAAAAACATCACCACTATCTTCATCAAAAATCCAAAACACAGCATTGTGTGAGCCTCTATGAAGAAAATTAACTCTGTCCCAGCCAAAACCATGACATCACAACAGTTTTTAGTGGACAACCAGAGATGCTGGGAAATGAGGGGGCATAGCCTTGTTCTAGAATGACTAAAAGTATTGGTTACAACCAGTAGGAAACACATGAGAATGTTTCATTCACAGTTTCACATTAACTTTACATGAAACATAAAGTAAGAAGGAGTGGCTAGGGAAAAGGTAAAACATTTAGAGGATCTTAATAAATTATTATTACTGAGAGAACTACTGAGACAATTACCATTACTGAGAGAACCTGAGATTCAAATGTTACAGGTCACAGAAGCTCAGCAGCAGCCACGAAGCTCTGAGTCCAGCCCTCGTAAAGCAGGCTGTTAGTCTAAAATTGAATATCTTATTTAGTAGTCAGAAAGCGCTGTAAGCATTGACAGAGTGGCTGAGATAAGCCAGGCTTACGACATTTAGATCAAGATTCTCCACTGGTGCAATCCAATTGGAAGAGTCGATCAGGAATCCACATGAGCTAAGGAGCTGCCTCCTGAGGCTACACTTCGTCATGTCTTTCTCCTGATTTGCAAGTAACCATGGGAAAAGTCCTACAATTCACAAATTTAAATCTCTGAAGTTAGGAGGACTGGAGAAGTGCTTTTAAAGAAAAATTTATCACTTGCTTGTGGAGTGCAAAACACAATTATTTGTCAAAATTCCTATGTTCCAGTTATTTCCGAAGATATATTAGATATTCTGAGTTCTTTCCGACTAGTTTTTTAAAGCCGAACCAGTGAGGTTTTTTCTTTACCGGTTTCTTTTTTTTTTTTTTTTTTTTTTTTGAGAATCACTCCAGTGACATAAGAGCTTCAATTGAGAGAGCAAGAGAGAGGGAGTTAGTTCTTTTACTGGGCTGTACATCGTATGTAGCAGACCTATGATATAACCCTCACCAGCCACACTTTGCTAACCACTTTCATACGGTTTTTCTTCAAGTGTATTTCAAATGTGTGCACAAATCAAGCAGCAAAACTAAGACATGGAGCCAGTGAATTGGGACATCCTTATTTCCTGTGTTTGAAAATTGCCTTCTTCCTCCTGCACCTCTTATCCAAGGACAACTCTTAAAATGAGTTGGATTTGTTTCCACAGAAGCAATCATAATCCTAGTATATTGAAGTGTGAAGAGTTATATATCAGTACTAACCCTGTAATATAATGCTGCAAGACAGATTATTGCTAGTGAAGCCAGGCTGATACTCCCAGATCTCAGAAATGAACCTCAGTTTGCTCATCTGAAAGGTTCAAATCACAGACTGAAGCCACAGGATAAGTGGGTCTGTGGCCACCTTCAACAGAGAAACAGAGGCTGTCCTGGCCGTGGGGAAGTCAACGTTCTCTGCTGGCTCAGAGCTTTTCATCCCCATTCACTGGATGGTTATTTATTTTCACCACAAGAGATTGCTCATGAGAAATACATGGCTGAAGTCTAGCCAAACTACAGAGCTCTTTCATCAGTGAAAAGTGAAAGACTGTGTAAACAAAAGAATCTGGTGTCACTGTTTTCATAAAGAGCAAGAGCGGATGACATCATTGGCACAATGTGTGAATAAAGCAGTCAGGTTTTCAATAATACAAAGTGACAGTCAAGATAGATAGCTCACAAGTATTTTATACATTTATTTTTGGAATAGCATATAATTATGCTTTCCCAGTACTCTGGCTAGGAAAGCAAAGCTATTCATTAAATATATATGTTCTGCAAACAACATAAGCTTGGCAGTGATATTTTAGCTAGTTGAAGAAACACAAAAATGTCAACTAACTGTCCATCTTTTTAGTCAGAGCTTGTTTATCTGCTTTCATAATAACGATGCTTAACATTCACCAATGAACTATATCTACTGTCTTCTTTAATGATTACACATCTCTAGTTATTCTTAAGAGGTACCCAGTGTTTGATATATCTTTGAGTTATGAGATAATCTCACACTCGAAGCCACCCAGAGGCTTAGAAATCATAACTGAAGTTGACACTTCAGAACCTCTTCGAGGCTTTGTTCACACTGCACCTTCCCAGGACTTTGGCCTGGTGAGCATGGGCTGCCCTACCTGGCTCTGACTACTGATCCTTTTTCCTGGGAAGCATACCGAGCTCACCACAATGTATGTATTGAACAGCTAATGAAGGTAGCCCAGCACCTCAGCACCTACCTGTTACAGGGAGAAGCAACAGCAAATCTCAAGCTCCTCTTACATTCATTAGGTAATTTCTGGAATTCCTTAGCAGGAGGCAGCTGCCAGTTGAATTAAAGTTTTTTAGTGTGATCCTCAGCTATGGCCTGCCTCCCATTCAATCCTACAACACTCCATCATACAGGCTGACCTGCCTCTCCCCTGCTACACAAGGCTGCAAAACCCTCCACCAATCACTGCATAAATATTAGGTCTTTACAACTGCAATTGAGACGAAACCCCATGTATGACTCACCATGCAAACACGCCAAGTATCCCTGTTTTAGTGAATGGGGATGAAACACAGCCTCCAGTCTTCAGATTACTATGTACCTATAGACCCTATAGAGCATCCAAGTTTGAGTGATTCTTCTAATGCAAGTGAATCACTGGATGTAGGATTTCACTGGGAGGGTGAGGGGAGTTGTCTTAGTTTCTCCTTGCAGATCCCTAAAAATATCACTTGGATTGATTTGAGAGCAACTGTAACCAGCTACAAAACTCAGCTAACTCTTCCCTCAGGCCTTCACCAGAGTTACTATTCCTTGTAATACCTTCACTGTTGTCTAAAAAAAATAGGCGGAATGGAGAGATAAGCATTGCCTAACTCCATAGTAGCAAACAGTCACAGCAAGGAGTGTTTGGCCCAATGAACTTGCTATTTAGCCCCTCTGAAATGTCACTAAGCTTGGGCTGAGAATCCTGTTTCTAATTTTAAGAAATGCAGCTTGTGAGTGGGAGGCAGAAGAACCAGAAACAAATAAGAAAAAGAACACACAGGGCAGCATGCTATTCCGGTAATAGAAGAACAAAAACAGTTGGGTTGAGAAGTTGCCTTAGTTTAACTCCTGACTTTCAAAAAGCACCATTTCCATAGTTTACCACCCTGCTTGGAGAGTCTTCACCTTCCCACCCACACCAGTTCCGGGTATCAATTTTTCTCCCAGATTTGAGCATGAAGGCCTTTTGATCAGAGTTGAACGAGGCACTAATTATAACATATGAACTCTCTGAGATGATAGCACAGACATAGGGTCTAAAGGCTGCAGCTGGGTCCTTCATTAAAACTGCACTGAATCCCAGATCTAGACTTGCTGGACCCAGCTTCAGACTGACATGATTTCCATACTCTTTTCGCTAGTAGTAATCCACTCAGCACAGGTTGGGTAAAGCATACAGTGAGTGGAATTGCGTTTCCTCTAATTTGCTGAGTCTGGCACCAGTTGCAGCTTTGTCTGTCCAACACAGTCCAGGGCACTGGTGACATCCCCCAGCGAGCAAACCAGCTCCCATATTGGAGGCAAGATAGAGTCATTAACACAGCACCATAACCGGATTAATAAGCAGAGACTTAGAGACGCTGGCCTAGGCACAAACTCATAATACAGGTTTCTTGCTGCCAGCACCCAAAACATTACGACTGCACTGTGCAGCAGTAGACCTTGTGATAGATATACTAAGTCCTTGCAGCCAGCTTAGGGCCATTAAAGCGGTGCTACTTTGCCTTGCATCACTGATAAGTTCCACATCTAGATAACCAAAACAATGAAGCAAACCAAATCTTTTAAAATTATTACTGTTTTTGTTGAATGTTTTCTTTCTTTTTCATTTCAGTACTACAATTAAATCTGGAAATTTCTACTGGAGTTACCGGGTAAACTCAAGAAAAGAAAGTGCCTACAAATGCATGAACATGCATGCACACATACACACAATCTTGGTAGAGTGCCAAAGTACCAGACTATGACTAACAGCAACAGATCAATCACATAAATAATAGCTAAGGCTACAGTTCTGTCAGCTAACAGGAGACACGGTTCCTGACCCTTTGGTTGTACCAGATGCAGCACTACAAAATCTCGCACCTACATCATGAACTCCTAGCTTCTTCCACATATTTTCTAAAAACTCACATGCATAGGAGGTTGACACTGCTGCTTTACACAGTAGCCATCGGTCTGGTGTCGAGGATGCTTCATGTGCAACTGGCAAGATGGAAGAGATGGGACCTGCCTGGGCTCTGCAGAGGGCAGTGCTGGAGGCAGTTCAGTTCAACTCTGCGGAGATGGGAGTTAAAGCTGCCTCCAGCATGTTCTGCTCCCTGACATCCCTCTCTCCACAGACATCCTCACTGAGCTCAGCCTGCCAGGCAGCCCTCCTCCTCCTCACACCTGCCTGGTCAGGCGCAGTCCCAAGAACCGCTCTTGATGATGGGGGTGGTGGGAATTGTCAGTCTGGCAACACAACCTAAACTATTTCTACCAGTGCTCCTTCCTTTCCTTGCTCCCTCTCTGTCTGCTTTCCTGACTAAAGGCAGCTGATGTTACAGAAATCATCATGGATGCTTTTACTCCCTGTCCAAAAGAACTTAATTAACAAGAGACAGATGATTTCTGCTTAGTCCAGAGGCCAAAATTATTCTGATTTGGAATCCAGAAAGTCTGAGGCCTCAGCAATTCTGAGTGGCAGAATTTGCCTTCCCCAAATCTGTTTTGCAGGCAGCAATTCTGCAGATAACTGGTCAGAGTACATCTATTGTTTTCCTGGTTTAGATTTTTTTTTTTTTTCCTGCACAAAAAAAAAGCAGAAAATAGACCCCTACAGAAGACTCAATACTGAGCTTCTTTGGTGGCCCTGGAAACATTTCCTGTGATTTTACCTATCAAAAGCTACCCTATAAGGTGTAGTTATAGCCAAAATAGAAGAAGAAGGCACTATTCCTGGTTATAGATGTCAAGGGCTAAAATGCATCCTACGGTCTCCTAATGCACCACAGCGAAAACGTCCAGATGGACAGGACAATATACTTTCAAATAGATAGCCTGCTTTCAATGTGTTGCACTCTAAACTGAAAAAAAAAGCAGCTTTCCCCTTTCTTCTGATCAATAAAATGCTAGAATTTCATGGGACTTTACTTGTTCTCAGTAGAGCTCGAAAAAAAAAAAAAAACAGGAAATGATGAAAGATGAAATTTAATAACAATGATACCATCCAGATCAGAAATTATTCATCACTAGTCCCAACTGCAACGTAATGAAAAGATGGCTTAATGCACTCATTGGGTGTATAAGCACCATCCCACTCGCCAAGCACATCCATGAAGCCTGCTGAGATGAATCTACCATTTGACTTTATTTTTACCAGACGAAGAAATGTCATTCCAAAACTGTGGAATCTAATCAAGACAACAGCATTTTACAGAAGCTACAAACATACATGCTAGGCACACTGGATATGTTTCTGTGCATAACTCGTGAAGATCTTAGCTTAGAGATCCTTTGGTTCTGGCACTGCACGGACAAGTAATGAGTTCTTTATGAATCAAGCAGCATATTTTTTTTTCTTTGTTTATTTCCGTATTCACAGCAGCATTTGCCTTAGGCTCATATAATGAGATTATAACTAGAAATCCATAGCAGCAAAGATCTCAAAATCTCTTAGCCCACTTCGAAACCAAGACAGCTTCATCAAACACCAGAACTCTCAGTGCACAGAACACCAGGAGCAGAGACCAATCAACCAAACACACAGGAGAATTAGCAGCATGGTGATTATCATAACTTAATCTAAAAAGACAAATGAAAACCATCTTTCCGTACTAGTTGTGCAACAATTTGTGCATGATTATTAGAACTGATGCAACCAAAGAGGAAAATACTTTTTTGTGGCCAGGCACCTCCACCTTCTGGGTGATTTTAACTTCTCCTAGGCCTGCTGAATTCTCATGTCAAGTATTTGTTATGATTTCTTTTGTTTGCATCTTGTGAATTCTCACCTTTTAAAGGAATGGGAAGCCTCAAGAAAAAAAAGGTTGGATTTAAATAAGCTTGCTAGTATGAACAATCAGCAAAAAAATAGATAGTATGACTTACTGCAACATCTGTTTGCATTCAGTATCTATTCTTACATATTCCTGAATCTTTGTTAAGGCAGAAACAGCAACTGCATAAGACATCAGGTACCTTTCTCTGTTAAAGTGTGTTAATATGACCCCATTCTCACAGGTCCTTAAACTCAATCCAGAGAAAGAAGTTGTATCTCATTGTGCAACAAATATCTCTACTGAATACTGAAAAAATAACACACAAAGAAGAACAGAAAATTGTGTTTCCTAGAATTTCCTTTTCACATTGACCAAAAAGTTGATTTTTTTGGTCAGCTGACACACATCAATCAATTGCTAAGGAATCAAGTTCTACTGAGATGCAGGCAAACGCTCCACTGCTCCAGCTCACACTGTATCTGTGACTAATGAAATCAATAAAGAAGTCTGCAAGGGATGATAAATTAAGATATGCATAGACCCCCACGAAATTTTAGTTAGAATTTGCCATAGTAAACATGAACATTACTTTTCTGCCTCTGCTTCACCCAAGCTATTCTTCAGATATAGTAAATGTGTCCACACAGAAAGTTAATGAGGTCTAGGAAACATACAGTAAATTCAAGCTTTTTCTTTCTTGGTAAAGAATTTATTGTGTAGACCCCAGAGTCTAATTTCCTTATTTTTAGTAATTTTAAGAATGAAAGTTTAACTTGAGGATCTTGGTTTCTCAATGTATAGAGAATCTTTAATTGTTATGTGTAATGGTTTTTCAAAGGACTCAAAAATCAAAAGGAAGAAAACCAAAACCAATATTTTTAAAAGACAGAAACCCGTTTTAAACCATTGAACACTACTAGCCCTACTTCAAAGCATCATTTACAGGTGAAGCCTATTCATCTATAGGACACCACTGAGGTAACAAGGTTGTTTAAAGAAAAGTAACTCTCTCTTCTTTTTTTTTTT
>VXAL01012256.1:58097-73579 GCA_013399475.1 Chauna torquata
ATATTTCTTTTTTTTTTTTTTTTTTTTTTTTTTTTTTTGTATTAGAATAAATACATCATAAAAATTAATTCTTATGCCTAAAAGTGTGTGCATGTATGCTCAGTCTTTGTAGAGATTGCACTAACTTTTGAACAAAGTGGAGGCCTGAAAAAATCAGCTAGAGACAAAATCATAGAAAAAGAGGGGCAACTGAAAGACATCATTTTCATAAGCAATAATTAAATAGCCTTCATTTTTTTTAAGTCTTTATCCACTCCAGTAAAACACTGTCATCATAATAACTTTAACCAGCTTTCCTAAATTCTCGCTGGTTTTGGGTAGAGCAGAATTAAGAGCTTCAGCAGAGCTGAGTAGGGAGGAATCCAGGGCAGCCAACATGATACAGTTTGCACAAAGACTGGGGTGGATCCTAGTGGTCCTCGGCCTTTCAATTAAAGGCAAAGTCTTCTGAATCCTGTAGGTATGGTCCTACAGAAGTATTTGGGTAGTAGGCAGTATCTGTGGCACTGTAAAACCGGTATCACACATGGTGACTCAATGTGGAAAGTGAAGATGAAAGCTTGTTATTATCAAATGATACAGGAAGGAAACATGGAGACAAAATCTACACCAAGAAGAATAAGTTACATGCTGATATAAGGGAAAAACATAACAATGACTTATACGACTTATTAACATGTTTATTAGAAACACAATGAAACACGATTGTTCTGGTTGTTATTCCTTTAGTTTTCACTGCAACAGGAAAATGCTTAGAAATAGTTAAAAAAAAAAAAAAAAGGAATATGGTAGACTATACACAGAACAGAAGCATTCCACCCATTAGGAAAACTTCAGTTTGGGAAGACAGAAAAGGGTAGAAGTAATATATGGTAACTATGTCTATGCGTATGCATACACACACATACATCTACACACTCACACACAGCAACTATGAACACACCAATTAGCACCTGCAAATCACATGAAAAAAAAAATCTGTATCCCAAATTGTTCTACTCATACAAAATTAACACAAACACCCTATATTTCCTCTGTGTATACATATTCTTTTGCTGTAACAACCAGTTTTACTCATTTTTTTGCTGTAAAAATGTTTTGCCATTTCAGTTTTGCAATAGCAGTTTCAGTCGTGCAAAGAGTAATCTGTATTTGAGTCAGTTTGTTTTCTAGTTTCAGCTGTTTGAAGTCTCTCCTCTGTTTATTGTGATTTTTAATTACTGTTAATTATGCTATTAACTATATCAAAAATAAGTCCAAAGAATTTTACCCAATCCTTTTCTTAATTGTTTTGCAAGTCATTTCCCAGAGAGCATTATTAACACGTATTCCATGGCAACCTAATCCTATAGATGCTAGTAATGATTCCCATGTGAGCAATTCCAGTGGAACCACTGCAATGTGTCCTGGTTTCAGCTGGGACAGAGACAATTTTCTTCATGGGGCTGGTATGTGCCGTGTTTTGGATTTAGGATGAGAATAATGCTGATAACACACTGATGTTTTCAGTTGCTGCAGAGCAGTGTTTACACAGAGCCAACAACTTTTCAGCTCCTCACGCTGCTCTGCCAGCGAGGAGGCTGGGGGTGCACAGGGAGCTGGGAGGGGACAGGACCAGGACAGCTGACCCAAACTGACCAAAGGCATATTCCATACCTTGTGGTGTCATGCTGAACAATAAAACTGGGGGGATTTGGCCAGGAGGGAGGCCACAGCTCAGGGAGTGGCTGGGCATCTGTCGGTGGGTGGTGAGCAACTGTATTGAGCGTCACTTACTTTGTATATTCTTTTATCGTTGTTATCACTATTATTTTCCTTTCCTTTTCTGCCCTATCAAATTGTCTTTACCTCAACCCTCGAGTTTTACCTTTTTTTCTGATTCTCTCCCCCACCCTGCTGTTGGGAAGCAAGTAAATGGCTGTGTGGTGCTTAGCTGCCTGCCAGGTTAAACCACAACACAATGACACACCAAAGTGCTTTCAGGACTGAGCCCTAACTTCATTTTTCCCTGGTTCAGATAAACCTAAGGCAGCAGATACCTCCTATCTTCAGGTTGCATCAGGTTGAGACCTGAATGCTCAAAAACTAATATTTATTTATTTGTTTGTTTTTTTGTTTGACGGACTGACTGTAGTCCCATGTCTACAAAAGTATCAGGTGTTCAAACCACAGATACAGATATTAAGCAATGAGATCTCCTTCATTTCACTTTCCTTAATCAATTTAAATCCAGAAATAAAATGAGTAGCATCATCCAGCATATTAGTTTTGCCTTGCTGCTACAGAAGACCCCAGTATCCACACAAATTCTTCAAAGAAAAAAAAAAGTTACCCTAATTTTGATTTGGGTTAAACTCGAGGCTGAGCTTCTTTTACTCTTTGCTCATAGATATGACTATCTTCAATTAATTCCTAGCCACAAGATCAATTATCTGGATCAATACTACAAGGAATTTCAAACACAGTTCCTCAGGCAAGTAGCATAAGGCAGAGACAAGAGCAAAGGCCAGTGTGGTATTAAAGGATACCGAATGGGCAGGCATAGGTCATGAAACTGAGTTCGTATACTTTATGAGGCATAGAGTTTCAGCCTGAAGCCCACTTTTCTTTTAATCTCAGAATTTCAGACCTTGTGATATAGCTACAGCATTTATTTATTTTCTTGTTTCCAGTGAGAGAGAGATTCACTAACTAAGATTAAAGAAGATGAATGAAATATTAAAGAACAAAGTGCTGAAGGGTACTAGACCAAGCATTTATTGTCTAAAGAAAGAATCAGAGATTTGAGCTTATCGAGACAACACCACTGACGCTTTGCACAGGCAAAGACTTCCCAGGGAGGTCAAGGGGTTGCAGCTCTCACATTAGTGAGGGAGCATGTTTCATGCCTCAGGATGGGCTGCGGAAGGGAAGGGAAAGGGCAGACACAAGCTCTGAACCTCTTCTGTTTCCATCCACCATCACAGCAGGAGCTATTTTCTGCTAGTTTCCAAGGACCTTATTTTCTTACACATCCTTACACTTTCTGTTGAATAAGCAGCTTCCTACTGCTACCACACACATGTTTAGAAAGGCTAGGAAACTGGCGGCTTCAGTTATTAACGTTATTCAGTTTCCCAATGCTTTTTTCTTATTTTTTTCCTTAAAACTACGCAGGCAGCATTATTAGATTTGAGGGTCAAAGCATTCTTCATAAGGACACCAAATACCGTGCAAGATTTATGTGAAGCTTTAGTAACAATAGCAGAAAGAAATTAAAGAGCCAGCCTTTGTCCAGAGCAGTGAGCAGCCTCTGCCCTCGGCAGCCAGCAGGGACGGAGCGCAGCTTCTCCCTGGCATTCCCCAGGGGACTCCAGACGATGGTCTCCGTTCCCGCTGCCTGAGATGGCTCCCACAGGACTGCCATCGCAGCTGAGGGCTGCTGATGCACTGCCTGGCTCAGCCTTCGCCCGCGCAGACCAGGGCCCCGGGGGCTCCCTCTACAAGGCTGGGAGCAAAGGGACGCAGGCAGCCGGCATGCCCTGCGGCAGGGAAGCCCTCGCTGCTCCCTGCTCAGCCCGCAATCGCAGCAGCGTTGCACCACTGCCACTACATGGCTTACATTCAATTTGGGAGCCTCAGTATTAATTTTCTATAGCACGTCCTAGAGTTCAGGTTTTTCCTTCATTTCCAACATGCAGGAATTGCAAAGCCCAGCAAGCCTGCTACTCAAATGAGCTTTAGGATTAAAAAAATTTTTTTTTTTTTTTTAGAATAGAATTTAGAATAGAATTTTTAGAATAGAATTTTTTTTTCTACCTGGGAAGTGCTCTGAAAAAAAACACCTAATAATAAGTTCACACAAAACACAATTCATTTCCAACCACGTGCTGGTATCAGGCACTAGGGGCAACACTACAGAAGTGTGCTGCAGCACACTGACCCTGGGTGCAGGAACTGTCACGGGCACAAACCCCAAGCAAGGATCAATTCAAAATCCAACAGCAGCTTTGCCATCACCATGGATTATCATTAGTGGAGCCAAAGAGCTCAGCCACCACGCTGTGTAGCCATGGATAAGCTTCTCCAGCTCCTGAGGAAGCCTGAGGACACCACACAATGCTATGTCCAGATCTACAGAGAGGAAA
Source organism: Chauna torquata (assembly GCA_013399475.1). Classification (NCBI taxonomy): domain Eukaryota; kingdom Metazoa; phylum Chordata; class Aves; order Anseriformes; family Anhimidae; genus Chauna; species Chauna torquata. Next base: position 62,225 of record VXAL01012256.1, read on the forward strand.
GTCTGTGAAGCCCCATAAGATCCCAAGTGTCTGCATCACTTTTGAACAAGCAGATTTTGACTTGAATGGCTTTAAAATTGTCATTCTAGTTTCATATAAACGATCAAATATCACCAAATATCCACAGTTGCATATTAACTCCTGCATTATAAAAAAGATATATAAAGTGTCACTAGATGTTTTTAATGCTTGAGAAGAAAGCAATACTGAGTAGACTTCCTGCTTCAATATTTTCTGCTATGGTTAACATCAGAAGGATGGCATGTTTTTGATGAATTTTCCCCAAAGGATTACCTCCCAGTAAGAGTCCTTCTGTGAAAGAGCTCAAATTGTGGGTGTCAATGAAAATGAAGGCTATAAGCTACCACTCGTAGTCTGTTATACAACATTTTCTTGACTCTAATTTACCCTATTTGCAAAGTCACTGCATTTGGTGCCTTATACAGCCTATAGTCTGTTCCTCAGCTCATTTGAGAACATTGACTACACATAGAAATTAGTGTCATTTTATTATTATTGTTATGAATGGCATAAAATCTAGTTTGCAGCAGGAAGCAAAGTAATTTCAGGGAGAAAAAACAGAGATGGGAGACAGGAAGAATCAGCTTGGTAGTATTTTTAAAGCCAACCAAAGTTACTGTTTTCTGCAGTACCAGCATACATGAACCCTCCATCACCAGTTCTTTTTTCTAAAACACAACTTTTAAAAATATTAGGGACAGCATTAAAACTAAGCACTAGAAGACATCAGTAAAAAGGCTCCTAAGTAAATCCCATCATCTTCCTATACAGAAGGCCAAACGTCTTTTCATATTGCAACTCCAAGGGTAGATTTTGGCTGTTAAATACTCACACAGCTACCATTGAGTCACTAGAACTACAAGCATCCCTAAGCAGAATCTGGCCCTAAGGTTTCCCTCTGCATTTTCCCTCACAGATGATGCTGAGCAGCAGAATGGGGTGTTAATTACTACAATCTGTTGACAGTTTATTTTAAGGAATAGTTACATCACGATTCAAGATCTTTACTTATGTTACAATTGTGATTACATCAGTTACAATTTGCTACCCTTGTAAAAGCTGCTTTGTATCCTTAGCTCATATAGGTTTACCTGCGGTCTTAAAACAAAACGAACAAAACATAGAAATAGCTTTCCCCTCAGCTTTCTCTCATGCTGGTATTAACTGAAGACAACTCACATTAAGAAATTTCTTTATCTAGTGTCTTTCCTTGTTACCCATTACCAAAGTGTCTGACTGTATAAATGTTTTTACATTTTTATTCTTGAAACATTTTTGTAGGAAATATCTCTAACCTCCCTTATCAGAGATACAGAACTTCTGCATGTGGAGACAACAGGCATTCCTACTTCACAACATGAACTAGGTTGCAGACAAATCCAAATCAGACCATTCAGTACTTATTTTGGAAATGGAAAGAGGCTGTTGATAACTAGAGGAGCTCACTCTCTCTTGCTCACTGTCTTTCTCTCTGGGTGCTCACTATGTTGCTGAGCAGAGCCAAATTTTCGGTACCAAGCTCTCTTACATAGTTTGAACTGAGTAGGATTTAGGTACCATCTCTTTAGCTCCTGCTTTCTTTGCATGTATTTTTGACACCAGCAATGTTCTTATGACCAGCTTGATTTTAAGTCTCTTGCAGATCAAGTTCCTAAACCCTGAAAGTGGGGGAGTAGAGGGACATGACAGCCAAGTGAGGGGGCTGTGAAGGAAACGTGGCCACGCACGTAGACAGAACTTCAGCTCTGCAGAAGAGACTCCAAGACCAAACAGCCACATCTGGGCAAAATACAAAATACACAGCTCAACATCACAGGAACATGATGCTTGCTTCCTCTCCTTTTCTTGGGGTTTGCTCTGTTCCTCCTCATTGCCTCCCTCACTTCTCTTCACTGTCCACTCTTATCTGCTTCTGCTTTCTTCATCATGTGCAAGTTCAGTGCCAAATCTGTTCCCCAGCTCAAAGAATACGTCCCTTTCTCTACACATTCTTCACATTTCTTCCTCTGTTCTGCCTTTCCTCCTGTGGATTCTTACTTCTTCAGTTCCAGCTTTTTAACACAAGAAACAATTTCTCTGAGCCTAGCCACCCTCCAGCAAAATCAGATCAAGTTGCTCTATACAAATGACCTCCAGCACAGGAATATTTGTTGTAAAAGCATGTATAAACATGACCTGGTGATACAAAAAACTGACCTTAAAAGAACTTTTGAGATCTTTGAGCAGCCTTTGGTACCTGACATTGGGTGCCAGGGTGATACTCAGGGCCCACAGGAGTTGATCAGAAATCACACACCTTGGCATACCTAGGACTCCTGGACTGTCAGCTTTCTCCTCAGGTGTCTGTTCAATGTCACTTCTGTCTCTGAAACTCTCCCAAGCCAACACAAGTGTGGGTGAGGGCAGTGCCTGTCCTTTTCAAAGTCATATTAAAACAATGCCCAACATCTTAGAAGTTATGCTTTAGAGCATGGTACATATAATCAATAGTGCTGTCATTGTGCCAAAGTATGATCTTTTTTCCCTCTGACTCACAAAATAAAATCACCCTTGTAAACATAAAACGTAATCTTACAAAACAATACTTTCAGCAGAGCCCTAGATGGAGCAACCTGTTGTAGAGTTAAACGTACCCAAGAACAAGTGGTTTTCAGTGCCTGTCAAAAGCTAAAAGCTTTAGTCTTCTACACAAAATTTCACCTTCTTCCTTTTTCCAAGCCCAACTCTGTATTAACAGATTCTGCCAAGATAGGAACATCAGCTCAGGGTGTGAGATCCTTGACTAACATTACCCTGTGGGTAAAAATACTGGTATGGAAAAGGTTACACCAAGAAAAGAAAATCTACCTCGGCTCACCTTACGTTTTTTGAAGTGGTATAACAATATTGATGGAAAAACACCTACAAACACTCTGTCTGCACAAAGGCATTCAGCTGACACAGATCTGATCACATGGGTAAATTAGAAACAGGTTTCTAGCATAAGCAATGTCTTCATACTGGCAGAGTGATGCTCATAAAACCATAATCCTAAATGGGTCATATATATTGGACTATACAACACACAGAAAAACAAACAAACAAACAACAAACAAAAAAACATATCTTTACTGCAAGGGTTTTACTATCTAAGGTCTCAGTCCTATAATCTAATTTATTCACACACACTAAAACTTCCCTTTAGTGAAGAACGTGGGAATTCTCTTTGCTGAGAGGGTGAACCAGTCCCAGATAATACAGCAAAAGCACACACTATTAATGGTAGCAGATTTTTGTGCTCACACCCGGGATTTCATTTTTTAAGGACCTTGCCTTGCATGAAAACAGAGCATTCAGACGTAGCCACCATTCATTCAGCAGACTATTTATGGTACTTGAGAGTATCATGTCATTCCTGTATAGAATTGTGAGGTATTCTCTCCAAGGAGATAACAGTGTTTTTGTGAACAAAATGCTGGAGACAACACACTACCTCACTCCATCACACTGGAGATTCAGCAATCATAGGAGTAGCAAGATCAAACAGAGCACCTGATTTAATTCTCCCACTCCTTTTCCCTCTATCCCAGCTATACTGCAGTTCCTAAGACATCTGGGAGGTTGAGAATCAATGTAGATAAACTTGTCCTTCACATGTGTAGATACATCCTCAGTAACAGAATGGGGAATCGGTGCAAATGAATCCATTGATCCTTTCACAATTCAGACATAAACCAATTTAGTGTAAGATTTATGTGGTGTTGGGAGCAGCAGTTGTAGCTTGAGCAATGATATAATTAGGGATGTTTTAAGTGTTCAGGGGAAAATGAAAGCGTGGTGTTTCTCTTAACAAAGAGTAAAAAGACACCGCTGGAGCAATAATGCTTTTATTGTCTGCATAGTTCCAGTGACCTAACTGTTTTAGTCATAAATGGTCTTTAAGCTCTAGTAGTTTGCAATAAAAACATCATTACTGCAACGGGCCATGCCATCATTAGAAACAGAGCTGTTCTTTCTCTCTTTAAAACTGACCACATACAAACTTCTTACAGTGCAGCATGGAATCTGTAACATTAAAGATGCTACAAAGTAAAGCAAATCAATCTAATCATAACATAAGAAGATGTGATACATGGACAAGAAATCCCTATCCAAGCAATGCAGCATACGCTGCCAGCAGCAGGAGGTGACACCCTGGCAAAAAGCTATCACGTAAAAGGAAACAAATTCAAATAGTGCAAGTGTAATGATTTATCCATGTAGGTACACTTTCACTTGTCTTTTCACTTAGCTCTGTCAAAAGAAGGGTAAGTGCAGAAATATCCTGGTCTCTTGGAAATTATTGTATGAAAATACTTCCAATGCAGTATAAAGGCACACAACTCCTGCTTCTTTCTGTTCACCCCCTTAGTAGCCCAAATCCTACAGTTCCTCTGACCATATCAAACTTGTTTAAAGCTCCATAAATTGGTGGCACACAATTACACTGACCCTTACTCTGGTTACACAGGCACCCGCCAGTCACCTGCCCAAAGTCAGTGGGATTCATCTTCCATGCTGTACTCTTCCCCACCTTCTACATTCTAGTTAGATCCAAGGCATCTGCTCACTTAGTGCAATGAAAAATCAATTCAATTTCTTCATGAAACATTAGAAAACAGATCCAGATATCATATCATCCAAGTAAAATATGGTCCAGTAAACAATGGACTTCTACTCAGTCATTTCTGCACAGCCTTTTCAAAAGGCTTTGTACAGACTGGAGGACAAGCATGTCATTCAGCAGCTCTGGTATTTTCACCCAAATTTTACTGTCAGCTTTGTGCTTTTCTCTTCTACACTTAGCTGTCCTTAAAGTTTACAGATCTATTGGTCACAGGTGGTAAGAAATTGATTTTGTTAGCATTGTTTAAATTTGTTTCTTGAAGCAGGACTTATTCAGGACTTTTGGATGTCTGCATATTCATTATATGCATATATACATATTATTTCCATGTAGATATGGAAAGTAATCACACAAAAATATCACAGAAAACATTGCTTTTCTTCTGTGCAAGAGAAGCCTTAACTTTTTTTTTCCTTTTTTTTTTTTTTTCTTTTTTCTTTTTAACTAATAGGTAAAGCCTGACATTGTTAGATAGCTCAGCAGCTTACAGATAGCTAAAGATTTTATTTTAGCTTGCCAGAGACATGATAAAAAAGGAGTTCGCGTCTCTTTGAAAAACAGTCTTACTCTTTAAATCTCTTTAAATCACTTTGTTCCTACACCCAACCTTTATAGTGCACAAACATGTTTGTAAACTATATTCATCAGCAGTTTTATATTATACTCAACATACTTTGAGTGGTTAACACCACTGTAATGACTTAACATTATGTGTTATTGGTGATTTTAAACAAAAACTCTGCAAATAATCTGGAAAGCCTCTTGACAGCATTGTCATAAAAGAAAGAATACCTGATGCAAAGCCACTGCCTAGCTTACAAATGTATGGCAAATTGAAACAAGTTAACATGAAGTGGAAACTTCTTTAAGATGAAGCTTATAATCCTGCTTACAATCAAGTAAGCTGCTAAGTATTTAGTTCTGTCTTACTTTACAAAAACTTGCTGTTAGGCCTTCCCAAAAGCATAAGTAGTTTGTCTTTAAATAGCCTTACAAGGTGGCAGGAAAAAAAAAAGAAAGAAAAAAATGCTCACGACATTAACGACAAATAGCAAATCAGTTCACATTATTGAAAATCAAGAAAACTGAAAGAAAACCTTTATGTTACAATAACCAGTATTTCTTTATTCTTCTGAAGTGCCCAAATTCCCTGTCTGATTATACTTAAAAATGATACTTGCAGCAAAATATACCACAAGAAACACCTCTATCCTGATACTTTGACCTTGTTTTTGTATACTTCTTTTATCTTTGCTTTTCTGATCAACAGTATTATTTTGTTTCCCAGATACTAGGGGAAAAAAAAAAAATCATTTGAAAAATAACGTTCACTTATCAACGGTTTGAAAGCTCAGTTCTTTTGTGCAAAGAACAACAACAAAAAAAGAGCATAGGAGCTAAGTTTGAATAGCTTTTACCAAGCTGTGTGCCAGATTTAGAGCCAGTGAAACTGAGCTGCTTTTATAAACTAATCCTCACTTAAAGTGTACAAAGTCTATAATAATAGAAAATTACATCATATTCTGCTGCGTCATTCCTTCACTGTTATCTGCATTTTCATATTCACATGTCTATGAAAAATGGCATATGGACTATGAAAAAATATTCGTCTATTCACCATGAATCTTGTCAGGTTAAATACAGAGCTATCTCTGCCAGCATTAGTGAATTAAGTATTATAGTTAGTAATAGCAAGTAAAAAGAAACCTGACAGAACTGATTTTTGTCTTGATAATAACCTTCCAGCATGCATCTGTAATACAATAGTCCATATGCGTATGCCTGGGAGAGTTTCTCATTACATTGCCCATTTTCCAGTGTCCTTTGGTTAACATTTGAAACGCTGCAAGTTCCTCATCGATCTCTATACAAGCCAAGGAATTCCCACAAGAAACCTGTGATGCAGGGAGAAGCTTTAAAGCTCCTATCCAGAATAGCTATATCTGTGCCTATTTGCCAAATAAGCATGCTGTGTCCAGGTTGGCAAATTCCAGTCTCTGTTGAAGACAAACTAAGATTTAACGCCCAAAGCACCCACCGCCCTGAATGATCGCTCGCTGTAACAAGAGGGGGATCTCTTCCTTGCTGCTAACGATTCATTTGCAGTGCTCCATTCCCCAGGACAGCCAAAATGCTCTCTTGATCTGGTGCCGGTGCCCCCAGGGCTGCATGCTAGCCCCCAGCCCATCCAGCCCTAGCCCAGCCGGGACGCGGGGCTGAGATGCAAAGCGGCGCCTGCCATAGTGGTGCTGCAGCTGGGCGCTCCCCAAGGAAGCTTTTCCTCCAGGGAGGATGTTACATCCCCCTTGGTCCCTGGTCACTGGAGGCAATGAAATTCCTGTCTCATGAGGTGTGTTGTCCTTAGCAGTATCATCACTGGTTTAAAGCTGTTAATGGACATTTCCACAGATATTTTTAATTTCCAGAATGCTTTAACTGGCAGCACAAAGACAATATACTGAAAGAAGCTGTAACTTGTGCAAGTGCCTAATAACTTGACTATACTGACAGCCTTGCTTATGTCTACTAGGGTTTTTAATAAAAGACATAGCTTAATGATGTTTGTTCGATTGACGTGCATTGCATTCATTTTTTCCAGAAGTTAGAATTTGATCTGTACTGTCTCATACAAACCGTTCTGCAGGATTCTGAAGGATTTTTTTAATAATGCTATTTTTCTCACACTTTCATAATTTTATCAGAGATGATCACAAATTCAGATATTGTATCTGAATCTCTGGTTGAAAGATGACAAGAATAGAAAGTTTCATGTAATAAATAATCATTTACTGGGCCAATGATTCAAATGGCTAAAACACAGGAGTTCCTGTACAGTTATTCATATTGGCTGAGATTTATTCCTACAGATTTACGTTTTGGGAAGAAGAAACTAGAACAGTGAACAGAGTTTACCCTCCCACTAAAACGAGCATTAACAGTAACGTTGCTAACTTTGCTTGAAAGCTGAGCAACATCTCCAACTTGCTTTTCCTTCCCTTCCTGCAGCATTATACAGAAGAATAAGCTATACCAGAATGGGCAAAATGAAGGACAAGGCAATTCTATATGAAAAAAATGCTGGGCTAGGATACTCTCAACTACATCTTTTTAGTGCTTCAGATAAAATGTTATTCATGCCTTCATCAGTACATCTTATTTAATCTGACTTTCCTCCTGATGCTCTTCCTGCCATGTGCTACGAGGACTCTGAATGACTCAGTTGATGCTTCAAAAGCACCCGTTTTGCAGATAAAATCTCTGCTTTTCTCTCCTCTCTCTGTATGTGTGATATAAGGTTTCAAAAACAAACACTTCAGTGACTGGCATTATCTGATCTGCCCAGACTACAACAAAAGCACACTATATTTATCCTCTATTTGTAGTTAGGGTCCAGACTCTCAAACACAACTCCCATTGAAACAGGGAGGCTGGAGCAGTGCCTGGGTGCTCAGTGCTCTGACCCAGGGTTTGTGACCTTCTGATCTTCCACATCTAGAATCTTTGCACAGCAATATATAACTCAGCATTGTCCTTTGTCTACCAAGTCAAGAACTGTGACTTCTGATACGTGCACCAACAATTTTGTTAAAAACTCTAAGGCAGGTGCCTCTGGAGGCCAGCCTGTTTTGCTTCATGAATGGATGATGCTTTTAGATACATATTAGCTTTAATTATGAGCTACCTAATCTTGTTATCATTCGCATGTGTGTAACTGGTGTTTTAGCACATGGTCTGATAATATTGTTTTAAGTCTACATCAGAGAACTGTGTGGATTACACCTCTTTGACAGAAAGATCTGTTAAAGCTATATAATGTACATTGCCATTTCACAAAGCATCCGTGCCTTGTGATACTCTATATTACCAAGCCTCTATTTTTTTATTCGGTTTTATACTTCAGTATACAGTTATTGTTACATCATCTTTTCTTTTCAAAATGTACTAGCCTTTTAGTCAAAGATGTGCTGTCTGCAGGTTTAATGCAATTGTATGTCTTCTGTGGTATGAGTGCTCTCTTAACACTGCTCTCTCAGGACTGCTCCTTTTTCAATGCTGCTGGTGGATATCAGACAACTGGACACATTTCTTCATTTTTAAATAGCTCACATCCCAGAGAAGTTTCTCACCATCACATAAAAATGGGATAAATGTCTAAGTTAGTACAACGATAGTAGGAAACAGCCCAAAGAATAGAAAAAAAAGGTGTGCTACTTTAGCCATACCTTTGCAGTAACCAGCAAAACCCTGGAAGATACAGCAAAGTGAAGAGTAGGTTTTGCATCAGAGTTCCACAAAACTGTCAACGAGAAACAAAACAAAGCTATTCCAGTGACTTAAATGCACCCAAAATGACAGCAAACTCAAAGCTTCTTTGAGAGCCCTCATTCTGCACTTGCTGTCTTGCTTCCCTGAAGAAGTCACCTGAATTTATCTTCTGGTTTAGCTGACCCCACATAAATGTCCACAACACACACCGTCACTTGAGTCCTACCCATGTCGCATTGCCACAGCAACACAATGCTCTGCAGGTGGTGTTCCCATTTCTGAGGGTATGTACCAGGAACGCAGGAATTGTTTTGGTATTGAATCATGAGACTGTTCCTCCGTCTTCTTGTGGCCCTGTGTGGGTGTGTTTTTAGCCTGCCAACACAACAAATTAAAACATTTCTGATTGCATGTGCTTTTCTTTTCTCTGTTCCCACTGCTATGTATAACCTGATAACTTTTCCAACTAATACAGAAGAATTCAGATAGAAATACAAAACAAAACTTGTTGGAGCAGAAGCTCCCAATTCCCGTAGCTCAGTATTATCAGGGCTGATCAAGAGCACCAGGCAGAATGGATGAAAAGATGAAGCAGAAAATATAGGCTGCAATTACTTCAGTTTCTCTGAGGTAGTCTGTTAACTCACTGTTGCTTCTTGAGCAAGGAGAATTCAAATGAAGTTAGGAGGGTGCAGGACCAGAAGAAAAGAGAAGTGGTTCATCATAAACAAGGTGAAATCAAGCTGGGGAACTCATCACCGATGGCTATAGATGTTAAGAACTTCTGTAGTTCAAGAGGAGAATCCTGGCCAGGATCACAGAGAAGAAACCTGCTGAAGGTTACTGCATACAGACTACCTTAAGTTTGTTATAAGCTTGCTGCCAGAGACAACATATTTAGGTCAATGGACCATATTCTGACCCACTACAGCCATCCTTACATGCTTGTATATCATTCAATTTTCAGAAGAGGCACAGCTTGCGGGTAAATTATTTCTTGTTCTGTTTATTAAGATCTAGAGTATTATAATACATATATGACATTATAATGGCTATCCTAACAGACATGTTCTTCTTGCTGAGTTCATGAGTCTTGGTAGTTCCTGGCTAGTGCATGAAGGATTAGTATACCATTAGCTGGTAGGTAACAAGAACTGCATGCCTAATTTCCATGTACACTGAAATGAAAATGTACTTGCTAGTGTTTGTACATACAGACATGCTGCCAAGTGCATCAGCAGTTACTTGAGTCACAGCATCTGCTGAGTTTCTGAATCATGTTCCTAACCTTGAATGTAGTAAGGTGTTGGAAACAGCTTCTTATCTGCGCTTTGACTATTATATATTTACATACCTTGGGGAGTGTGAAATATGGGACGGTCATAAGTATCTCACTAAGAGAATCATGCTCCTCTTCCCATCCAAGACTCCTGGATGGGGACTGGACAGTAGCTTCAGTTATGCTGTAGGGTACACTGGCAGATTCATTGGTCCCTCAGTGCAATGGTAGTGTTAAAAATTTACTCTTTCCCTCCCCACATAAAAATATACCAGTATATCTTTTTGCCTTATTCTTGAGAAGATTTCAAACATTTGACCAACCTATTTTCCTTATGAAACCCTTTTTGTACATCGCAGCATTAGCCATGGAGGGCAGGGCTGTTGTTCAGAGGGACCTTGACAGGCTGGAGAGGTGGGCTGATGGCAGAATCAGGAAGTTCAACAAAGAAAATGGAACATGCTGCCCTAGAGGAACAATAACCCCATGCAACACTACAGACCAGGGATCATCTGGCTAAAGAGAAGCTTTACCAGAAGGGAGCTGCAGGCCTCATGGGCAACAAGTTGAACACAGGTCATCAGTGTGCTCTTGCAGCACAGACTCTTCTTGAAGGCACACAAGGACAGGACAAAAAAAAAACAGCTAGAAATTGTAAAAAGGAAAATTCCAGTTAGATATTAAGAAATGCTTGTATCATAATGTTGGCCAGCTGCTGGTACATGTTGCCTAGAAAAGCTATGGAATCTCTGTCATTAAAGGTATTCAAAGCATGGACTCGAGCAACTTGCTCTAAGTCAGCCATGCTTTAAGCAGGGCAAGTTGATGCCAACACAGTTGATATCCAGAGGTACCTTCCAACCCAAATTAAACTATGATTCTGTTATTTCTCCCCAGTGACAATACATTTTAAAACATTGTAAGTAATTACCCATTTAGGTAATTGGTATTGCTGTGCTCTCCCTTCCCCCCATAAGCCCACTAAATCACTATGAAAAGAAAAGAAAAGAAAAGAAAAGAAAAGAAAAGAAAAGAAAAGAAAAGAAAAGAAAAGAAAAGAAAAGAAAAGAAAAGAAAAGAAAAGAAAAGAAAAGAAAAGAAAAGAAAAGAAAAGAAAAGAAAAGAAAGAAAAGAGAGAGAAGAG
>VXAL01012256.1:76656-131532 GCA_013399475.1 Chauna torquata
ATTCATACAGGCAAAATATTTGCAATTGTCTAATAAAAATATTAAACCAGTGATATTAATGCTCTGCCATCATTGTCAAATGACCAGTTTGAGAGAAGCTGGAGTCTTTCACCAACTAATGCTGGAAGTCTCAGCTGAAGAACATTTTTTTCTTTGTGAGCTACAAACTGAATCTACAATCGTGGCTTCTCTGTAATTAAGGAAGGAGCTAATGACTTGTAACTGATTGCTTGCTATCATGGATTCATTTGGACACTTGTTAAGACCCATTATTCAGAAACAGACTCCGTTTGCATTTTTTACTGAAACTTATATTGATGGGGAATGTTGACCAGTCAATCCCTTGCCATATGCAATAAATAATTTTTAAGAAGCATGCTAAAGAACAAACTGAGCAAAAATATCACATCCATTTTCTTCCATTGTTCCTCATATTTAGTGACCTCATTGTCTTGTTCCAGACAAGAAACCTCTTTTAATAAAGTCTGTATGGTGCCCAGCACAAAATATTTCAGAATCTGGTTGAACCTTTGGGTGCTCTGACAGTGCCAATAGCAAACTACAATAATAGGCAGTAAACCAAGAAAATTATGTTCTGTGTGATTCAGTCTTTGAAAGGAAATGCGTACTCTGAACTTTCATAAAAGAAGTATTCAGTGTACTAATCAATCCCTAGCCAGAAGGAAAAGAGAAAGAGTAACTCATCAGAAAAATCCTCACACTCAGTTTGAAAACTCAGGAGTTTCAGAAATGGAGCTCCTTAAATATGGGTTGCTTTGCCTGCACAGGGCATGTAAGACATTTAAACACCACACTCCCATACCACCATCTGTCACTGGGTCAGCATAGATGTGTCCAACTAAATTGTGCTAACAATTTCTGAATGATGCTTAGCAGATGTATGCTTGACTTTGGGGAGGCACTGAGGGGATAAATAATGGGCAAAATCCAGCTTCTCTTACTTTTATAAATAGCTCTATTTTGAGGCAATAGAGTGATTCAGTCACATAAAGTCAATGGGACTATACTTAACATGGCTTGTTGGGCACTGGGACTAATATGATAAATATATCCAAAATGATGCTTTGGACTAAGCAAATTTGGTCTGTTCTGTGATTTTCCTTCTACAACTGCTTTATGACAACATGTTTACATTCTGGGAAATTCAATAGCTAGGAAAAAATGAATATGTTTTTACACATAAATCATGGTTTTCTGTAGATAGTATACAAGATGGGAGGTTTGATTTTGTTTTTCGTTTTTATCTGTGAGCAGGCTACTGCTAGCTGGTTTTCGCAGGCTACTGCCTTTGAATTCTGTAAGTGTTCTGCACAGTTACAGCCTTACATCAGTTATTACAATAAAGCAAAGAAACTAAGATCTGAGCTGTTAATACATGCAGCAAAATGCAAGGTGCCTTGAAAACTAAGCATATTAAATATTCAGATCATAAAGGCCACTCACCCATCCATTTAAAAAGTGTGACAACAGTGACTAGGATTACTATAGTATCATTCTTGTATGCAATGTTATCTTCAGCTGCACTTTTCTGACCCAGATATTTTCAGTGTGGTTCTTAATTGGGAAATCTCATGGAAACAGCCAGAAGAGGTCCTCATTCATACAGTGAAGTCTTGTTAATTTTTGTGCTTTTCTGAATTCAGATGCAGTTGTTCTGACAGGAAACTTCTCAGGAGTTCAGGAAAGGAAGGTGGAGCAAAACAGCATGATAGCATGCTTCCATATCAGGGGATATTTATGAACTTGGAAAACTTTCCTGACAGGTAGCACTTGATAGGAGAACACTGCAGGGAAGGATGAGTAAAACTGGCCTGCTACAGCAAACTATCTTAATTGCTCCTTGTTCTTGAACAATAAAGACTGCAGAGTCCTGAAGATCTTTTGTCAAGAGAGTTTTCCTCTCATCTCCTTGCCACATTCACATGACAACATTAGTGAGAGGGAGAGCACACAAAAAGAAGAAAGGAAATCCCACTCAGGAGTAGGAAACATAAAGAATGCATACCGAGATGCACCTTGAATGCACCATTCTTAAATCTGTGTGCAGCAATGGGCTCTAAAGTTGTTACTGCTGCATGTGAAAGAACACCAGATCACTGCAGATAGTTTTACCGGGGTGGGGGGGAAAGAAATCAAACTTGGAATTCAAACATGCCAGCAACATGTGGAAAGGAATTACTGAAAAGAAAAAATATTACTACTTCAGTGCACAGACTTAGATGGTACACATTTTGCATACTGAGTGCATTTCCAGTTATCCCATCTTGAAAAGGTTATAGTAGGCTTCCACAACAATAAGACAAGTGTAACAAAAATTATCAGAGACATGGAGAAAACGGTTTGTGTGAAGAGAGACTAAAATAGTATTCTCTGATTTAGAAAGCCATTGAGACTGCCAACATCCAAATACGAAGAGTGAGAAATGGTTCCTTATTAGTATCTCCTGTATCTAGGGTACTATTTTCAAGCAGAAGTTTTAAATCAAAACAAAACAAAAACAAATGAACAAAAAGGCATTTATTCTTAATTATTTTTTAAACAAAATGTGTGAATCAGATTTGGAACTTAATAATGCCAGAAGATGCCATCGAAGCCAAACTTACAAAAGAGTTCCAAAAGACTTGTGGAAAATAAGTCCATCAAGGTTGCTTGATAATGGTAATTTGAAAGCAGTTCAGGCAGTCCCCGACAGCTATTTGCTGGAATCTGGAAAAACCACAGTGTTTAGTCTTTGCCTTCAACCCCTTCCTGAGCACCTTCACTGAAGTATCACCAGACGTAATATTGGCCTTTGGTCTGATCCAATACAACAGTTTCTACATTCATGTCTACACAGAGCAACCCATTCGATATCTATTGACAGAATAGCTGAACTGCCATAAATTTGGTAGGATCCCTCTGAATGGAGCACCTCTCTGTCAGGTCACATTACCTATAAAATTGTAAATAAAAAGACAAGAAAATAAACAGAACTTGAAGTACCAGGAAAAAATAAAATTTAAATTTAAATTTAAAAAAAAAAAGTGTAACTTTTTCTGAAGACATTTTAAGCACTAATTTTGTTCAGCACATTTGGAGCCTTGCAACCTTCTGCCAAATAAAATCAGAGACAGTGAAAGGAAAAAACAGTGGCATTTTTTAAGGTTTTCTATGGATTTTCAGCATCCAAACACAATTTCAGTAATTACTTACTGATTATTCATACTGCTTCTCAGTGTAGTAAGAGAAGGAGTTCCTTCTATTATTATTTGAAAGGAAAAGTACTTAACCATTCACATTGCATCAGAAGGGGGGAGGTCTGATTTCAAGCTTATTTCACAACGTCCTGGTGTTAATTAATAACATCTGAGCCCCAAAATAATGATCCATCCTGTCAGACACTTGCATCTGTTTATAAATGTAACTGCTAGAATATATTAATGTACTGCACAAGCATACACTGTCTGAACACATTGTATAGTTCAATAATGGAAGAAAATATTTTTAAAAAAGTAAATAAATTAAAAAAAGAGCTGAAAAGGGGGAAGAAGCTGAAAAAAAACCTCACTTTTAGGTGCATGAATCCAGCAGATCATCAGCTAGAAAAACCCACCCCACTAAGGGTAACCTAAGATTTTTAACTGCACTGGATCTTGTATATTTCTCAATATCTAAATATATAAAAGAATAATATTTTTTCTGGTGATTATTTTCTCAGATCCATTTAAAAAATCCACTCTGCTTTTCTGCCTTACTGAAAAAGTATTAGTTCAAAATTTACCTATTTCATTTAGCCAGTTACCTACCAATTTTTTTTCAATTGCTTACCCAATCTTTGCTTCAGTATATTTAGATAACATCACTGCCATCAGGACCATCACCTGTTCTTTGGCTCACGTTGAGCTCCTTTTAGAAACATTCCAAGGAGTTTTTCTCATCATTGAGATGAAATACAAGTTTCTCAGCTTCCACTTCTAATTCTCTGCATAACTCTTAACAAGTCTCTCCTTAGTTCTTACTCCTGACATGAAACAAGACAGCAGACTCAGAAAAGACTTTTCTCATGAGTCACCTGCTACTCTTTTGCCAAAGTCCTATATGAAAATTGAGGGCAATTTCCTGCAGAGCTCCCCTGACAGGTGGGCTCATTTGCAATGTGAACTGTAATGATTTTTTCCTATCAGCCACTCAACTGCTTATTCATTTCTTTAAGTTGCTGCAAATCCTTACAAACGTTCAAGCAGGAGCATAAAGGGATTTTGTTCCTTTTAAAGACCCTAAAGAGAACTACAAACATCTCTCCTCACATTGGTAGGAAGACTTGGCTATAAATGAGACCTACCATTACTTTTCTGAAATTCCCTAAAGCCATTTTTGCAGACAAAAGCAGAATCAGTCAGTATGAAGGGAAAAGAAACAAACAAACAAAAACAGAAAATGAAACTGTTGTTTAATAATCTTCTATAAAGATGTTAATACAATTATTAAACAAGTTTAAAGTACAAAAGATTTAGGTAAAAACAATTTATAGCTGAACTCATCAACAGAGATTATTAAAAATTAGTTCCTTTAGAGTTAAGAGAACTCTGAAAATTAAGAATATCTGAACTTAAAGAATTAATTGCTGAAGACATTTTGAGAATGGAATGATATCATGAAGAAGGGAATAAGAAACCTGCAGAGACTTCGTTCAAGTTGGCAAACTCAAGCTGCACATTACATAAATGTTACAGCTCAGGTTGTGCATTAGAAAGATGAACAAACAAGTAATGACCATGCTCTGCCTGGTTCCCTACTGGCAGCTTGCTCTTGTATAGTTCTTGCTGTTCAGCAGATCAGGATTTAGCTAGCTGTTCACCCTGTAAGGTTTCATATAGATATAGATACATTCTACAGATAACACTAGCTCATATGTCTTGTATTTCAGTGACAGAGTATCTAAAAACAAGATTTGAGTTCAAAAAAAGCTAGAGACAAGTCTCAGTTTCTAGTCATGCAGACAACTTTACCTGTGCAACACAAATCACTTATCAGTGAAGCAAGGAAGATTTGCATTGTGAAAGCAGATAAATATTTACATATGAGAAAGAGTGCTTAAGTATTTCAATATATTATTCTCCCAGCTTTATAGTTCAACTTATAATTAGGAAAATAGGGAAAAAAGGGATCTGAACATCACTTTCAGAGTTTGATCTCTTCCAAAAAGCCTCTAGAAACGTTCTTTTAAAAGATGGAGATTGGTTTAAATCTTGCTGTGTTGTATCTTTTGTTTGTGTACTTGTTCAAGTAAAAAAAAAAAAAAAAGATGGAAAATTCAACTAACTGCTGTAGAAAAGGTTTACTCATCATTTGTAAGAGCTTTGAAATCTCATTTTGAAAGTTATTCGTGCAAACAGACAGTATGTTGTAAAAAGAAGGAAAACAAGGAAATGCAAAAGCTGTGTAATACTATTTCCCTGTGGTACTGGATGGTTTTGTTGTCAACTTAGATTTCATCACATTTTTCTAGATCAACTGTTTACAATGAGAAACTGTGCTGGTCATATTAAGGCAGGAGTGGTGTGCACATTGATGTGTGCTCAGTTACTATAAGGATGTTTCATTGGAACAAATATATCTCTTTTCCGTTCAGGAAGAGCAGCTGTTTCTCATGCATACTGAAACTTACTTTTAACTCTGATAATACAACATTACTACTCTACAAATGTTTGTTTTATTCCTAAGGCAAAAATAACTACCAAAATATTTAAGTTATGAGACTACTTATACTATAGAAACCATGCTTAAAGAGCCTATGTGTGGGTGTGGGTGTTATTTTAGCTAATATTATGCTTTTAGCTGTGCCAGTACTAAAGTGTTCATTATAATTCATTTAGGCTTTTTTCGAGACCTTCACTGATTAAAAAAGTGTGTACTTCTGATTGGTCTAATAGCTTTGGTAGAGCAGGTATGGTATAAAAGAGACAGTAAGTGACCCAAATACTTCTGAAGGCCACATTTATTCTTCTAAAACAGAGAAGATAGTTCAGTTTCTGCGCTCATTTGAGATACAAGCTCCTTCCAGCCCAGGCTACACTCTGGGACAGAAGCCACACTAGTGCCTAGGATCACAATGTTTACTTCTTATACCATCAGACAAAAAATTTTTGAACAATACTAATTTGTAGTTTATTTCTTTAGCATGGGGGTAGCATAGATTTAAGTCTTGACTAGATTTGGTTTTTTTTTTTTCAAGTGTTACTAAAATTCACAAAATCAAATGGTCTACTGTTCTTTCTGAATTAGGATCAAAATGAGGAAGATACATCGTGGGGAAAAAAATCTTAAATTCTTAGGCATTTTGTTAAAATTTTTATATGGAGCTCTAAGGATCACAGATTATATTCCTCTTCAAGAAAGGATCCTTGTTAAACTGTCCTCAGCAACTACTACTCTCGCTGTTCTTGATGCCACTGTTAACAGAGATTCCACAGCCTCCCTCAGCAAATCTGTGCCTGTGCTTGGTTGCACTTTCCAGCACAAAGTATTTCCTGATGTCTAAACTCAGTATTCCTTATCGCAGTTAGAGATCATTACTTCTGATCTATTCCCAGTAGACCAAGAATGCAGCCTGCCACTTTGCTTTTGGCACAGACTTCTGCATGCTTGAAGATGCTCTCCTCTAAGTCTGCTGCTTTCCCTTTTTAACAGCCTCAGTTCCTTTTGTCATGGTTCTGGCTGGGATAGTTAATTTTCTTCATAGAGGCTTGTATGATGCTATCTTTGGGATTTTTGATGAAAATAGCAGTGATAACACGCCAATGATTTTAGCTGTTGCAGAGCAGTGCTTACACAGAGCCAAGGACTTTCTTGCTTCTCACACTGCCCTGCCAGCGAGGAGTCTGGGGGTGCACAAGGAGCTGGGAGGGGACAGAACCAGGACAGGTGACCCAGACTGATCAAAGAGATATTTCATACCATATGGCATCATACTCAGCAATAAAAGCTGGGGTAAAGAAAGAGGAATGGGGGGATGTTGGGAGTGATTGCGTTTGTCTTCCCAAGAAACCATTACGCATGATGAGCCCTGCTTTCCTGGTAGTGGCTGAACACCTGCCTGCCTATGGGAAGCAGTGAGTGAATTCATTGTTTTGCTTTGCTTGCAGGTGTGGTTTTTGCTTTACCTGGTAAACTGTCCTTATCTCAACCCATGAGTTCTTGCACTTTTACCTTTCTGATTCTCTACCCCATCCCACCTGGGGAGAGTGAGTGAGCAGCTGTGTGGCACTTAGCTGCCTGCCAGGGCTAAACCACAACACCTTTAAATATTCCAAATAAGACCTCTGAATTGTCTCATTAATCCTTGCTGGATTCTCTGCCACCGGTGCAGTCCTCACTTGAAGTGCATCACACCAGCTTAGGTGACAAGATGAGTTAAAGCATTACTGTGTTTGAGCTATATATTATTTTCATTTTGATATAACATTTATAGTACTGTATAACTATACAATAACTGTTACATAACAATATAACATTTATTATATTGTTGTATAAGTTTTTGCAACGATGTGTGACACTAGGGAGAGGACTGAAATACAATGTCAGAAAACAAAAAACAATAAAAACAAAAATGATTGAAACTGATATTGACAATGTGGAGATATCGGCTAGAAAAAAAAGGGGGGAAGGCATTTGATGGGAAGGAATACAACACAGTGCACTTAAGCAGGAATAATCAACTATTTAAAATATAAAACCAACTGGATCAGTTGCAGCTCTGCACCATCTTCTAGCACATGAAAAATTGCTGCAAGGACAGAAAATGGCCTACAGCTATCTTCTGGATAAATCAAGAAGCAATAAGCTTCAGCTGCAGCAAACTCTTAGGTGAGGCA
Source organism: Chauna torquata (assembly GCA_013399475.1). Lineage (NCBI taxonomy): Eukaryota > Metazoa > Chordata > Aves > Anseriformes > Anhimidae > Chauna > Chauna torquata. The sequence goes on from VXAL01012256.1 coordinate 84,531, forward strand.
TTTAGGAAATTTTTTTAACAGTAAGTGTAGTGAAGCAGTGTGCTTAATTGTTTGGAGAGATTATGGAGACTCCCTCACCAGAGACTTTCAGGAGCAGATTAGATTTTTCTGTCAAAAAAGGTAGCAGACACCTCTGCACACTTTGTGGAAGGGGAATGGATTAAATCCAGATCCTTCCAGCCCCATGTATTCTAACCATATTCCAGATGTTGAAGATCTGCTGTTGATCACACCCCTGTCATGTGAAATGATTTTATCCTCTGCTCAATACCCTTGGGTACTACCTGCATAATTAACATGAGTATTCTCTATTTCATTGCTCAGACCACAGATGAAAACATTGCATATATCCAGACCCAGCACTAACCCCTCAGATAACCCCATGAGGTCCATTCTCTCAATTTTATCATGAGCTGCTGGTAACTACCGTGACTGTGTTTTTCCCAACCAGCCGCACATCTGCTTTGTGGTAGATACCTCTAGGCTGTATTTCTTGGCTGTTTTGGAAACGGTCATCTGAGACAATATCAAAAGCTTTATCAAACACATGTTATTTATAACTACCTCTCTATTCTCTATTCCATGATGTCACAAGAGATAATTAGGCTGGTTTGGTATGGTTTATTCTTTTCAAGAGATGCTTCCTGTTCTTGATAAATGAATCACTTATTTGTATTTCTCTGGGTTCAGAAGTTAAATCGATCACTCAGTGATTCTCTTGGTCCTCCTTCTCCCCTCTTGCTTCTCTGCTTCTCTTATCTTTTCCCTTTTAAAAACATGATTATAGTTTTCCCTTCCCATTTTCTGGAACCTCATCTTGAAGAAGCAGGGACAGTCTCAGCTATCTCGTTAAGTATTCCAGGGTGAGTTTCATCAGGCCCTGCCAATTCACAAGCATCTCTAACCTGTTTTTTTTTTTCTGACACTAGTTAGAGCACTTACCCATCTGTCACTGATGTTCATTGTGTTAGCCATCTGGCCACATTCATCCTGGTTAGTGAAATTGAAGCAAAAAAGGCACTTAAACACTCCAGTTTTCCCAATATCCGATAATAGTTTTGTCTTCTCACTGGGATTTGTTCAGTAATTCCTTTTCCTAGTAAAGCATTTTTAGAATGTTTTTTGCTATCTTTCTGTTTCCTGTTTATACTAACTCCAGTGAGCCCTGGCATTTTCTATTTTGTTCCTATGTGCCATAATAGTACTCATCTTTTCATCTTTTGTGTGTGCGTGTGAGCAAAATAACTCAATCCTTCACTGTCAAATTAAACGAAAGTTTTTCTTCATTTTTGTTTTGGAAAGCTAGATGACCCCAAAATGATGTTTTTGTTAAAACAGGTTAAAGAAAAGAGTCCAAGTTGACATAAAAATATTTTTCAGGTCTATTTGTTTGCTTGGCCCCCAGGAAAAAAAAAAAAAAATCAGGCTTGCACAATGGACCTTTTTTTAAAAGAACAACAATTTTTTTGACCATAAAACTGAGTTACAAGTTGTTTATATACCTCCAGTGCCACTAATTACCCTCAGTCAAAGCCGAGAGATTACTAGCCTAGAGATTAGATTCCTTTTTGCATGTACAGTCATTCAGGAAAATAAAATTTGTATGCCAATCCATAAAGTGTTGTCTCATACAGCCATGCCAACTACTGCTTGCTTAGAGTCAAAGCAAGGAGCCTTTTCCGCACATTTATAATAGCAGCTAATATTTGGATTTTTTAGTCTGCAGGTGGAGGACGACCTTACTCATTACCACATTGCAAACAGCTAAGCCTGATAGCATGCCAATGGAAATAGGATTTTGCAACACTGAGCTTTTGACCATAGTCAGCTTGTCAGATTCTGACATGAGGAAGAAGAGTAATACCTCAAAAGACAATTTAAGATATTTTACAGACAGGAGTTAAGGATCTGTAATTTCTCAGCTTTTGAAAGGAAAGTAGGTTCATACACAGACAGTAAGCAGACATGAAGAAGGCCCCCTGCCCTTACTGTGGAAAGCTATGCAAGCTAAAGGAACAATCAGAGGATTTGGAAGGTTCCTAAAGTTTGCTGAGCTCATAAATTTATTTGGTCCCAAAGCATATCTTTGCTACCACAGTATGTAATCTCTGAAGTGGATTGTGTTTGCCTTTGCTTCATAAGGCTCTTGCAATCTTTGAATCATGACTGAATGCCTTTAACACATCTGCTGTTGTTTGCCCGCAAGCTACAGCTCTTGATATGGCAGCTACTGTTTGCCTTGGTGAAGTGCTATAAGCCATGTTACCAGTAAGATCAGATCTCAATCATCATCACTTGGACTGAAATCAACCTATAAAACAGTAGGTTCAACAGGTGTATTCCATTTTTTAGAAGTTTGTAATTCAGATGTGCTTGGATTTTGATGTGGGGAACATACTCAAGGCAATGTGCCCGTGACAATGAAAACATAGCAACACAGAACAGCTTTTTCTCTAGCATTAATATGACTAGAGGAAATGAAGAGGTACATTCACGCCTTCTTTCAGCTCCACTCACATTTTTCTTTCCAACAAATAACAAGAGACTTCCCTCACAGCTTCACAATAATCCTCCTTTGGGTTCTGCTACATTTTTTATCAGTTTGTCCCACCAAAAGAGTAGCAGGGAAAACCCACATTTACTTCTCCAAGTGTCAGGGTCTTGACCTGTACCACTGCACCCAAACACTAGGGCTTAGGCTGTCTATAGTCACGGCCAGCTCTGACATGGTGCAGCCAGGTGGCCTTGCATCAGGCTGCTGTGAAAAGAGCCCTGAGAGAGGCCTCTTTAGGGGTCTTCCCTACCATCTCTTCCAACCTGTGTTTAAGCTCAGGTCCTCACCTGTGGTCCCTGCTTGAGTTTCATTGTAGCTACACCAGTGTCTGGCCAGGTAGTGGCTGGTCTAGACCACTGACTTGCCTCTGGACCTGTTGCATCGCTAGGGACCAGTCTGGTGACTAGTGGACCTCTTGGCTGACTCTGCCTCCAGACCTGCCCTGTGATTCCAGCTTGGGTAGTAGGAGACAGCACCATTTCTCATGGAGGTCACAGTGCTGCCTCCTTGCTGTCACCCTCAGATCCCAGTAAAAGTTTGCACCCTTCCCATAGCTACTCCCTGCTACTTCAGAGACAGGTCAGATGGGGGATGATAGGCAGGCGTCACAGTGTCCGTCCCTGTGCTGTTTCTGGTTTTTGCCCTGACTCAGCACCCTCTCTGCACACACAGGAGAGAGAGGCAGAACAGGGCCAAACCTCTTGCCACTTTTCCTTGGGTTATGGGAGTACAAGAGGTTCTCCTCCCTTTTGTAGTCACAGTGAGGTCAGAAAAAAAGGGAAAATCTCCTTAAAGCACTGTGATTTATTTTGCCTCTCACTTGTTCTCTCTCTAGGCACTGTCTCTCAAAAGAAGGCTAAAGACTTTCCAGGGCTGAGTTGTTTTTTGTGAAGTAACCTTAAATCTGTAAAATAGCATCTCAACCCACTCTTGTTACTTCACAAATAAACACAGGGGCAGATCATGAGCAAAACTACTTAAGTAGAGAAAAAAAAAAAAGGGAAAGAAATTGTAGAAGCTTCACCCAATAGTAAGACTATACGTGTGCCAGTACAGAGAAAAGAATGTACATTCTCAGGCAAGGCTATTTGTGCCTCCTCCCAGATTTGTGTCTAAAATATGAGAACACAACAGATGTATGTTACATTGGATAAGTAACATACACATCTAAATCATATTTCTTTGTGTGGTGCAGCAGGGAAAAGTGTCCTTTTCTCACTGGTAATTAGAGGGTGCAGCAGATGGCGAGGCTTACTGTACTTTGTAAGGTCCATTAAAGGAACCCAGGCTGCCAAGTGATTCTTCATTACAAAAAGCTTGTTAAGGTGCACCTCGGAGTTTTTCCTAGGGTTTAGGAAGCATTCTTTTGTATAGTAATATCCTGTTCAAATTATTATTCTCATTCCTACTGAATGGTTTTCTTTCTGGCACCAGGAACATTATTCTAATTATAACACCCAAAGGCACCAAACTGTATGTATACTTGGCCAGACACAATCTCTGCCACTATTCCAAAGAGCTTGTAAGTCAAGTAGAAGAAAGAAGTATTTTTGTCATTGCACATATTGAACACAAAGGCACACAGAGGTTAGATCTTGTTAGTATAGCAACAGAAAGCCATGGACAACCTGGGCCATAAAGTCAGATCTCTTAAGCCAATACAAGCAAATTTCACAACCAGTCGTTTAGCCTTTTCAGTTGCAGCTCAAGCCACTGTATTTTTATAAATCATTCCTCAAAAACTGCTATGCTCTTCTTTAAGAAGATTTTCTTTTTTTCCACTTTTTTTAATGTCATATGTTCTTTCTGCTCTGGCAGATTACACAGAGGTACATACAGAGATGTGAAATGAATGGTGGTTACTTCCTGCCATGTTCGTTGCCTGGGATAAATAAGAATTCATGTCAGGGGGTGAAAAATAATCATTTCCCTCTGTATGTGAGTCACCCAATTTACTGCACCATGTATATACTTCCATCCTAAATTGAAAGCGGTTATAAATGAAGAATTTTCAATGTTCCTTATGTGGCTGCCATATAAGTTCATAGTGTTTCTTGGGGGTGATGGAGAGTAGAAATCAACATTAATCTTTCCCCTTTAATGTAGTCATCAGAGTACTCTGCTAATAGTTTTTTTTCCCCATAATGTAAGTGGAAAAAGAATTCTACCCTTCCTTAAATGGTATATGAGATAATAATAAGCATAGCTACCACACAATGAATTCCTTCAAGTCTGTACTCCTTCACTTTGCATTAGAGAACTGTGGTTCAAAACATAAGTTCCTTGGTCATCTTTGCTTTAGCTTCCTCCCCAAGTCATACTTGTTCCTACATAAGTATTGCATACTGTTTCACATAGCAAATAGTAGGAAAAATTATATCATTATCCCAGAACCTGATATACTGGCACTTTAGGGCACTTTGCTGGCCCCTGCACCAACTCTTGGGGCACAAGTGCTGGTGCCCCCTTTTGCCGCCTCCCCAAAGACAGAGTTTGTGCAGATGCACTTCTCACCCGGCCTATGTCAACTGAGTCCACTTAAAATACAGATCTGACATTTGTGGTGCACACATTTACTGCAAAGTGGCTGAATGTGAGCTTAACAGGCCACAGAAAATGTGTTAGATTACAAGCAAGAGAACAATTGCAAGTGCCTGTACAAAATAGATTAATACTCAGAAATAATGTCCTTGGTACAATAATTCCAAAAATGTGTCAAAGATTCAAGTGCCAAATATGTGATCAGAATTTCAGCTATACAAATACATGTCCCTACACACATATAAACATGTTAACTGGTCACAAAGCAAACATTTATTGCAACAGAATGTAACATCTTCTGACAGAAAGAGATTTCTGAGCTAATTAATACCGAGTTCTGGACAGTTATGCCAAACAGGTTACTATTTGGTACGCAACATGCCATAGTTGGATGTTTTTTCTGCTTGAATCAGTCATGTAAATGATAACTCTGAAACTGAGCTGGACTCACTGCTGGAGAGGCCAAGGATACTGGCCTAACTGGAAATGCTTAAACAAAAAGACAAAACCTATTGAATGAATTTTCAAACTAAAGCAATGGAAAGGTTAGTGATCTAAAATAATGGAGTATGTAAACGCTGAACACACTTCTGTATCAGCTATGCAGCAGCTGAAACCAATATTACACTGTACACTATCAAATTAGTCTCTGGGATAGTTCTGAAAGTGTTCCTTGTAAAAGGAATTTCTTCACCTAAGTTGCCTAGAATTCAGCCTCAGTTTCTCCGTTTTCCACATTTCTGCTGATTTCAAGACTGCAGTCTCTCCAGAGAAACTGCCAAACACAGAGGGTAACTGGATCACAACAACCACAGCCAGAACCACAAGGAGCCCAATAAGCTCCTTGCTTAAAAAGGAAAAAAAGCATCTGTGAAAAGCAGACCAATGCACCAAATCAGTAGATCTTTCCTGGTTCACAAAGAACTTAGATCAAAAGATGCTATTTGAGGAAACAAAAACAAAACAAACAACAATACCAAAAAAAAAAAAAAAACCATGCTATTTTTAGTTTGCCTCTGTACCAAGAAAGGATCAGTCATCTGTTTTGTGGGGATTTTCCTACATAGCAATATGCTTCCATAAAAGGAAGCCTGACTGCTCCTTACTTTGTCAAACTAAAGGTGGACCACAGGCAGTCTTGGCAATTAAGATTTTGCAGATGCTGCCAATGCCTGGTCTGAGCAGGATGCCCAGAGCCAGGAACCTTATGCTGTGATGCAGTTCTTCAAGGTGCTTTATGTGACCGCAGGTAAATACCAGTCATCTTAGCCACAAAGCAAGTGTGATGTGCTGGGAGACCAGGATATGATTAGGGTATTAAAAACACAAGCAAAGCTACAATATCTTACAAAATATGCCTGTATACTGTCAGATAACATTTAATGTATGCGTTTTTTTTCTGGGTTCTAGGTTCATTGTGTTGCTTTGTTATGGTACATTGGAAAAAGAACTTCAGAACAAGAAGTGAGATTTAAACTAATAATTTTTTATTTTTAATAATCTTGGTTTTATACACTGAACAGTAAATTTCTAATCTAGTGCTGATATAAAATGAACAATCCTTCAGAGAGAGGTCAAATATTACATAGCAGCCAGGAACTTCAGAACACTTCAAATGCTTATTTTTTAATCTTTTGTGCATTTATTTCCTTTGGATGTGATCATGCAATGTAATATTCAATGGACTGAGGTTTGGAAGAGAGCGGATATTTTCTGAAAGGCTGAAGATTTTGAAATACAATCTGCCAAATCAAAAACCTAGAATTCAACTGCAAATCACTTTAAGCCAAGCTCCTTGTAGTAAGACTATGAAAGTAGCTGTACTGGGTAAGACCCATCTAGCTCTCTATGCTTTTTCCCACAAGTGCCCTGTGAGAGTGCTTGAGGAAGGGTGTAACAGCAGGCTAAGTATATCCAGTTTTTCCCCCCTAATAGTGTCCCAGCATCCAACCACTTTTAGCTCAGAAGAGTGCTGAGCTAGCTGTGTCTTCTAGAACTGCAATAATTCACCACAGATTTCTTTTTCATGAACTTGTCCAGTCTGCCCTGGGACACAGAAACCTCTAGCGTACTCAGTGGCAGATTTCCACAGGTCTCCTGCCTCCTGCATGAAGAGCAAACTCATGCCGTTTGTCTTGATTATGGCTCCTACGACCAGCAGATCACACCCTCCTGTTTCCATTCAGGAGGAAATAATGAATGGCAGATTCCTCTCTGCCCTTTCTATGCTTCTCTATGCTTTGTAGACTTTTTCTACAACTCCCTTCCCCAAATTCATCTCTTTCCCAGACTGAAGAATCCCACCTTAGTGAGTCACCTGTGATCTGGAAGCTGTTAGATATTTGAGAATAGAATAGAATAGAATAGAATAGAATAGAATAGAATAGTTGGAAGGGATCTTCAAAGACTATCTAGCCCAGACTAGGGGCTAACCAAAAGTTAAAGCCTATCTTGAGGGCATTGTCCAAATGCTTCTTGAACACTGACAGGCACGGGGCATCAATCACATCACTAGGAAGCCTGTTCCAGTGTCTGACCACTCTCACAGTAAAGAAATTTTTCCTTATATCTAGCCCGAGCCTCCCCTGGCACAGCTTTGTGCCATTCCCACGCATCCTGTCATGGGTTACCAAAGAGCAGAGATGGGCACCTCCCTCTCCACTTGCCCTCCCCAGGAAGTTGCAGAGAGCAATGAGGTCACCTCTGAGCCTTTTCTTCTCCAGACTAGACAACCCAAGAGTCCTCAGCCTCTCCTCATAAGGCATGCCTTCCAGGCCTTTTACCAGCTTTGTTGCCCTACCCTGGACACTTTCAAGGATCTTTACATCCCTTTTATATTTTAGAACCCAGAACTGCACAGAATACTCAAGGTGAGGCTGCACCAACACTAAATACAGCGGGACAAACACCTCTTTTGACCGGCTGGCTGTGCTGCATTTAATGCTCCCCAAAATGCGGTTTGCACTCTTGGCTGCCAGGGCACGCTGCTAGCTCATGCTGAGCCTGCTGTCGGCCAGCACCACCAGGTCCCTTTCTGCTGAGCTGCTCTCCAGCCATTCACCTCCCAGTCTGTACCTGTGTCCAGCACTACTCCGTCCCAGCACCCGGCATTTTCCTTTGCTGAGCTTCATGCCATTGCTAATCTTCCAGTGCTGCAGCCTCTCTAGATCCCTCTGCAAGGCCTCTTGTCCCTCCAGGGAGTCAACAGCACCTCCCAGTCCAGTATCATCAGCAAATTCGTTGAGGATGTGCTCCGCTCCTGTGTCCAGATCATTGATAAAAACATTGAACAGGATTGGCCCTAGAATTGAGCCCTGGGGCACACCACTGGTGACCGTCCACCAGCCAGATGTAGCCCTGTTTACTACAACCCTTTGAGCTCTACCATCGAGCCAGTTTATCACCTAGCATAGCGCGAGCCTGTTTATTTCACAGTTGGACAATTTGTCCAGAAGGATGCTGAGAGGGATGCCATCAAAGGCCTTACTGAAATCCAGAAAGACTATGTACACTGCCTTCCCATCTTTGCTGCCCTACCGTAGACTTTTTCCATTTCTGCTCTATGCTCCTTGGGAAGAGTGACATAGCATTCGAGCCACAAGTGAGCCATGGATTTATCCTGAGTCACAATAAAAACATTCTCAGTTTTAGTCTCTGCTCTTCTCCTCATATTTTCGAAAATTTGAATTGTTTTTTGACTGATACCAAGCACTGAGTTCATGTTTGCACAGAAATATGAGTCATAACCCCAAGATTTCACTCCTGGGTGATGATGGGAACTCAGAGCCCATCTTTTTATATGCAAAGTTAAGATTGTTTTTCCCATGTGCATCACTTCATATTTACCAATTTTGAGTTTCAGCTGCCTCTTATTAAATAAGCGTTCTGCTCTTATGAGCTATCCATTATTGTCTTCCAGAATATTCTTACTTGCTACTGTAATTGTTTCTTTGTATTTAAAAGAAACATCATTTGTTTTTCAATAATAATTGTGCTAGTAGTTTCCACAATACATTATTAACATCATTTTAAATTTAATTACAGAATAAGAAGCAACACTTTGTATGTTGAAAGGGAAACATCCTTAGAACCAAGTATGGTAAGATATAAAAATTTCAGAAGTTGTCTTTATAATCGTGGATAATAAGAAGATGCCACATGTATTTTGTCACTGCATTTCAATTTGGAGAATCATATGAATTTTCTAAGACTCTCTTTAGGTATGCCTACCTGGTATACACACAATATGGAACTGATATCCCATTATCTGATATGGAATTAACTGACATGGAATAAGCAGTTATTTAGTGATAAGTGTCCATAGGCATTAAGTAATAATAATGCCTAACTTATTAGATTTTAGACTAAAGTTGAAAGTTGGCTTTCTTTTTGTCTTATTCCCACTGAAAACACACAAGAAAATTTCATCACAATTAATATTTGTATTTGGAAAAATGACAAATATAATTATCTAAATCCCAATATGTCTGTGATATTCTTTTATTTGGCCATTTAATAATAAATACTGCTTGCAGGCTAATACATCCCAGAATTTAAGATACTAAGAAAATAGTTAACGAGGATAAAAAAACAGAGTGGGCAAAGTTTCAGACAACACCAACAAAACTACTGAGCTGTTATTTTTTGAAAGCTATATTTGTTAGTTGTGACTATATTTGAAAGCTATATTTGTGTCAGAAGAATTCTGCTGCTGCTACTCACATGCAACCATTTAAAAACATATATTACATTATATCAAGGGAATGAGACCTTACTCCAACCTTGTCTGCATGTCATCTTCCAAAAGAACAATATCAAATTAACCAAAATTTTCTCCATTTACCTGAACTGAGTGCAATTCAGCCACAACTACATTCAAGACTAAAATGTCTGGAAATTTTAATCTGCAGAAAAAGCTGAGGGGAAAAAAAAAGAAAAAACACTTTTTTATACATACAGATAAAACTGCAATTGCAAGAAACTTCCACTTCCCTGTGCGCCACGCTGCAGCATGGAGAGAACATGTACTCATGTCTTAGGGATAGAATCTGTCTGGAGTTTCTGGACAGAGGACTTCTCTTTGAGCCTCCTTTTGACAAGGAAATTTTGGAGACATTTCTGCATTTGAAATTGAGTCACTAGAGTCCAACAGCTGTGTGGAGGGTGATGGTAAACTCTGTAAGTCAGCTTTGCTGTTCACTCCTTGCTTGTAAATGGGCAAATAGAATGATAGCACTGCAAAATAATGTAAGGAAAGGAAAGGAAAGGAAAGGAAAGGAAAGGAAAGGAAAGGAAAGGAAAGGAAAGGAAAGGAAAGGAAAGGAAAGGAAAGGAAAGGAAAGGAAAGGAAAAAGAGTATTTGTCTTCAAGAACCAGAGGAATCTTGCTCAGCTTCACCAAGCTATTTGGGTAAACAGAAAGAGGAAGAGGGATGTAAATAAAGCCTATACTTTAATATCTTTTTCTATATACTTAATATCTTTTTCTAAAGAACTTAATAAAACTACTTTAAATTCATGCAGCTCCTTCACATAGCTGTATTCCCAGGTAGTTATGGAGGTAACTGATATCAGGCATTGTAACTTAGAGTTTATGCTGACATTTCACAATGAAAGTTGTTTTAACAGGAAGGAAGATTGTTTTTAAAAGAGCAGTTTATTTTGCCGAATATTAAACCTCAGAGAGGAATTCATTACCATCAACCTTCAGAAGAAATGCAGAGATCAGTCTTGCTGAGGTAGTGCTGTTATCTTTAGAGTGGAAGAGGCTTTGTTCATTGCTGGGGAAGCCTGCTACACACTTTCAATAGGAAACCAGCCTTCAGAGTTCTTACCAGAGGGATCAGACTCAGCCCTAACAGCTTCTCTTTACCTGTGACCAGGAAAACTAGACAGGAGAAGCTATAAGAAAGTTCTCCTCCCTTAGAGGAAAGGCCAGATATAGTAGAATAATGCTTAAATGTTTTTATTCCAGTTCCATCGTCCCCAGCCACTGCTGAATTTTGAGCTTATGTACTTAATTACTTCAATTCAAAAAGCAGAAACAGATAATTAACTCTTTAAAGTATTTGAAGCTCACACAGTTCTACAATATCAGTGATTTCTTCTAATATTCTACTTAATATATTATTTTTATGGGATATTCCTCTCCTATCTGAACTCAAGCAGTTAAAAGTGTTGCTTATATGTTTGAAAACCACTTTTTTGTTGTTTTGTTTTGTTTTGTTTTGTTTTCTTAGTTAGGCATGTCTGTGTAACCAGGTATGGGCCATCACACATCAGCTCCAGGGCTTTGAACTGAGGGTCTCCAAAGACAAGCAGTTGTCATAGTAATAGAACTGGGAATGCTCTAAGAAGACATCCTGAGAGTATGTTTATATGTTCTGGCAGATAGGACCTCATTCAGCCCACACACCATAAAAGAAGACCATACTGATGTGGACTTGGGCAGCCAAAAATTCCCATCTCCTGGGGGTTTGTTAGCTCAGCCTCAGAACTGCACAAGCATGGGTGCTTGCTTTTTTCTTGTTGAACAGTGACCATGCATCACTGATGGTATACAACATAAGCATATCCACTACAGCAGGACCTCTGATTAAGAATGGACTTGAATGTGGAACCATAGGTGGCTTCCTCCCTGTTGCTTCAGTATGCAAACATCTGCCAACGGTCACCCAGATATGACTGCACCACAGGGGAGAGAACAAAGCATAGGTGCTCCTTGGGATGTGTGTGAGGGAGGAAGAACACCTGCTCCCCAAACCCGAGGAAAAGCAAACTCTGGCAAAGTCATTTAATCCCTGAAAATAAATAAAATTGTGTCCATGAAGTTGTACATATGAAAAGAGTCTAATTATCAAAAACAGCCTGCAAATTCAAACACCTTCAAAGCTGGAGGCACTCTGGCTTTATGCACCGCTGTGGTGGTTTTACCCAGCTAAACAGGCGACCTCCACCACAACCGCTCGCTCACTCCCCCTCCTCAAAGAAACAGGGGGAGAAAATATGATGGACCAGGGCTTAAGGGTTGAGATAAGGACGAGCAAGTTACTCACTAATTATCGTCACTGGCAAAACAGACTCAACATAGGGAGATTAGTATAATTTATTACTATAACTAGCGAACTAGAGCAGTGAGAAACTAAAAGCAAACTAAAAACACCTTCCCCCCATCCACCCTCTTCTACCTCCTCCCCCCGAGCGGCGCAGGGGAACGGGGAATGGGGGTTGCGGTCAGTCCGTATCGCTTCGTCTCTGCCGCTCCTTCATGGTCACTCTCTGTTCCCCTGCTCCAACGTGGGGTCCCTCCCACGGGATGCCGTCCTTCCCGAACGGGTCTTGCGTGGGCTTCCCACAGGCTGCAGCTCTTCAAGAGCTGCTCCAATATGGGTCCGTACCACGGGGTCCATCCTTCAGGAGCAAACTGCTCCAGCATGGGTCCCCCACGGGTGGCAGCTCCCACCGGATCACCTGCTCCTGCGTGGGCTCCTCTCCACGGGCTACAGGTCCGGCCCGGAGCCTGCTCCTGCGGGGGCTCTCCATGGGCTGCAGCCTCCTTCAGGCCACATCCACCTGCTCCTCCGTGGGCTCCTCCACGGGCTGCAGCGTGGAGATCTGCTCCATGTGGTACCCCATGGGCTGCAGGGGGACAGCCTGCTCCACCATGGTCCTCACCACGGGCTGCAGGGGAACTTATGCTCCGTTGCCTGGAGCACCTCCTGCCCTCCTTCTTCACTGACCTTGGTGTCTGCAGGGCTGTTCCTCACTCCTCTCACTCCCAGCTGCTGTTGCGCAGCAGTTTTTTTCCCCTTCTTAAATCTGCTCTCACAGAGGTGCAAACAACATCGCTCATTGGTTCAGCTCTGGCCAGCGGAGAGTCCCTTTTGGAGCCGGCTGGAGCTGGCTCTTATCTGACATGGGGCAGCTTCTGGAATCTTCTCACAGAAGCCACCCCTGTAGCCCCCCTGCTACCAAACCCTTACCACGTAAACCCAATACGACGGCTTCATACCATAGCTTCATAGGAGATTGTAGCTATATTCAATTAAGATTATGGAGAGTTAATGATCAAAGGAGAGGGAGAGGAAAAGTGAATTCAGAGGAAATGCTCTTAAAGACAGCAGGCTGAGGGGCTGGAGCTGGAGCTCCCCAGGGTCCATGGGGGCTCCCATGGGTCATCAGGGCAGGGCCCAGCAGTCAGGCCATGTCCCAAAACTCCAGCCAGGACCAGGGCACCGGGGGCACTAGGGCTGTCCCAACCCCCAGGCACCAGCAACTTCCATGGGGACAGGGACAGGTCAAGGCCAGGCCTGGATGTGGGCCTGCAAGTGGCCTGGCTCGATGGGGCCCATGGCCGGGCAGGGCAGGGCAGGGCTGTGGGGAACTGGACACTGGCCCTGCTGCAGCTGTGCTGGGACAGGAGCTAATGGCCCCTGAGGACCTATCCCCCCAAAATCTGTCTGACAACTGAAGTGGTAAAGCAGTGCTTAAGCAAGAACATGAGTAGCAAAGCTGTGGCCTAAGTTGTAATCGCTGACTTTGTTTCCAGCTTAGGAAAAGGGACATGTCAGGTTACCCTTGCACAAAAGCAAAAAGCCTGGGAACTTTGTCCATCTATCTGACCTGCTTACTTACAAGATTTTAGGGTCCTTTCACATATTTCCTCCTTCACAGCAGTAAACCCAACCCAGAAAGGCAGATAACATTTTAAATACTCCAGAACTGTAGCAGGCAAACTTTATGTGTGTTATGGAATTTTACTTCCTTTCATGATGAACGTTTTTCTGATGATGCGTTTGCAATGTAGATGTAGCTTTATTTTACCAGGACAATTGAGCCTGTACTCCCCAGACAGTGATAAACTACGGCAAAAAAGCTCCAACAGACCTCTCTTCTCCCTAGGTGTGCTTTATAAATGATCCATTACACGGAACGACTTGCAGCCCCTTTTCAGATATGCTCATATGCTCCTTTTTTTCTTCTCAAGATATATTTTAGCTGAGGAATGCATAAAGACATTTGAGTCACATTGTTATCCTGTGCTGTTTTGTAGCATATTGTATGAAAGACTCCACAAGTAGGATGTAACTGGAAAGCCTGGTCTCTGTACCGGCCTTCCACAGCATTATGGGAAATCAAAAGAAAGCTTAGGAGAGCTTGAAAAAAAGTTTTTATTGTTGCCTTTAGAACATCCTTCTAAATTAAGAGTATTTTAATTCAATTTTAATGCTGGGAGAACAAGATCTGCATTGTTCACATCTGCTCGTTAAAGTAAATAACGACTCATTCTGGAGGAAGAAGATGCAGAATGACTGTCCTTCCTGTGCCTTCAGTCCTTTTACTCATTCATTACACACCTTTCAAAGCTGAGGCAAGTGAGTACCAGCAGCGATTCTCTCACTGTGCTGGCGTGACTCATTCACCAAGCCTCACCCAATACCTGCAGCACTAGCCAGGCAGGACAATAGCCAGTTCCCACAGTGACAGCATGTATGTTGCCCCAAGAAGGGTATGTCATCCACAGCCACTCAGACGTTTCTGCAACTGGGGTCCAGATCCACTACTTAAAAAATTAAGTGCTGTTTGTTTGTCTGTTTGTTTTGTCTAAGATATGTCCTTTGCTCCTGTATTTTTCACTTGCCTGTATAGAGAAAACACCTTTATAAGCAAGTAGTTAAAGTTGTTTGATGAAATCCACCTTGAGAGGGCAGGAAATTCTCTATAAGATAGTAAAAATGCTATGGCTCAGAGTCCATGTCCCTTGCGCTGAATATACAGTCCTGGAAAAGATTGCGATAGCCTGCTGCATCCTTTGCATTACAAATTCCTTTTATAGAACCTTTGCAGCTAAAGGTAAAGGGATGTAAATGAAAAACGAGTAGCACATTAGAGACCCCAAAATATGGCTTCTGGAATTTTACCAGGGCTCATGTGCATCCTGGGTAAGACTTCCTTTTTGTGATGGACAACATGTCCAATTGCAATTATATGGAAAAAAATCCCAGGCATAAACACAAAGATATTATGTCAGCCAGATTCCTTTATCCTTTATCCTTCTGTCATAAGGATGGACAATGTTTTGATCTTACAGACAGGAGAAAAGTAAACCCGTCTCATGACCATAACCACAACAGTCATTTTGTCTATTCATTGTCCCCAGTTCATTGCCTCTCAAGATATGATTTTAGTCCTTTGGTCATGCAGCCTACTTACTTTCCTTTCCTCAGCTCTTGTGCTGATTTGTATAAGCCAGACATACATGCTTCACAAACCCATTGCCCTGCTCAGCCAGGCAAGGAAGAGAAAATGCCAGAACTCTTGGGGGAGATTTTGGGGATGGGTGAAAAAAGGTCACAGGCACTGCAGAGGAAAAGAGCAGAGGATCAGCTTGGAGTTTGTGCCGTCAGCCTGCAATCAGATGCATTCATCAAGTGTAAAGCCCACTAAACTAATGGCATCACAGGAGACAGGAGAATCTGTGATTCTAAATGCAACATTGCTCTGCCTTTTTTTTGTTATTAAAATCAGTTCTATTTATTGCCATCCTTATTTTATCTGCTTTCTCCTCCACAATGTTCCTGTGCAAATCAACAGTGAACAACAAAGAATCTATTTTTTGACCCTGCCAAAACCACAAGGCATTATAGCTAGTGTAGAGACATTGTTTAAAAACATGCTATAGCTGCAATAATTTTGCAAAAAAAAGCTCTTCTGAGTTAAAGAGAATGAAAAGGCAATACATATTTGAATTGCAATTTCTTCAGCTACCATTTTCTTTCATATTTAAGTGACACATTATGATTGTGTATTGGTGTTATTCAAAATTTCTGGGGAAAAGTAATTAGTAAAAATCAAACTGAATATCAACTTAATGTTTAATTTTTAATTCAACTAAGATACATCAAAAGCATTAAAAATTATTAAATAGGTATGTATTTTTGGCTCAGAACAATTTGCTTTTCTGTTTATCTTACAGGAAACTCCTTTTTGCCAAGTCATCAAACCATGTTTTCATGTATAAGAAAATACATTAGTATAAAAGATTCACTTCTGGGAGGTAGGGGAATATTACCTTCTACTTCACAAGGATATAAAGTTCTCTTCTATATCACAGTAACCTTTAAAATCAAAGGTTGTTAAAAATACTGCAGACCTCTACTTATCTGCATACCAGGTAACAGAACACAAAGGTCTTACTCAATACTCAGAAGAAGAGCTGTGCACGCCTGCTGTAATAACTTGAATTGCAAAGAAATTCTAGATACACATTAATGTAGATATGTTAATTAGTTTGACAGGCACTAAATGGAGCTGGGTTCACAACCATGAACAGTGGCAATTTGATAGAGAAAGCCAATTAACATGTTCTCAGCAAGGACACATAGACTAGGAAATAGTTAATTGTGCCATCTTTCTAAGCTCTACCATTAGGAAACAAAAAAAAAGTAAAAGAGGATAATTTCTACACAGGAGGGAAGTGATAGACACAGAGTTGTGCATAAAAAAGAAGTGGGCTTCTTACAATTCTTAGGAACTGTGTGTAGAAAATGAAGGGAACCAAACAGAATCATTTTCACACAATGAAGGTATTCCAATTCTACCTTCCCCAAACGTTTGGAAGTCAAGCTGCAACTTCAAAATGTGCATTCAGGATCTTGCTTCAATTAACTCCTTTTCCACAATGCAGTGGTTTTAGAAGCCTGAATCCCCCTGAGAAGAAGCTGAAACATTTGTAAAAAGTTAATGCAATTAAAAATATTAACACAAGAATAACATTAAGGAAAAAAAAATCCCAGAAATATAACAATCCAGAAATATAGCCAGCAGCAGCCAGAAAGAAGCTAGCTGGGCTCTGGGAAGGGGACAGGATGGAGAAACAAATCCCAGTAACTAGCACTTACTGGCACATTCACAGAGGCCATGCCAATAGGCTAATTTCAGCCTGGGACCCCTGAGGGGTCCTGCCCAGCTCAAAACGTGCTCCCACAGATTGCTGTGGAGAACATAACCTGGTCAATGCAGCCATCTTATACCAGATGAATCTGGATCGCCGCACTGCTGGTGGGTAAAAAAAAATGTGGGTCTGTCTCCCTGACGCCACTCTGTTGCTGCCTCTGTTCCTCACCTCTGCAGTGGCTGCAGATTTTTCGAGCATTATCTGAGCAAGAAAAGGGGATGCTGAGGCTCTTCCAGCTCTTTTTCTGCCAGGTCCTGACCATCCTCCTTTCCTGTTCCTCTTAAAATCAGTGGTGGAGTTTCCATCTTCCCTCCCTCTCTCACATACTATGTCTTTCTCCCTTAAAAAAAAAAACAACAGGTACATAATTTTTGTATGTGAGAGAACATCTGGGCTTTTGTTGGTTATAAATCCCAAAATAAGTTTACAAAACTAAGCATAAAAATGATGATTTCCCTGATGGACGGTCATTAAAAGATATTTTCTCAGTACTAGGATGGAAAAGGAAGGGAGGAGACATGGAGAAAATCTAAGTTAAGCATATACTGCTGGGTAATAATAGTCATTTAAAATGGGAATTGCACATTAGAAACAGAACTTTTTAACTTTTAAGAGTACTGAATCACAAGCAGAGATTTAATATCATTTCTTCTGTGAGAGAGATTTCTAGAAAATCAAACATTTTTTCCAGCTACTGTGTTTTCACATCAGCAGGGAAAATAGAGACACATAACTGGCTGTTCAAATGTATTTCTTCATTGAAAAGTTTCTCTGTGGACAGAGAGTGATTTGGTGAAAGAAGAAGTCTAAGCTATAAATAAAAAAAAATTCCTCCCAGTAAATTATATTGAAGTGGGAGACCCTCTGGGGTGTATGTGTCTTAGAAACTGAAGCAGTCAATGGATGGTACTTATTTTATGAAGAAAAAAAAAAGGCATTAAAAACAGTTACAGTAACAAGAAGACTTTCATTTGCTTGTTTAAAAGAAGTCAAATTACTAAACAAAAATCAAACATGCTTCTGATAACATCTACTAGCCCTTTGCATATCTCCAAGAATGCAAGATTTTGCTGGAAGACCAAGCCTGCCCTTTGATAGTGACTCATTACAATATGCTGCAAAGTTCTGCTGCAAGACTCTGCTGCTATAACATGACCTTCTTCCTGTTAAATAATGCCAAGGCTGATGTAATGTGCTTGTTTGAACTTCTAAACGAATCAAATACAAGCACGCTTTCCTAATTCTGATATTGTCTTACAAGAGAGAGAGCTCATGTAACCAAGAACTTTGCCACAACAGCGCTCTGTGGTATATTGTAGTACTGCCTCACTATTAGAGGATCAGGAATGTGAACCTGCATAGCAACTTCTGACATTTAAAAAAAAAAAAAATTCCAAATCAAATATCTGAAAATTTCTGGAAAACAATTCAACTATTTTCTGCAATACGGTAGCTGACCCCCATAGAACTGCTCCGGCTAAGATTTTTATCAGTTCAATCCTTAAATATTATCAAATAGCACCAGCTCACAGCCCCACTATGAAAGCTTTAAGCCTGACCATCTTTTTGTTAGACACAATTTCTCCAGACTCTGTGCAGACCTTTTGATTTATGCCATCTGAAATGAAATCTGAATCAGGACTAGCCCAAGCAACAACCTAATTCCTGCAAATATGGCTTTTGCAGTCCAATAAGTTAGTGATCCAAATGCGCAGTGAAAACATTTTTCATCTGTTTGTTTGTTTGTTTAGAAAAGATGTTAAAATAGGGCAAATGCAATCTTTTAAAATTCCTCAGTTATGTGGGAACCTGGCCACTTACTTATGTGTCTAGAAAAGATTTAAGTTTATTCAAGACTCTTTGCTCTTCAGAACTGCTGAAAGACAAAACTCCTAAAACTAACCTTTCCACCTCACTTCCTCTGCCCAGGGCTTCCTTTCCCCTCAGCAGCACAATTTTAAGAGCAAGCCCAATCATAAACCGTCATCTCAGGTTAACAGCAACTTACAGCAGCACCAGCATATCCACAGATTTAAATAGCAATTTGCATGAAGTAGGTCATTTTTTCTTTCAAGTAGGAATATCAAAACACAGCTCACTGAAATTTTCACAAGATTACTTTCAAGTAAGATTTTAAAATGAACCCAACTAAGCATTGCCCCTTTGGGACTAAAACCCATTCTAGAATAACACACCTGAAATCAGTTGAACATTGCTGAACACAACGCCTTACAGAAACCGACAACCTTTTCTTTTTTAAACTACTTTACACAGGTTTTAACTCACATGTTCCCCAGCACAGCACTATTTCATCCTTTTCCAGGTAGCAGAGTATAGGTTTTCACATTTTGTTCCTCTGGCATCTTCTTAAACAAGCCAGCTCCTTAAGTGGTACCTATAACCCAAGTGATGTGTTACTGCTCTGAGCACTGAAATGAGTGGGTTTGGGTAGGGAAGAGAAGGGTTGCTAGAGTCGATCTATTTTGCTTAGGTCTTCCTCCTGCTGAGTGCACTCAGCGCAATATTGGTTCTGCGTGCTTAAGAACAGCATGCTGGAGTGTGAGAGGAATAACAAGCCTTTTGAAATATTGGAGAATATTTCTAGCATGCAGCACAGGCCAGTGTCAGGCAGAGGATTTCAGCATAGTTTTTGCACTTTTCACTCCCTTGCCACATTTCCTTCTTCAGATGGAAAATTCACTGCAGACTCAGTACATTCCCCTTCACCTAATATGTTGCCCGGGAGCTGGACAGGACTCTACTCCATCCAGCCTGTGGCTATCACCACCTCTCTCATTTTAGCACTTGCTTTAGTCCAGAGGCAAAACAGGATACATCCCAAAATCTGTTACTTTAAAATGCACATTTATCATTTATTCCATTTGTTTTTCTTTACATTTGCATCAACATAAGGAGTGTTCAAGCTGTTACTATACATGTACATGAGCATATCATTGCAATGACACTAGGCCTGGCTGAGTGTTGCAAACCATGGCTCTAGCAAATATATGCATCATTTCCTTCATTTTTGTGCTGCAATTAAAGGGTAGCAGATGTAAGTGAGAGGTGAAAAAGTAGCTCAGTTATCTGACATTTGAAACTCTGTGCATGCTATGCATGAAAACCATTCTGCTGCACCTTTAGAGATAAGTTTTTAGAGATAATTATTCCATGCATTCTGCCACACTATTCCTCTCTTAGGACTCTTCAAAACACAAATGTTGCTGTTTTTGATGCCAACCCTAGGGCATCAGGAGATGTTGTCTCTGCATAAACAAGCTTGGTCTCTGTACTGGAGTGTGTGAGTGAAGGGCCCATTAGTTCCTAGGAGAAAATCTCATGGTGTTACTGGCATCAACAACTGGGAAAGCAGGATACGTTTTGATTGCCTTTTTTCAGTCTCTATCACTGATATGTGGGAACTAAAGCACAGTGATCAAGCCTGAGAAAGCACTGACAAGTTATTGATTTGCTCTCTCTTCTAATCTGCTTGTACTTCTCCTAAAAAAGTAATGCATGAGAGGGCAAAGCGAATAAAAATAACCAGAGGCTGATTCTCCTCAGCATCAGGAAAAAGAGCAAAAGATGAAAGGCTTGAAAGCCCCAGAGGCCAGAGAAGAGAGGGGTGTTGGGTGGAGGTACAGGGAGCCAGTGCCAGGACCTTAGCAGCAATTAGAAACAGGGAAGAAGGAGGGCAGTCAGCACAGGCAGTCAGTTGGGTTGGACAGGGGGAGGAAGGCAAAGATGAAGAAACAGCAAATGTGAGCAATTACTGCTTGATCAAATCACAACCCTGGGAAGGCAGAGAGCAAAGTATTACAGTTAAATTCAGCTGGTGAAAGTGATGGAGCAATATGCTAGCTGGTCGGAGAAGATGGCATAGCAGATATGCCAGACAGGTAGCAGGGAGATGAAGAAGTGACCAGAGAAGGGCTGTTTTTCTGGGTAGTCGTGAGACAGAGAGACAGAGAAGAGCTGTAGATTTGGATCATGATAGGGATTCTCAAATGAGAGGTTAAATCTGTCAGAAACCAAGCGTTCACCAAAGGACATTTGCACAGGTTTGTTGATTTGTGAATAGTCAGGCTTATTTCATCCTTAACTGGTAATACGGATATTTGGAACTTGCAGTCTGAATAACTGTCTAAGCATTTCCACATTTGGTCATTAAAGAAGATCATGCTTCTTAGTTTCTTGAATGCTATCACATTAAGTGGATTACTAGGGAAATAAATATGGCAGCATTTCGGCAGACATAAGAGTCTCTAAAATGTGCAGAGAGACTTTTGAAAAGTTTGCAGCTTGCCTTAATTTAAACCCACTGTGTGATGTCATTGAAATTGCACATTGTAGGTGGTACGAAAATACTAATATGAAGGCAATGTCGATATTATCCTCTTCGTGGCAAATCTTCAAAGCACTAAGTTTCCATGTACACTAATCCAGATGTTACTCAGTTTCTAGTTAAGGTAGCTGATGTTTCATCTAGGTTTGTGATAGCTTGTCTTTATAGAGTCAGAAGAGTTTTTTGATTACCAAGCATGTAGTTTGTAACTGTGTAACCCTCATTATATAAATACACTTTATAATTAGTTGGTACACCTGCTGTCAATGCGCACTATATTTCTGTGGCCTTTTCACAAGTTTTTCTTGGTCTGGTATGCCTCAGCAAGAGAAAAATTCTTGATCATTTTAGCTAGAAGGACATATGAGCAGTTTGTTACAGGAAAAATGCGTTCATGAACTCTATAAACAACCTTGGTAATTATGCAGCTTCTCCAACAAAGCACTAATAGCCCAAATCCCAGCTGAGCAGAACCTATATAAGTGAAGACAGTCACTCGACTAGTTAGTAGCAGTAGTAGATTTGTAACTACGAATACAACACTATTGCTATCTAGATATAATTCCTGAAGCAACAGGCAATGAACTCTCCAGCAAAAACTTATGTATGCTATTGACAGATAAATTCCTGCAGAAAGTTTGTCTGAAACAAATAAGGAATAACAGGGAAATATTTTTTCATCATTGTTTTTCTGCTGTCTTAGATATACCATCCTTGTTTTTAAGTGTCATTTCCAGAGGAAGAAGTATATGTTATTTCAAAACTGTTTTGTGAGGTAGACAAACAATGGGGAAATTAAATTGCAATAGGTAAGGTCACTCAGAAATTCATAATCAAAGCTTTTCAAAAGCGTGACTAAAAGCAAGTTCAAGCATTTTCTCTAACTGGAAACTGATGGAAGCTTATGAAACACATAAGATAAATTGGGGTAAATCCATGAGATTTCCTGCAGTCTTCGTTTCCCCATTGACTGTGCTGTCATGTAAAGTGCTAAACCTTTCTTCAACACAATGAGTAAACAGAAGAACAAGGGATTTAGGATTAATAACTAGATTGTTTATTGTATTTTTGTGATTCAGGAACATCTCTATGTCTAAAAAAGGGTTGTTCCACTGTTCAGTGTGGTCTGAAAAACCGGTGGCAGAGCTTTTATTGTGTAAATTTCCATATGTTTTTTAGTCTGCCCTTTTCAGGAATTCATTTGCTGCTTACATTCATTTATGTTTCAATCACTCATTCATATACTATAGAGCGTTATCATTCTTTCCCCACCCTCAAAGGATTGCTTTGTGTAGCTAATGCAATCAATACTTCAGTCTGAGGGGATAAACTCTATCCCAGACTTCCTATTGTTTTGTGGTTGATTTGATTTTATCTCAAACTACAGCCATATCGAGCAATATTTTGTCATCTGTTTGACAGGTCTATTGCTAGGGGTTTTTTTTTCCTTCATTGTTTGGACTGGGCTTATATTAGACCACTATTTATTTTCATTTCCTAATTAGTGTTCAAGTGACCCAGAGTCATCTTACAGATCTGACGAGAGTTATAGCTATTTTTTCCTCATCCAGGCTGTAACTAATTTAAAGTGATAAAACTGGTGTCAATCAAAGATACCACTGATAATATTTTTGTAATAAATATTCATAATTAACTTACTGCGTAACCTGACTTTAGATGTAATTAAATTGGCTTAACTTCTAACACTTGATTCAACTTGTTTGTACTGACAGTTGAATTTCAGTCTGTTGAATTTCTAGTACAGAGAAGAAAACCAGCAGAAGTGGAGTCCTCACTAAAATTCTCAAATTTTGTATTAAAAATGGGAAACACCCCAATTAGTTACACTACTTAATGAAAAATAAATTTTATTTATTTCTGAAGTTCATATGTTCTAAGAAAATAAGTCAGTGCGCTAAATTAGTATTGGAAGACAAGGCTGCTCTTTTGAAGCATCTTTAAAGACAATAAGCTTTAGTTCTTGGTTATAAGTATATATAATCATTCTCATTCAGTATGGCAGAGTTTTTTTCCTAAATTGTGTGAAGAGAAAAGATCACTAATTTGATTTTAATTTTATTCAGTTCATCTCAAAATGCTTGTGCCTCTTCATGTCTCCTGTCTAGTAGAATAACAGTTTATAACAAAAAGAATGCTGCAATTGTGTGAATTTACAGAATTTAAGAGGAGACTCTTCAGCCAATCAAGAGAGATCTCCATGTTCTCCACACCTTCTGAAATGCATCAGGCCTAAGTACTCCAGATGCTCACAACAAGAAAAATGCACAGGAGATGTTTTGACTCAAGATTTTTAGGTCAGATTCTAATTGTAAACAAACTGGAAAGAATAGAAGTATGGTTAAGGGAGTTCTTGTTTATCTGTGTTTGATGGCATTGTGATACAGTGACAAAAACAAGTCTTATTTGTTTGACTTAACGGATTTGTACAGTTATTTTTCAGATTACGTTATCATCAGGAGCATAGCAAGTGCATCTTTATGTTGTTACTCTCTCTCTAATCTCCCCTGTCTTTCCTTGAAGGCAATGAGGTTTTCTTGGTGATTACTATCCATGAGAAATAAACAGTTTGAAACACATTTTATTATGTACATGTCTACGCAGAGGGAAAGGAATTATTTTAAATAATGATTGACAAGATAAGAACACTCTTAATAACCAGAACTATCATGCAATTACTCCAAGTCTTCTTGGTGCTTTATGGTGAGATATATACATCCAAAACAGTGACTGAACTTTGCATCTCAACATATAATTTATAATAAACTTTAAAACAATTATGACACTTTCAGAAGGAAGAAAGTCCTGGCAAATATCACTTTTCAAAGTGAAAATGGCTTATCTTTCAGAAGAAATTTATTTTATATTGAAAAATGTGCTTTTATTTAAAATGACAACAGCAAAAATTTTATTGATTACATTTGACTTTTCAAAATATAACTAAAATAGAACCAAAAAAATTGATTCTGTTTCACACTGCTTCCAATAAACGCAAAGAGCCACATTAAATAAACGTACCCACTAACTTTATTGTTTGCTGATTGAAAGCGCAGTGCTCAGGAGAGACCTTTAAGAATGCAGCCACCAACGTGGATCAGTTTTTGCCACAGTCTATGACATATCTCATTTTAAATAAATAAGTAGGTTAGTATTTACCAGTATTGAAACAAACCAATTATTTGTTTGGAAAAGGATGCAGGGGAGGTAACTGCTAAGTAACACCACCATATAAAGGGTGATCAAAACCACTCCTGATCTGTAGTCTGATTCAATTTATCATTTCAGTTGAAAATTGTGTATATTTACTGTGGAAAATGCATAAATAAAGAAGGGAAGGGAAGGATTGGAAAGGAAATGGCTAACTTCTGAAACATCAACACGTTCCAAAAGTATTTCAGCTTCTTGTTGCAAAATATCTGCTTTCTGTTGGAATTATTAAAAAGGATATAGCATAATAAAGAAATTTATAATTTTATTTCAGGTCAAATAAGCCTGCATAGAGGGCAGTTCCTGTCAAAACCACCTACCTGCCTATGCATACATACTTTTAGTTGCAGAACCAACCAATTTGTTGTTTCTGCAGCTCTCCATAATGGATTTTACCCACCAGAAGACAAAAGATAACAAAAGATGAAGAACTTTTCACTGCCTATCCAAACATAGCTTGTCTTTAAAACCCAGGATTTGCCTATCTGTGTATAAGAACCACTTTTATGTGTGCTTGTCATCTAAAGGATTTTTTAAGGAACCGTGGATGAAAAGTTTACAGAGCAGATATTAGTGCAGAAATTCTTCTGAGTGCCATGGCCTGCTAGCTCTGCACACATCCATGGGGTATCACAGCACAGGAGAGCATCACCTGTGGATTTTGGCTAGTTTTCCACCTTCAGCTTCTCATTCCTGCCATCCACTACCTGCAGTTAGAGACTTTTCTGATTCCAGCATGGCTCTTCCCAAGGTACAAGGAGTACAGTGCTGTCAGCTTTGATATGGACAGATCACTAAGATAAAATACCAGACAAGAGTGGAAGAGTCACACAATTTGAGCCAGTGACAGTAAGAATTTAGGCTTAAGCATCTGGATTACTTAGCTTAGTGGCCATACCCCTAATGTCATAGGGTCTGCAGCTCCAAAGCTAGTTCAGTCAAATGAGTATCAGAACAGGAACCATCTGAATACTGACTGCTGTGCGTGCAGGGCAGATATGGACTCTGAAAGTTAAGCTAGAACAGATTGTCTAATGAAAAAAAAATCCATCATTTGCTGTCAAAATTATCAGACAAGCATATAGTAAGCAACGAAAAGTAAAACTGGCTAGTGAGCTAAACTAACCTTGTTTTATTTAATTTACAGTAACAAAAATGCCACAGGTGAGGGAAATATTATTTTTGTCCGTATTTTGGAACACAATCTGTTCAAACAGAAATTAAAATGTCTGTTCTGTTGCAGCTATTTCAATCTTTGAACCACACTGCTCCTTAGTATATCAGCTAAAGCAGAGAAAAGGATGTAGTAACTTTTCTTTCTTTGTCATAATCTGTTAGTTTTATGACTGTGTTAAATCCTACCATATAGGGTCTGGTTTTTTTATATATTTAGTACATGTATTTGATGCTTTTGTGTGAAACTGTTTTCATTTTGTTCTGTCTAATATAATATCTGGTGTCATGCATCAGTTGTTGTTGTGAATAAAGATTTACTGTGGAATGCTCAAATAAGGAAAGGCTGTCATGTCCCAGTGACTAATCTAATGTGTGAAGCAATCATGTTCCTGTAAAAATAAAGATTTATGTAGATATAATATCTTTATTTACAGCAATTATATTAAAAGCTAGTTTGGGACAGCTGCTGTATAAAGATTTTTTCCTGTTCTCTCTCATGGGGATGATTGTACTTTTCTTTTAGAAGATTTTTTTTATTTATTTATCTTCATTCTTAACTCAAACACGTATGAATACACACACTGAGCCATATTCAAGTTCTGCCCAATTTTCTTTTCCAAATCCGGGTGTTTCTGATGACAGGCTTTAACGGTCAAAATCCAGTACCAAACAGAAAGCCACTTGTGTGAAGCTAGTTGGAAACACAAAGGAGAGAGAGCTGGCCAGTATTTAGGCTGTCTAAAGAATGCCCAAAGGTCTAGTAAGGAGTTTAGAGAGTTTAGATCAGTGGAAATCAGTCTATTAGCTCCTTTGGAGTCTGGATTAGGTTTATCAGGACAATTAATTTCCACCCTAAACAAATCTGCTTGTTGCAGAAATTATCTACTCTTTAGTGACTTACAAGAAAGCGTACTGATGGATAGCAGTTTGAATATTCTCCTGATACAAAGGTTGCATGAGTTTTCCTTTTGGAAATGAACAGTTAATTAAATTTGAATAATTAGACCATATGTGCTGAAATATAGGAATATTTGATTGCAGAGCAGATCAGGACCTTCATTTTCTAAACAAGGACAACTGAAGTGCACTTTTTCACAAGAGGATGCAACTGCACTAAACATTCGTTGATGTTTCTAAGGAAGCCACTCATTTCTTTTCTAGAAAATGTGAGGGATTTTTGTTTGGAGAATATATCTAGCAAGTGAAATATGCCAGAACCAAAGCCTATCCCTGTAACCTACTCTTTAGCATCCACCAGCCCTTAGCCAATTTATTGACTCTTATTTACAGAAGACCTCTTTTCAAGTATTTGGTTCATCCTTGTTTCATACCTTTGGCATTTTCATTCTGTTAAACTATACATTTTAGCCTCTACATTGCACATTTTTTTTGTGTATTCAATAAACTAAAACAATCTAAGTTATTACACTTGGATTACACAGTATTGAGACCACAGTGTTGCTATTGTGTCCTACCATGGGAAATAATAGGGTTTTCATACACTCAGTGCAACTACAACAACTGTGTTCACAAGAGAGCTACATTTACAATGGCCACTTAGGCTTTCAAGCTGATATTACTGCTCTGCTGGGCCTGAACCTTTGAAATCAAAACATATTCAGCAGTGTCCAGATCCAGTTCTGTAAAACACAAAAATGAAAAAACAATTTGTGCTGTACAAAGCCTTTACAGGCCATTAAATTTGAGGTGAGCTGTTTAGACACATTCTCATGGGTGAGTGATATACAGCTTCTCTACAGCCTGTGGCTGGAGCTGCTAATAGACACCCATCACACTTCTAAATCTAAAAGGTTTTGCAGTAATTCCATGAGGATCCCTCACCTCTAATCTTAGTTTTCTCCATCTCGTATTGCATTTTCTTTTGCTGTAATGCCCATTTTAAAATCAAGCAACAACGCTTGTGTTTAAGTGGATTGATCCTCTGGGTAGCACATGTGAAATGAATCACTGAATACCTCCAGGATTTTAGCAACTTTGTTCAAGATAACTGACTGAAAATTAATCATAACAGATCAATAGATTAAGATGTACGATAAATTTATCTTTATAACTTGATAGGGAGAGAGTAATTCTAGCAAAACTAGTTAAGTGGATTGCCATAGGACTCACCGCAGATTTTCTTTAAGACTTTAGAGAGGAAGAAAGAGGTTTAACAAGCACTCCTTGAAAACTATTAGTTCCTGCTAAGAGTCATCCATTGCTGTTTACACCTTTTTTGCTGGGTGCTGTTTTCTTCTCCTGCAATGAAGTCAATAATCTTCATATAGGCCAAATGAAGAGGGCTTCAAATGTTAACAGGCCACCCAGATAAAAAGCAGCAGAAGGTGGATTTACATGATCTGCCTCTGTGCTGGGCATTTAAGATTTCATTACAGAGCTACCTATCTTCTACAAAAATGCTAGGTATGAGTGACTAGTCCCACTCTGCGACCTCCTGTCAGTTGTCATTACCATCATTTTCTTTTTTTTTGCTTCTTCCTACATGTGGCATAACACTTAAAATACTGCCCATGCAGTAACTTCTTAGGACACTTTCTAACTAGTGACTTCCTTGCATGACTTATCATTACTGCATCTTTCTACGCTGTGATCAAGTTGATCTAAATTCACTGAGTTTTGATAGAAAGTGAGAACACTTGGCAATATATATTTGTTTGGATTTTCTGTTTAATCTTCTAAGAGAAATTTTAAAAACAGATAAAATTGGCTGTTGGCTGTTTCAGACAGGACAAGAAGGAGGTAAGTTCTGTTATTCAAATGTGAATTTACTCAGTTCTCTACTTCTTTTTGCCCTTGGCTACACTTGCTGTTTTCCCCCATTACATACATAAGGAAGTAAGTAAAAAAAAATATAGGATATCTATTTTTAATGAGCAGTAACTCTATACATTAGAGCCAAAATAACTCATCCATGAATCACTCCTTTTTTTATCATAGCTATATGGAACTTAGTAACACCCCTGAAGTTTCATTTGCATTCTCATATCCATTTCTACATAAAGAGAAGGGAATGAGATTTGTCATCAAATGTCTCACACTTGGACTGTTATATGTTTAATATTTATGGCACTTTTAAATGCATTCTAAAAAATCCAGGATTTTTTTCCCCCAAAAAAAGCAAAAGATGCTTTGTTTGCAGTAAAAACTAAAACAAGAGTAGTGATAAAAGGTCTAACTGTTTGGGACAGGTGATGTAAATCAGCATAGTTTCACTGCCTTCTAAGCTGGTTTCAAACTAGGTAGGGTTTTTTGATTGGCTTGAGTAAAGAAATCCAGTGCTTTTAAAGCAGCTAACATGAGCAGCAAGGTGAATTATTCCAGGTTTAAATGTGTATGAGTAGTCCTTCACTACCTGCTACATGTGGCCTGAGGGAAAGGGGATGAAAAGCCGTAAGGCGGAGTACAGCAAATAAAACCAATAAAAGAAGCAGTATCTGTAGAATCATATTAAATCCATCTTTGGAGATCTGTAAAGCCCACAAACCATTGCAATGGTTGAAGAGCAACATTAAGTTTAGGCAGACAAAGATACCCTCTACAAAGGGAAGCAGAAAAAGTTTTGATCGACAAGTTTATATGAAAAACATTTCAGTTTTACTGCCATGGGTGTAGTGAAATTGTCCAGCCATTGTCTTTTTCAGCTTTTATGAGATAGCAGTTCTATAAAATGTGTCATAGGAAATCTTCATAAAAAACATCTTGACATTTTATTAAAAGTTCCAGACCTGGCTTGTAAAGGGAATGTAGCTTTTCCATTCACAAAAATTTCTTCCCAATAGCACTTATTTTGTGTACACTCTTTGCCCTCTTTCCACTTGTCTGCCAGCTCTTGATTTTTATCTCAGGTTAACATACAGTCAACATTTTATCCACAAACATCCTGATAAGGAATAAAACTCTCCATCATGATGCTTTAATAAACACTTAACCACGTGCATTTCTGCTTGATCCCCAGGGCCTGTGTTTGAAAACACCTTGCTTGGAGAACCCTTGGCAGTTTCAGCAGAGACTGGGAGAATAACAGATAAAAGTATTTTTATGTCAAAGGATCTGAATGAAAGGTACGTTGAGATGTTTAAGTGTCCTTCTTCTCCTTCTTTTCTTTTTCCTATTCTTTTCCCCTTTGTGGACAAGATTATTTCTAAACTCACCAACACTTCTTGTTCCACTGCCATAGCATTATTTCCATGGTATTAAGGAATATTGATGTTAGCCAAAAAAATTCACTCATTAAGAGTTAAAAGGAGATTTGCGTGGTGCCAGACTGGACTGCATCTGTCTAGCATAAGGTTGCTGTGCCATGCTCCATAGCATCTGGCACTGGCCACTCAGAAGAGGGATGGTGGATTAGATGGATCATGGATGTAATCCACTTTGACAAGATCTATGTTCCGTGACTCAAGAAACGTAATCCAATTATTCAAAGGAGCAGGCACACCATATTTAAAAACACAGTCTCTTGTGTTAAGTTTCCACCTGAAGCAATATGATAAATACTGTGTTTTATTTAAGGAATGTGTTAATGAGACTTTTTTTTTTCAGACCTTATTTAAAAGTTTGCTTTAAACAGGAATTCATGTATGTTTCTGCTAGGATTTTTGCTAAAAGATCCGAATGGCTAAAATATAGCCCCTGCCCCACAGACATATATTACAATGTTTGATGGACCACAGTTTTAATGAGAAGGCTACATAAGAGAGGAAAATTAGATATAAAAGTTTGCCTTCTGCATGATCCTGATAGTGCTTTAAGACCCTTACCCCTCCCCACAACAAACTCCGAAGTGTAGCAGAGAATCCCGATTGTTAAGACAAATGTAGAAAAACACAAAGCACTTTTATTTTAAGTCTTGTACCTTTTTTTTTTTTAATGTATTTATTTATTAAGGTTGCAGATGACCACACTCCTTAATTAATGGAGAAAAAATTCTGCAGTGAGTGGATTCTCTGGGATCTGACAAGGCATTCAGCCCAGTTACAGTTTTTCATGTGGTTCAGAAACAGAAACAAAGAGAGAAGGCTGTGTGAATGTTCTGATGTTTGATGGTGCACTGGAAACTGCACGACTATAGTGTAAACTGCAGACTCAGATCAGGCACTGAGAATATCCCTTACCATCCACCAGGACAAAATATCCAACCACTTTATTAAATACAATTGGGGCTGGCAAGTAAGTTATTGGGAGAAGGGCGGGAGGTCAGGAAAAGGAAGAAGGAAGAATAACAATGTGAGTGCATCCATTTTTTCCCACTAGAATATGAGGCTAAGTATTGAAGCATGAACCACTATGGGTCATCAGATCATCAGCTAGTTTAATCCTTGCTATTTCCTTGAATGCTTTAAATCAGCAGTGAATTGGGCCCTTGACTTTAGTACCGCTGAGTCTTTTTTCATCCTAAGTGAATGATTTGTGATTTTAGAGGCACAGAGTTACAGATACTCGTAAGTATGCCTGCTTATAGCTCAAATTATATACATATTTTTTTCCCTGTTCCACAGATTAAACACACCATTCAGCTGGTTCTTCTTTCCCGTACACTGCCTGCTCTATTAGCATCTTTCAGGATTAATTCAAAAAAAAAAAAAGGAATACCAGGAATACCTCTCCTACATTCAAATCCCACATTAATGCTCACCTTTATCGGAACGTTGGTAAACTGGTAGTCAGATAAGAATGTCCAGAACAAGAGATGGTTTGAAACTTTCTACGCATTTCAGCAGTAAAAGATGCATGGTTAAATACTGTGTTATCATAAGGATTTACCAACTTAAAATGGTATTTATTCCTCGCTTCTGAGGTGTCCATTTTATGGTTACAACAAGTAATCACAATATAACAGCACTACTGAGAGAAGAAGATTTACCATTATTAAAGAGAGTCTATAGCAAATTCCACTCTGCACAAGGGAAAAATTTAACTTAAACAGCAAATCAAAGACTTGTTTCTGGATATCCCATATGAGCCATTTAACTTGCTAGATACACACAGTTTATTATTTGCAATTTGTGGGTCACGACTCATTTGTTTGTAGTCCCAGCAGTCTTGCAATGAGGTGTTATACAAATTGATCTAATGAGTAACGGAAGAAACATGAACCAAAGCTGAATCTCAAGAACCTCATTCTCTTTTGAAGAGTTCTTTTGAACCTGTTTTAAGGCACCCTTACACTGTGTTGTGGTTTTGCCCCGGCAGGCAGCTAAGTGCCACACAGCCGCTCGCTCACCCTCCCCAGGTGGGATGGGGAGAGAATCAGAAAGTTAAAAGTGCCAGAACTCATGGGTTGAGATAAAGACAGTTTACTAGGTAAAGCAAAAGCAGCGCGCGCAAGCAAAGCAAACCAAGGAATTCTTTCGCTACTTCCCATGGGCAGGCAGGTGTTCAGCCACTTCCAGGAAGCAGGGCTCATCACGCGTAATGGTTTCTTGGGAAGACAAACGCCATCACTCTCCACGCCCCCCCTTCCTCCTTCTTTACCCCAGCTTTTATGGCTGAGCATGACGTCATATGGTGTGGAATATCCCTTTGGTCAGTCTGGGTCACCTGCCCTGGCTATGTCTCCTCCCAGCTCCTTGTGCACCCCCAGCCTCCTCGCTGACAGGGCAGCACAAGAAGCAAAAAAGTCCTTGGCTCTATGTAAATACTGCTCTGCAACAACCAAAAACATCACCACTATTTTCATCAAAAATCCAAAACACAGCATTGTGTGAGCCTCTATGAAGAAAATTAACTCTATCCCAGCCAAAACCATGACACACTGCAAAGCATAATGCAAGGTGCCTTCCTAAAGGTTTGTAACCTAATGCTATGAGAACATAGTGGAGTATTTTCTTCATGTTTTAGATGTGCATTGTTGCTAATTCCATGAGACATTGATGCAAACCACTCAAAAATATCTGTAGCATTGACTGTTCAGTGCCTAAGTCTTTCAGAGTAACACAACTGCTACTGAGATATGCAGGGAGCAGAAAGTTCTGAGCTACAACTGAGTCCAAGCATCTTTGGAGATCTTTCTGAATCATTAAGTCACTTAAACAAAACTAATAAGGCTACCTACAGTGGCACCACCTAGCTTTTTCCAATAATAACATGATCATTATTACAGTTTTTGTTTCTCCATCTGTCTGGTTTCATTCTTATGTACAAAACAGCAATCTGCAGTATAGCCATGACTCCTTAGTGTCGGGAAAAAATATTTAAAACTCCTTAGTTTGAGGATTCTATTCATTTCTAACCTAATTTTCCTCAAACGCTTGGTATTTCATTAATGGACAATATTCAAAGATACTGTACATTCAGACTTTGCACTGCTTTGCATCTCAAATTCATTTTCATTTATAAGATTGTATTGAAACCAGTTTGACAGAAAGACACTGTTAGCTTTCAACACAGCCAGAAAAACTTGATTTACATGAGACAAATCAAAGGCTGAGCAATTAATTAGATCTCTCTCCTCCTCCCCAGTCTCCTTTTGCAATTATCAGCTTTTCCTGAACTAGCTGAAGTCATACTTTCTGGATGCTCATTTTCTAAAGAAAAGCCTAGGCTTGGAAAGTGATAACTCTGCTTCATCCTACACTCTTCAGCCCCTGTTCCTTTGTTTTTACACCTGTGTATCCAACTGGAGAACTTAACTTTTGAACCTATAGCCTCATGTTGATCCATCCAGCACTACACAAGTCAATTCATTCTTGATAGGCCTCCTCAATCATTTCATACTAATAATTCTCTAGACAAAATGTATGGCTTAAGGGACATACGATTAATTGTGAAAACTTTGAGCACAGGTTATATGTTCTTTAGACTTCCCATAACTTATCCCTTTCTACCACTAACAAATTCATTTGGATTCCACAATGATATTGATGACTTAAATTTCATGGTGACTGGTAAGGGTAATGCAGATAAAACAGGAGACATGTTAGACATAAACAAAGTCTCCTACATGTCTGGTATGCTTGTCTCCCCAGGTTTCCGTTAAAAATGCCGCTTGTGAGATCCTTTCTCCATTGAGTTCTTCTAGGGAAGCACAGATAGCAACACACGCCAACTGGTACTCATACATAACCACCAGGAACAGCCAGAGGGCATAGTGCCTGTTTAATATATCATAACCTTGTATATAGTATTAAAGTGTACTATAACCTAAAAAGCTATATACAAACACAGATTTCCTGTTTTAGCATGCTGGGAAAATCTCTAAGGGAATGCTGTCAGGAATAATTTTTGTTTTGTGTTAATACCTCA
Organism: Chauna torquata; assembly: GCA_013399475.1. Classification (NCBI taxonomy): domain Eukaryota; kingdom Metazoa; phylum Chordata; class Aves; order Anseriformes; family Anhimidae; genus Chauna; species Chauna torquata. Next base: position 118,592 of record VXAL01012256.1, read on the forward strand.
TTCAGTTTGCAAATCTAACTGCTAGAGGCATTCAAGGAGATCAGTCCATTATAATTTAATAGCCTTTTCTTGTCATTAACCAAGATTGCTGCTTTGTTATTCAGCCAATATACCTTATTCCTATTGCCAAGCACTGAATCTTCAATGCAAATCCAACACTGTATTTATAGTCCGGGTCTTGAAGCTTAAGGTGGCTGCAGGACACAATAAAACAGTTCCTAATGTAGTATACCCTTCTCTTTGACTGTAATAAATAATTACATCAAGATAAAAAGGCTCTTCAGCCAATGGAATTTTAACTCTTTTTGTCAAAGTTGCTTTCAATACCTTTAAAGAAACTGAAGAGTTCAAAACTGGAGTTTGATTCCTCACCAAAATTTCTCAAAGCTGTTCAGGTAACAATTTTTGCAGCAGACAAACTCTACTAGTCAGACATATCACTGCTGTATCTCAGGTGTGTAAAAAAGCAGGCTAGTAAACAAGTTCATTCAACAGGAAACTCATCATTAGCAGGGCAAAGGAAGTAAATATGCATGCACATGTTGGCCTTCTGAACATGAGCTGTCCCTGTTCTTATACAATTTATAGCTTGTAATAAATCCTCTTGTTTGGACTTCTTATTTAGTCAATAAATAACTATCTCCTAGAGAGCTCTAAGAAAGACATCCCTGGAGGAAGAAAGCAAAATGGCTGGGAAGGAGAATTAAAATAGTCGTCGTTGCAGATTTGCACTACCTAGCACTGATAGTTTTGGGTGTCACTCTGATAAGAAGGCAAACTACAAAGACCTTTACCTGGGTATGAGTATAATTATAAGAACAAAAGTGTAAAACGGTGAGATAGTTTCCAGTAACTGCAGTGGGCATAACTATGTCTTATGGCTCACGCCTGTCATTATCTGTGCCTTTTCCACTCCCTCTTTCCTTTCCCCTTTCTAAGGAGCTGAGGAAGCAGGGCTGTAAGAGAAAAGGAAAGAAACAGAGCAAGTTAAAGCAGTGTGACTAAATGATCTTGGCAGCAGTCCAGAGGAGCTGATATCAGAGCAGGGAGACCAGAGGCTCTGATGGCTGCAGGCTGTGTGGCTGCCAAGGTGGGTCATCTATCAGCCGAACAAGACAGTTTTAATAGATGGCTTATAATGAGTTTGCTGCCAAAATTTAGTGGGTGGGACAAGGAAATGCTTGTGGCGCTAATGCTCTGTTACATCTTCTGTTGGACTCAGCATGAGCAGCAGAGGGCTGGGGACAATCGCCAGCCAGGCATGCCCTTCCCCAAGGCTGGGGCTGGACACGCTCACTTAATTATCAGCAGATGAACATGATGAGCAGGAGTCTCATAAATTCTCGGCTTTGGCCCATTTCAACTATTAATGTCGGCAGTAAGCATCCATTGAAGGAAAAGATTAGTCCACCATTAAGCCCCTCAGAAACCTGTTCCTATATGTATGGCTGTCATCTGACTAATTGTGGCAAGCAAGCCCTGGCTGGGCTTTTAATTCTAAATGCGCCAAAGAAGCATCCAAAACAAACCCCACAAGGACAAGGTGTTTCTGCCACAGATATTTTTCAGTTCAGACAACCACAAACTTACTTCAGATTACTACATTGTAATCTTCCGCTGGTATAGTGGCTTTTTGCATTTATATAGGTTTATATAGTGCTTTTTGTGCTTATAAAATATAGCAGCTGAATGCATATTTTAGTGATGACACTACTTAAACTTCATTAACCATTTTTTTCCTCTTTGAAACATAGATAGTAGTAAAGATATTTCAATAGCACTTTTATTGTAAGAGCTACAAAAATCACTGTGTTGTGCAACTGCTGTCCTTTGGTAGCCTAACTTTTGAGTCAGTAAGAATTTTTATTGATATCAAGCACAAAAAGCTGCCTAAAATGCAATGCACCTTCTCCCTATTCACAATAGCTGTGAATCCACTTGTCCCTTTTCTGTCCATTCACTTTTTGGTTTATGCAGAGAGGTTATTTCATGCCAAATCTCAGTCAGTAATTATTTTTATAGCCCAGTTACAGCCTTCTGAAGATAGGGAGCTAGCCAATTTATTGTCTTTTTCTCTCCACTGAAAAAAAGGTCCATTTTACTCTTTAAACTGTTTTCCAAAAATCTTATTTGCAGCAGCAACCAGTTATTCCTATGCTATATAATTTCCATAGCAACAGTGCTTACCATGAGAAACAAAATCCTAGTCGACTGAAACATCTACAATAGCTCACAAATATTTAAAGAAAGGAAGCAACCTGTTGCAAGTAATTTTCTAAAGCTATAAATCATCCCCACAATTCCTTTAAATCTTTTGGGAAAGCGCATGACATATTGAAAGTTTCTCTGTTTTTAGCAGGAAACACAGGCTGTATGTGTTTTTACCCGCTTTCATTTACAATATATTTCATTTTCAGAATGGCTTGTGCAATGTTAAATCTACTTATATAATCACATTTTTAAAAACAGCTGGTTTGTAGAAACTAAGGTTATTTCTTGGAACTAGTAACTTTGAAAGAAAGCAGTGTTAATATTAATTCCTCAGAGCAAAACTTCAGTCAATCTCTGACGGCACTTGTGAAATTCACATTATGTCTATATCAATTCAAGCAGAAAAAAAAAACAAAAAACAAAAAAAACAGCAATTCTTACATCCCCAGGCCTTTTTCTAACATTCTCTTGGGAGACCCAAATCTTCAGCTCCCTAAGGATAAAGTTAATATGTGAGCAGGACCACCACAGTGCATGCTTTGTCCAGCTAGAAAATTAAATAGCTGATACATAGTAACTTTACTCATTTCTAGGAGTACCAGCAGTAAAGCATTCATTTCCACTTTCTCAGTAACTTTCTTGGCATTTTTGTCTTGCCTGAAGGTTCAGAGACTGCTTTTCCGCTGTAAATGTGCTGTGCATTAGGGACTGAGGATTTAGCAGGAAGAATGTTGTTAATGTGGCCAGCTCAATGTACAGTGTAACTGAAAAAGTGATTCTATATTATAACTTCAGTATTAAGTTGTCATTGTTTCCACTGCTGAAATCTCCAGACTGATTATCTGCTTTGACAATGGCTATCCAACTTGATGTCTTGGTGCCTTGCTTTGGTTTCCCTATGTATGATTGCTTCTCTGTGTTGAGGTTTTTTCATTTCTCAGGATCTCTCTAATTTCCTTACTTTGTTTTTCCCCCGTCTCTGACACCACCCCTAACTTGCTTCCAGCTGTAATCTCAGAGGGAATGGACTAGCTGCTCTCTTCCCCATCAATCCTCTGAGCTCGTCAATCCAGTGCCACCAGATGTAGGAAGCGTCATGATGTCCTCCTTTGGGTGTCATGAGTTGCTCCTCTGGAACCTTGCTTGTAGGAACAGACTGTTCCTGAGCCATTTACATCATCATGAGAGATATGCAGAAGTGGGTAGGGACTTCACATTCTCAGTACATACCCACACAGGGCAAGGGACACCTCACCTACAGCAAACATGACTCAGAAGGTACAAGAAATAGAAAATACTATGCTATTTCATAGTATACAGCAGTAGCAAAGGGGCAATATTTATTCACTCTTCAGATTAGAGTCATTTTTACTTTCATGGTGAAATATAAGCAAAAGAAGTTTTTCCTCTTCATGTCCTCTTGTGGAGTCAAGCACCTGCAAAGAACTTATTAGAGAGGAGCCAGAAGAGCACCTTTTCCAAGCAGTCCAAAACAGATATATGTGCAAATCTTCTTAATATAATAGGATTTGTGCATGTACTTACTATACACTGAGGCTGGGATACAGAGACCTGAGGTTTGGCACCCAAGAACAGTTTACGTAGCTTCTTATGGCAATCGGTGGAAAGAAACTAAAACTGCTAAAGTGAAAAGCAAACAGAACAAAATTAAAAGAAGTCATTGCCAGTGGGTTTCAACAATGAACACAAGGCTTAGCTGAGACAGTTCTGATTTTAAAACTACATTTATAGGGTTTTTTTATATTGTAGCTCACGGGCTCTCCACTTTCATTCATGTTGAATGAATTACATTATCCTGATTCATTTGCCACCTGTTACCATCTTTATCTCTAGGGTATGTTTTTGTTCCTTAAACAATCTTTTCTATAAAGAAAGTTAACCAAATACCCATGAAAACTATGTCTTAAAATACACAGAGACCCTTAATAGCAGCCATTCACATCAGCACCACTTTCTTCACCTTTGTCTAAACTGACTACCACAATATGTTTATTTTATGAAGGGGGGTGTTTGGCTTGTGGATGTCCAGTCAATGCCTACGTCAATAGCAAAATGTTTTCTCCAAACTCTGACATTTGGATTTCAAATACCAAGACATTCAAAATTCAGTATTAATGTTCATGCATTTCCGTTGGGTAACCCTTTGTCTGCTGACATAGCTACTAATCCCATGGTAGGACTATTAGAAGTATTCTCTTTTATCACTGTATTTTTTAGAAATTACTTTGCTGTTACAGTGCATCTGAAAAAGGCTGCCTGGCTTTACCAAAGGTGTCTCTTTCCCTTTCTCCATGTGTTGCTCTATGTGCTGCAAGGTCCCAGGTAACTCCTTGTATGTGGTCGCATACCCGTCCATGCTTGGATGGGGCTCTTTACCACAAGGGTGTGATAAAGACTTCAGACTCTGTCATTTTAGGGGGACATTCTTGATCTCTGATGAGTGTGTGGAGGGACAAGCTGTAGTTAGGTTTAGGCACAGGACACAGCAGCACATATAGGCTGCCAGAGAACAAAAAAACTAAGGTATCAATGTACTGGGGGAGCACGAGTTTCCTCCCTGCCTGGCCCCTACAGCTCATCAGGAAAGCACCAGGAGAGGCACAGGAGAATCACTATGCCAAGACCTCCTGAGCAGCCCTTCAATGGAGGGCTATGATGGAGTCAGCTCATGGTCAGAGAGAAGTTCTCAGCATGACAAAAAGCTGGAAATTAGAAAGAGATTAGGGTAGATGACAAGCATGAAACAGCATGCAGACAAATGAAACTACTTACAGACAAAGCAGACAAAGTAATATTTGCTACATAACATGACAGACCTCCCCAGACATCTCTCCCTGTGAAGAACCAGTAATATTCTGAAGACAGGAAAGAGGATTCACATCACAATACCTTCAACATTTTTTTTTTTTTTAACCAAAATCTTCTATTCCACTTACCCAGTGCACATTAAATGAGTTCCCTAAAGACCTAAGAGAAAAAGAACAAAGAAATAACTGTGGACAAGCAAGTGGGATGAACTATTATTGATATTTTATAAGGGCAAATGGAGACTTAAGGGTAGAGATCCTTTGTTATTAGTTTTTTTTTTTGGGGGGGGGGGGGAGAAAGAAAGAAAAAAGTAAAGAAAGAAAAAACAGTCTGAGCCAGAAACAACCTTTCCATCATTTTGTTCTACTTTGAGCAATCCCACCTCACCGGCTCTGTGAAGTTCTTCAGGTTTCATCTCAGGAAAAGTGAAACTAGTATTTTTTCCAGTGCACTTGTACACACACACACATATCCCACACATACGTCCACACATACGCCTAGTGTACCCACATGTGACACCACAGTGCTGGTAACCGAACAGTTACAAAATGCAGCCTCAGGGCTTGCAACCTAAATAGACAAGACAAAGGATGAAGGGGATGGGATTTCCCTTGGGAAATTCCCAGAGTCAAAAGTAGATGAAGGTCACTAGATGAGCCCATTAGGAAGAAGTATCTTATCTGCTTGATCTCTTGTTACTCTTCTATAAACAGTCTTTCAGCATTAAAGACAGGAGAGGGACTAGATGGACCTTTGGTTCAATCTAGCACAGCCATTCTCTTCCAGTGACATAATTCCACTTTCCATCTCCGTTTCTGACTATTTCTGGCTCTTTACTGCTAACCAGTAAAAAACAACTACTTAGAAAATGCCGTCCTCTCTTAATGCTTTAGTTCAGGCAACTACATTTGGAAATTTTGGCCTTAACTGTTCATATTAGTAGACTGTTGGTAAGGGTTCAGGTTGCCAGTGCCTAAAAGGCAAGATCTAGCTGTATGGTTTAGTGGCCTGCTGAAACACATGAAGCAGCAGTGTGTGCACCTTACAACACCCTTCTTTCTGGTTTCCAAAGTTCAGCACACCCTTCAGCTGAATACAGAATGTAAGATTTAATAGATGGCCTGGGGGTTGGTAGTGAGTCCTGAGTAGTAGCCCGACAGCCAGGTTCATTGTTAGTGCAAACTGGCAGAAAGGCAGGTCCACTACCTACAAGAGTTACTGAACACTGTTTCTTTCACTTTGTAATTCACTTTTTTCCACATTACTGTGCAATTTAGTTGTTGGTTTCACCTGCTGGTTTCTGCTTGAATTCCTTATCACAAACTACAGATTGCAAGCAACAAGTGAGCCAAAAAGTGTTAATGAGATAGCAGTGTTCAGCAGCACACTATCCTCATCCATCTCTGCTCCGTTTAAAGTTGGGGAACATTTTATCACAGATAGCAGTGGAGCAATTTGGTTCATTGCAGATACCATGAACAAGACTGTCCTTTTCTTTCCTTACCCTAGCTTACATCTCTCCCTGACAGGACCAACACAAAATGCTTTGCAAAATCCCAGTTCCCAGCAGTAGCAACCCCACAGCTGTCCTGTCTCCAAGCGACCAGCAGTTCCTCCTTCACACTGCTGTTTCTCTCTGTGCTCTCAGAACAATGGGAGTCAATTCTGCACAGCAAGGGCTGCTCAGATCAGAGAAACAGCCCTTCACCAAGCAAGCTGGTAAAATCCTCAGATTTCCTTTCCAGCCAAAGCTTCAGCCTCTCAAAGTAGTCAGCTGCTTTATGGTGCTACTCTCAGGAATACATAACATTTTTGACACATATCAGATTTCCAAAATGATGAGTTCTGCAATTAGTTCACTGTAGAGCATCCTGCTATCATTGCCTAAGTTTTCTGTATTTATGCTTCTAACTACACTTTTCCAATTAGACGCATTAAAAATAATAATAATAATAATAATAAATAGCTTGGTTACAACTTTCACCCAAACAGAAATAAGAGTGCGCACATGAGGAGAACATAAGTAACTGAGAAAAAAAAAAAAAAGTCTTTAAAATAAAGATCTCTCATTCTTTTTGTTGTTGTTGTTTTCCAAAGGAACTTACTGAGGATAAACTGAGTTGTGAGGCATGGCCTAGGGGATGAAGCATTGGAGGCAAGGCTATGTAACTATCTACTTAGTGCTGAATAAGGGCAATATTAAATAAGACTAATGAGCCTGAGTGAGTCAAATGACCTTTCCTCCTGTGCTACAAACAGCTTTGTTCCTATGATTCAGTTGGTTGCTCAGTAAAGGTTGTGCAGCTCATTTGCTGTATTTTTTTACACCAGAAATTAATAAATGAGGCCACAGTCTTCAGCACCTATTTGGTGACCCACTGGTAAGCAATTTTAGCTACCTACATACTATTTGGCTGAAGGCTTGCATTTCTGAAGCCCCTGAGTAACATCATAAGGAGTGATAAATAAAGCCGCTCAACAGTGTCAATTACACCTTCAAACAGCTTGTTCCACACATACTCGTGTGTCCCCCAGCACCCAATCTTCTCAAGAAGAATATTGTATAGCAACACGCTGCTAAAGCATACAGCAACTGGCTTTCACAAAGATTTTATTATTTATTCATTTATTTTTACAAAACATGCTTGCAAACAGGGAGAAAAGGGACATATTAAACTCTGAATATGTGAATTGAGTGTGATTGATCTAAGCAATCTCCAAAAAATAAGGAAGTGGACAAGATTTCTAACACGTTGCTACCCTGTCTTCACTGTTCTTCTCAGGACAGAGAAAATGTCCACACTGTCATCTAATACTGTCTTCCAAAATCATAGTTCAGTATTCATCATATGTAAATGTTATTTTTCTCTGTCTTGAGGAGAATGAAAAGAATCAGGTAGTATGTTTTTGGAAGCATTTCTTTTTTAGCCAGTGTTGCCCAGAGGTCTGGCCAACCTCCAGGTGCACTTCTTAACATCCTGGCATGCTAATTACTCAAACTATGCTGCAGCTGCCATCTGCCCTATACATACAGGTGTCCTTCCCATAGAAAGAAAGGAGAATAGGATATGTGGAGGGTAGGGACAAGTGCCCACATAAGTCTCACCCTGACAGAAAACTGGGCTCCAGCAGTTCTGAAGCTCTACCGTGTTTAGATGCAGCTATTTTTAGAGGACTGTGATGAAGAGAATGGATTTGACCATGTCTGAGGAGGTTTGACAAGCTGTAATTGCTTTTTAATCCCTTAACAATACATACTTAAAATTATGCATACATTTAAGTGCTTTGCTAGATTGGGGCTACAGTTAAAAATCACGCAAATGGCTTGGAAGGATATCTCTATAGATGCGGATATTAGCGTATATAAGCTAGAATATTCAGACAAGAATTCTTCAAGTTCTAGTGCACATCTGTCTCTTCTGATTCTTACTGTTTCCCATATAAATTTTAAAACACTTCTTCAGGTTTTTTACCTTAAATGGTTTATCCTACAAATGATACCAGAAACCCCTACCATACCATGCATATGCTATAGTGATATGTATCTGTTTTTTCCCTTTTACTTGGTTACCAGCATGGACTTTTATTTTCAGTAATGCCATTCTTTCTTTCAGATGACAATAATGTAAATGGATATATGCCCTGAAAGAATAAATAATGGTACTGACACCTAGCATCTGATTGACAGGAATTGTTTAAGTGCTGTCATATGGCTGGCATGTCACTTAGTGATCAAATTCTTCTCCTGCCAGTAAAAATTACATTGATGCCTCATGCAGATTTTAGCCTCTCCATTGGGCCATAGCTCCCTTCACAGAATTTACTATGCATCTCATATGTTTAAAAAGATTGGATTTGGAAATCTCTCATGCTTGCTTGATTTCTGTTCCATATTTGTGTCAGCTCTACCTGCGGAATAACACACACCTCTACTGGTCCACAGGCACGTCCAGCAATTCATGCAGAAACCTGTAGAGTGGGGCAGCTGGATACATCATAGCAATACATGGGCCCTTCAGAATTTTTTATTGATGCAAGATAACCAGCAGCTTTTAGAGGCACTTTTTGTCACTTAAGAGCATGTATAAATGCAGAATCCTGACAATCTGCTGAAGGTATTTAGGGAAACTTCCTTGCAATATCATCATACCTCAACAAAGTCGTGGAGGAAGCAACTACAATTTCGTCTGTTAAGACAGCTTTCAAGAGCTCAGGTTAATACAAGCTACAGTGATGATTATTTTGAATTGAAGGCTTGTTCCTTGCACCAAAACACTGTCTTTCTTATTAAGAATACTACATAGTCTGAGATATTTTGCCTAAACCTATACACCATCAGTTCAGGTCATCCTGGTTGCAGTTCCTTCATTTAACACTGCCACATTCTGCACTACAAGATGCTTTATAAGTTGAATTCATTGGGGAGACTAATATAAGTTGTGCAAAGCTGCAGGTCAGTGTGGAAGAAAGCAGCAAGGAGCAGCAAGGAGCATTCCTGCCCCAAGGAGAGCAAATCCCCATCATGGATTTGGTATGTAGGAACTGGGGATTTGCACCCTCCCTTACTTTCCATGCTCAAATTATTTGTGAGAGGCACATTGTAGCTTACCACTGTCACCATGGAAGAGAGGGAAAGAAAGCAACTGAACAAGAGACAAAGAGGTATTTGTAGATGGCATGAGGCAGTGGAGGGTCAGTAGAGTTTGAAGACACATTGTTTCAGAGGCAGTTCCCATTCCTAAGCCATCGGGGTCGAGTATGTGAGAGAGGCATAAAGCCAGTGCCACTCAAGGCAAAAAGGCAGTGCTGTGGAAGACAGTGTCTGAAGGCACTGAGGGAATGAGGGGAAGGCAGTGATGTGGTGGCCCTACTTTGCATATTACAAAAAGAAGACAACATTGGTCAGCAAATACAGTAATTGGAGAGCTGGAATTTGATGATACCAAAGGAAAAAAACAGGGCAGAGGTGAAAGGAGAGAAAGTGATAATTTTAGTATTGGGCAAAGCAAGGCACTGGCAAGTACGCAGCAGAGGTAGACCAGCAGATGGGAGATTGCAGAACTGACATGTTATTCCTATCTATTTCTGCTCACTGCGGAAATACAATATAGTCATCAGCTAATTCTTAATCTTGTCTGCTTATTAACTTTCCATCTAATTACATGATACAAAAAAATGGAATTGACAGGACATTTATGCATTACAGATTTATGTATTTATTCAAGGTTCCCTACAGCAGGCTGCAAAGGAATTACTCAAAAAATTTGAAGTGAAACTTTGATTAAGAAATACTTGGGAAATAAAGTCATGACTTAACGGAACAAAATCCACTTCGGGGAAACTCTCAAGAGCTGACAGTCATCAGATTTGTTAAAGTCTGACTCAAATTCAATAAAGCTTTCACGAAAGGAACGCACCTGTTCTGCAGCAGCTGAATGCACACAGAAAACTTTGAAAACCATTCGGTTTAGAAGGAGTTGAACTAAATGGCCTATATTTCATCTTTCTCCCATTTTGACATATCGATATAAAAAGCAACATCTTTGCTTCTCAGAAGTTCATGTCTCTTCTGCTGCTGATTACCCAGATGAAGTCATATTTCTCTGTGATGACAATCATTTTACTAGAACTGCATTTGATGCTGTAAACAACAGGGAATTAGTCACAGAAGCTGATGAAAAAGCAAAGTGTTCTCATTCAGAGGCCCCTGTATGATGAAACAACGACTGTAAAAGATCTAAGATGATAGACATACAGAACTGGCCTGGCATTAGGAAAAATATTTTGTGACGTTTTCCTGGAGGCACCCATTTTCCATCCAATAAGTCACACAATGTTCAAAAATGGACTAGAATATTTTGAAAAGAATACTTAAGAAAATTTGAGGAAACAAAACTCAAACATAGGCAGGAGGTGTACAGGAGGTAGAAGCAGGGACAGGTAACTTGGGAAGAATATAGGGACATTGTCAGAGTATGCAGAAATGCAATGAGGATGGCCAAGGCCCATTTGGAATTAAATCTGGCTAGTGATGTCAAGGACAACAAGAAGAGCTTCTTCAAATACATCAAAACAAAAGAAAAACCAAGGGAAAATGTGGGTCCGCTACTGAATGGGGCAGGGACCCTGGCGACAGAGGACACAGAGAAGGCAGAGATCCTGAATGCCTTCTTTGCTTCAGTCTTCACTGCCAAGACCAGCCCTCAGGAATCCCTGACTCAGAAGACCAGGGAGAAAGTCTGGAGAAAGGAAGACTTTTGCTTGGTTAAAGAGGATCAGGTTAGAGATCATTTAGGCAAACCTGACATCCAAAAGGCCATGGGCCCTGATGGGATGCACCCACAAGTGCTGACATCATTTTTAGGCCACTCTCAAACGTTTTTGAAAGGTCACGGCAATCATGAGAGGTGCCTGAGTACTGGAAGAAAGCAAGTGTCACCTCAGCCTTCAAAAAGGGCAAGAAGGAGGACGCAGGGAACTACAGGCCAGTTAGCCTCACCTCAGTCCCTGGAGAGGTGATGGAACAGCTCATCCTGGAGGCCATCTCTAAGCATGTGGAAGACAAGAAGGTGATCAGGAGTAGTCGGCATGGATTCACCAAAGGGAAGTCATGCTTAACCAACCTGATTGCCTTCTATGATGGGACAACTGGCTGGATAGATGAGGGGAGAGCAGTGGATGTTGTCTACCTGGACTTCAGCAAGGCTTTAGACTCTGTCTCCCATTATATCCTCATAGGCAATCAGGAAGTGTGGGCTGGATGAGCGGGATATGAGGTGGATTGAGAACTGACTGAATGGCAGGTCTGAGAGGGTTGTGATCAGTGGCACAGAGTCTAGCTGGAGACCTGTAGCTAGCAGTGTCTGGGTCAACAATAGGGTCCAATATTGTTTAACCTGTTCATCAGTGACTCAGATGAAGGAATAGGTTGCCTCCTCAGCAAGTTTGCTGATGACACAAAATTGGGGGAGTGGCTGATACCCTGGAGTGCTGTGCTGCCATTCAGGACGGTCTCAACAGGCTGGAGCGCTGGGCAGAGAGGAACCTCTTGAAATTCAACAAAGGCAAGTGCAGGGTCCTGCACCTAGGGAGGAATAACCCCAGGCACCAGTACAGGTTGGGGGCTGGCCTGCTGGAAAGTAACTCTGCGGAGAAGGACCTGGGGGTCCTGGTGGACAGCAAGTTGACCATGAGCCAGCAATGTGCCCTTGTGGCCAAGAAGGCCAATGGGATCCTGGGCTGCATAAGGAAGATCATTGCCAGCAGGCTGAGGGAGGTGATGCTCCCCCGCTACTCAGTCCTGCTGTGGCCTCACCTGGAGTGCTGAGTTCAGTTCTGGGCTCCCCAGTACAATGGAGATGTGGAGCTCCTGGAGCGAGTCCAGCAAAGGGCTACTAAAATGATTAAGGTACCGGAGCATCTTTAATATGAGGAAAGGCTGAGGGAGCTGGGCCTGTTCAGCCTGGTGAAGAGAAGGCTCGGGGGGGATCTGATCAATAAGTATAAGTTTCTGAAGGGAGGGTGTCAAAAGGATTGGGACAGACTCTTCTCAGTGGTGCCCAGCAATAGGATGAGAGGCAACAGGTAACAACTGAAACACAGGAAGTTCCCTCTGAACAAGAGGAGAAACTTCTTTACCGTGAGGGTGACTGAGCACTGGAACAGATTGCCCAGAGAGGTTGTGGAGGCTCCTTCCCTGGAGACATTCAATAGCCATCTGGACACAATCCTGGGTAATGTGCACTAGAAGACCTTGCTTGAACATAGAGATTGGACTAGAAGATCTCCAGATGTCCCTTCCAACCTCAGCCATTCTGTGATTCTGTGATTCTATGATATGATCCTAAAAAAAAATCAACTTAGCTTATAAAAATCTGCTTTTGATCCAGTGCTTCAACATA
>VXAL01012256.1:131765-215654 GCA_013399475.1 Chauna torquata
AGAAGCAGGGACAGGTAACTTGGGAAGAATATAGGGACATTGTCAGAGTATGCAGAAATGCAATGAGGATGGCCAAGGCCCATTTGGAATTAAATCTGGCTAGTGATGTCAAGGACAACAAGAAGAGCTTCTTCAAATACATCAAAACAAAAGAAAAACCAAGGGAAAATGTGGGTCCGCTACTGAATGGGGCAGGGACCCTGGCGACAGAGGACACAGAGAAGGCAGAGATCCTGAATGCCTTCTTTGCTTCAGTCTTCACTGCCAAGACCAGCCCTCAGGAATCCCTGACTCAGAAGACCAGGGAGAAAATCTGGAGAAAGGAAGACTTTTGCTTGGTTAAAGAGGATCAGGTTAGAGATCATTTAGGCAAACCTGACATCCAAAAGGCCATGGGCCCTGATGGGATGCACCCACAAGTGCTGACATCATTTTTAGGCCACTCTCAAACGTTTTTGAAAGGTCACGGCAATCATGAGAGGTGCCTGAGTACTGGAAGAAAGCAAGTGTCACCTCAGCCTTCAAAAAGGGCAAGAAGGAGGACGCAGGGAACTACAGGCCAGTTAGCCTCACCTCAGTCCCTGGAGAGGTGATGGAACAGCTCATCCTGGAGGCCATCTCTAAGCATGTGGAAGACAAGAAGGTGATCAGGAGTAGTCGGCATGGATTCACCAAAGGGAAGTCATGCTTAACCAACCTGATTGCCTTCTATGATGGGACAACTGGCTGGATAGATGAGGGGAGAGCAGTGGATGTTGTCTACCTGGACTTCAGCAAGGCTTTAGACTCTGTCTCCCATTATATCCTCATAGGCAATCAGGAAGTGTGGGCTGGATGAGCGGGATATGAGGTGGATTGAGAACTGACTGAATGGCAGGTCTGAGAGGGTTGTGATCAGTGGCACAGAGTCTAGCTGGAGACCTGTAGCTAGCAGTGTCTGGGTCAACAATAGGGTCCAATATTGTTTAACCTGTTCATCAGTGACTCAGATGAAGGAATAGGTTGCCTCCTCAGCAAGTTTGCTGATGACATAAAACTGGGGGAGTGGCTGATACCCTGGAGTGCTGTGCTGCCATTCAGGATGGTCTCAACAGGCTGGAGCGCTGGGCAGAGAGGAACCTCTTGAAATTCAACAAAGGCAAGTGCAGGGTCCTGCACCTAGGGAGGAATAACCCCAGGCACCAGTACAGGTTGGGGGCTGGCCTGCTGGAAAGTAACTCTGCGGAGAAGGACCTGGGGGTCCTGGTGGACAGCAAGTTGACCATGAGCCAGCAATGTGCCCTTGTGGCCAAGAAGGCCAATGGGATCCTGGGCTGCATAAGGAAGATCATTGCCAGCAGGCTGAGGGAGGTGATGCTCCCCCGCTACTCAGTCCTGCTGTGGCCTCACCTGGAGTGCTGAGTTCAGTTCTGGGCTCCCCAGTACAATGGAGATGTGGAGCTCCTGGAGCGAGTCCAGCAAAGGGCTACTAAAATGATTAAGGTACCGGAGCATCTTTAATATGAGGAAAGGCTGAGGGAGCTGGGCCTGTTCAGCCTGGTGAAGAGAAGGCTCGGGGGGGATCTGATCAATAAGTATAAGTTTCTGAAGGGAGGGTGTCAAAAGGATTGGGACAGACTCTTCTCAGTGGTGCCCAGCAATAGGATGAGAGGCAACAGGTAACAACTGAAACACAGGAAGTTCCCTCTGAACAAGAGGAGAAACTTCTTTACCGTGAGGGTGACTGAGCACTGGAACAGATTGCCCAGAGAGGTTGTGGAGGCTCCTTCCCTGGAGACATTCAATAGCCATCTGGACACAATCCTGGGTAATGTGCACTAGAAGACCTTGCTTGAACATAGAGATTGGACTAGAAGATCTCCAGAGGTCCCTTCCAACCTCAGCCATTCTGTGATTCTGTGATTCTATGATATGATCCTAAAAAAAATCAACTTAGCTTATAAAAATCTGCTTTTGATCCAGTGCTTCAACATAGGAAATACATGAGAAATAAATGACAGAAGAAAAGAAATAGTAAAATACTATTTTTCAGATAATAGCATGCTTCGTTTGCACAAGAAGAGAGAAATCTCAAGCCATTCTTGCAAACCATTTATGTTAAGAACATTTGCCCTTAAAAGTTAGAGGAGCTAATGAAAAACCTGGAGACCTGCCTCTTAGGAAGGGTGTCTGTGGTGTCAGTCCAGCATTATCTTGGCAACCCTCCCTGTCCCAGCCATTTGGAGATGTTTTCCTTCCAGGCCACCAGCCCATTGTCAGTCCCTGTCCATGCTCTCTGAGTATTCCCACACTTCAGAAAACAAGCGTAAAGTAGGTCTAGCACCTACCAAACCACATAGCCTGCAAATACAGCCTGCTCCTTCTTACCAGAGATTCACAGGTATCTACCAATTCCCTGACAAAACAGCAGAGCACTCTTCCAAGTAAGAGAGAACTTCTGCTTTAACCATGAGTATAAGACTTCCCTGGACTAATCCTTCCCCTCCACAGGTTGACTACTGCAGACTTTCTCAGTACAACCATCCAGCCACTGGGCTTCTCTCTCACTGCTGTGGAGCTTTCTAACTCTCTCCCAACAGGTGTTGTCAGGGAGTCTGCCCCATAAAATGTCTCCCCTAATTACCTATCTTCTCATCTTGTCCAACTTAACTAAAGACAATTTTTTTTGAAGTATATTACCCATGTAAATAAAGGTTGCAGGGTCAGGTCAAAGCTTGATGCAGCAGAAAAAAAAAAAAAGGATTTGCACTGCACTTCATCTGGGCTATAACATTTCTCTGAAACAATAACCACTCTACAGAGAAATAGATGCTCTCCCTCCCTGGTTGAGGCAGTAAATAAGCTCTACTGAAGTCAAAGCAGTAAATATTTTTTGAAATTCTGATAAGTACTTTCACAGCAAGTTTTACAAATTGATCTCCTTTCCTAGAGCACTGCAGACTGTTGAGTTCATTGCTTTTCAGCAAAAAGAGTTAAGTGTGGCAGTACTACAGAGCCCCCATTATATACTGACAATGATGTTTTGACTTCAGTGCTCTCTTCATACTGTGGACAAATACTGAGTTGTTTGCCTGTCTGTTCTGTGCTGAAAGTGCATCTGTAATTTGCAAATACAAAAGGCCTAAACCCACTCGAAAAGAAATCACCATGGACCCACAGGCGCAAGAGAAGTCTTTATATATATAAAGACCTTATAAGAAGATTTAAAAAAAAAAAAACAACTCTTTCTGAAACCTCTTCTTCATTCTTGAAAGCTATCCAGTTATTTCACAATCCCAGACTGTTTAACAACAGGAGTAAGAGCTATCTCATCTTACAAAACATCTCCTCTCTTCAGTGGAGTGTTAAATACTAAATGGTATCTCTGATGCTAAATAGCAAACTGAATCTGGATTTTAACCAGCTACAACTGATCAATCTGACAGCTTCAAGTCTCTTTTGAAGACGTTTGCTCATCTGAACAGTGAAATGCGGTCCATTAAAAGCTAAACTTAGACTACTGAATTCATGTATGACATGAAATAGAGATACTTAGGGCTCATTTCACCACTGTGTATGGTTGGGACCATTAGCATACTGATCGAATTATCCCGTATTTGCATTCTTTGTTAAATCATTTCTAACTCAGTCTGATACAGAAATCTTCCCTCAATTAATGTTTTGCAAAGCATTCTCCTTCTGTCATGTGCCCTGCTGACCCACATGAATGGAGGGATTCCCAAACTCATGATTCAGTGCAGCTACTAATTAACATGCAAGAGCAGGCTTTCATACCCATGATGGGGCAATCCCTGCCCACCCAGGGGAACCGCAGTGCTGGATCTCTTCATCCCTTTATGTGGGAAGCCTGAGAGGCCTCCAATTTGCCATTTTGCCCAGCCTTGAAATCATAACAAGGGACTGTGTTTGTGACACTGTTTTAAAGTACTGTAGAAGAAGTATGTGAAAATGTGCAAATGTGGAAATATGCAGCTTTTCCAAAGACTTTTCAGGATGACCGGTTAAGAAGTAGAAATCAGCTTCGATAACCTCTTCAGTCATGTTGTAACCGGTTTTACTTTATTACTCCCCTCCTCCCTATAGTAGAAAAATCTCTCTCTGAATTTTAGTTATCCCACTATCACCAGTAGCAACAAGAACATATTTGGTCTGGTTATTCATTTCTGAAGAGCTGTTATGGTGTAGCCATGGGAGGGAATTGTAAGCACACTGCTACCGTTTTGCCTGGCCATGTTATAACAGAAATCAATTGTTCCTCTTAGAGAAGAGGTCTCAGAGGACAAAATAATGCAAGATCTGAATGGCATCCTAGCTGGTTTATCTATATCTTTGGCAGCTGACAGGGAAATTGAAAATTCATTTAAAGAAAGAAAGGACCCACTCAGTTCATCCACAGACAGTTATGTTTTTCTCCTATACACCTCACACGACGGAGGCCCCCTTTGCAAGAACCTTTAACCCTTCCAAACAGTATGGCATGCAACTCAAAAACCTGAAATTACAGAATCACAGCATGGCTAAGGTTGGAAGGGACCTCTGGAGGTCAGCTGGTCTAACCCCCCTGCTCAAGCAAATTGCACCATCCAAATAGTCTGTGAGCACCAGGAGATTTTCTAACTAATTGTTCCATCCCTTTTTGTTACCAAAAAAAAAAAAAGAAAGTTATTCTTCAATATCTAGTTAGAGTTTCAAGAAGGCAGGAGTGACAAGACAACTCATGGAACATGCTGGGAAGGGTTAGTGGATCTGCAGTGGAGCTTTCTCGGCAACTGAGAGAGGGTTAATCCCTGTATCCCCCAGATAGGAACTGCTGAACTAAATCACATCAGCAAGCTGTACTCATGCTTTTGCTGCCAGCTCTACTGAGAAGCTACAGATGTAAGTGATAAAACCAAATTACCTTTTATTGGCTTATGTTGCAAAGTTGAGGGAGAGTATCAGGGTGATTGGAGGCTTCTGAGAGCAATGCGACCCAGCGCTAAAGTAGAACATCGCACATACATCAAGCAGAATATTTCTCTTGTCTGAATCTAATGAATTCACTAATCACGTTGCTGTAATTTTCTTTCAAGCTATTGGTAGAATAAGTGGATACCTTGGGAGCCAGAACTGCCTGTGAAACCTAGAACTTCTGCTGTTTATTGGTATGTGTGGGAAAGTGGTTTTCCTGGATACATTTATTTGCTGGCTTTAAATTCTTATATTTACTTGGGGACTGTAAATACAGTTATAAATGGTAAATTGTCATTAGCCCATCTTCCTGATGCATCCCAGACTAAAACTAATGTCTTTCAGGTGGGTGCTATTAAATTAGCTTACTGCAACCTGACAGGTATCCTCTGATCAAAAATGTATTGTCTTCTCTGCTTAGGGCAACTTTTGCTGCTTCTGGGTAGAAAGATAATCCCATGAGTAGTCCAATTGTTTTCAGATCTGTGGATTTGTGAGGACCAGAAACAAGCAGGAAATGGCTTGTCCCCTTTAATTATTACTACAATTTGTGTTAGAGTAGGGCTTGTATTGTGCTAGGTGGTAAAGCACAGAGTGCTTTAGAAGAGTCTGCTGTCTCTACAGGCAAATAGAGAAATATTAACATATTACAGATAGGCCCTGCAGACCAAAGAATTAGTCTTCCATTAATACTGTGAGAAAAATGAGGCCAAAATAGTGACTGAGTCTGGTTCTGGGACTTTGTGATCTTAACTACAGGATCAGGTCTTTGTACTTTTCACTTTTTCTTTACATACATCTGTTGTGGTTTAGCCCCAGCAGGCAGCTAAGTGCCACACAGCCGCTCGCTCACTCTCCCAAGTGGGATGAGGGAGAGAATCAGAAAGGTAAAAGTGCAAGAACTCATGGGTTGAGATAAAGACAGTTTACCAGGTAAAGCAAAAGCTGCACGTGCAAGCAAAGCAAAACAAGGAATTCACTCACTGCTTCCCATGGGCAGGCAGGTGTTCAGCCACTGCCAGGAAAGCAGGGCTCATCATGGCTTAATGGTTTCTTGGGAAGACAAACGCCATCACTCCCAACATCCCCCTCTTCCTCCTTCTTTACCCCAGCTTTTATTGCTGAGCATGATGCCGTACGATATGGAATATCTCTTCGGTCAGTCTGGGTCACCTGTCCTGGTTCTGTCTCCTCCCATCTCCCTGTGCACCCCCAGCCTCCTCACCGGTGGGGCAGCACAAGCAGCAGAAAAGTCTCTGGCTCTACGTAAGCACAGCTCTGCAACAACTAAAAACATTGGAGTGTTATCACGGCTATTTTCATCGAAAATTCAAAACACAGCATCACACAAGCCTCTCTGAAGAAACCTAACTCTGTCCCAGCTAAAACCATGACAACATCATATATAAATTGCCAGCTTTGATGCTGCAGCAGAAAATTGGTGTCTATTTTCTAGACCATTTGAAGAGTAAAAAACTTTTGTGGCAATGTCAACATTTATGTTCATAAAATGGCTAAATTCCCTACAACATCCAAGTAGCTGGCTACTTGAGAAAATCTGAATGCCTCAGAACTGCTTAAACAGGATCTCAGAACCACAGATATTGCAGTTACTGTTTAACACAGTGAAAACTTAATTGGTTAGAAAAATATGGCAGCTTGCCATGTCTTAATTTTTATTTTATTTTAAATGGAGTTGTGATTTTTCTCTGCATTAGAAGAGATTGAAATGTGAAAAGTGCACTTTCTTCACAACTCATTATGCATGCAGTGGTGTCCATGAGTTTGTTCAGAAAAAAAAAAAAATCTGGATTTCCATTTCTTTTTGTGGGTAACAATAGTTTTGCTGCTTAGGGATTAGACTGATATTTTACTTCTGTATTTTAGACTTATTTACCAAGTACAGCCAAAGAACAGTTACATATTATACTATAAGGTGTTCCTTTGTCCACAGTAAACAGATAAACGTTCAGATTTCCAGTAGAATTGACTACCTACGAAAGTCAGATAGGAGTATTTTAGTATTGTACACTCTTCAGACAAAAGAAACAAGCATCTGGAGAACTGGTTAGTTGCCAGATAGGGATTTGAAACAAGATTATCTCACTTTATCTCAAGAGACTGAAATGATTATGGAAATGGCAGTCAGACCCCAGAACACTTCTCTAAAGGAAAAAGAGTTGCAAGTAGCTGAAATGGAGATGGGGAATCCGCACAGGCAATATAACCCATCTTCCTTCCTTTGAAACAGACCACACATGCTACTCCAGGACAACATTAATAAACCACCTCGTAAGTGCTCTTCAGTCAAACCACTTCTGCCCAAAGCGTAGGCGAAAAGAAGAATTTTCACAATCTCTTGAGCTGACACCACGTTTCACAGAATCCGTGCACAAGTGAATCTCTCACTATACAGGGAACTTGATTTTTATCATTTTGCATGTGTTCCTACAATTCTGGGAAGTCTGACTGTGTGCATGTACATGCATAAAGCAGATTAATGAAAACTTTTTTACCTGTCAAGAGTGTGAATTACATCAACCAACATTCAATATGAAGTGCTCATTTGCTAGGCAATATTCCCACCAATTTATTTTTACTCTGAGAAATGCAGTTATTCCACTGAAAGTGTTTTGTTTGTTTGTTTGTTTCAATATTTTATGATGATCTATTCCATTACTAAGATTTGCTTGATGTGGCCCATCAAACTTTGCTGTGTTACATTTTTGGTAACCCATACCTTTAAGCTACTGCTGTTGTTTTGTTAGCTTGATTAATAATAAAGTACCTTGGAGACATCTAGGTAAAGGCAATGGTAGGTTTTGGCTCTGAATATTTTAACAAACAAATAACGTAACAGTCTTACCTTGCTGATTTGAACTGATGAAAACTGGTACGCCTTCTGGGAATTACAACATTTTGCAAATTGCTAAGTGAACAAACAAAAGAAACCATGCTAATGCTTCATAAAATCCACAATGTTCATTTATGTTTGACGAATATACTTTAAATTATGTGCATATGTTTCGTAATAAATTAGTTGAAACCATAAAAAAAACACAAAGGTAATCATGAAGGCAAATAAGGAGTCTTACACACATATGTTCTTCTGTAATTTCTTACCAAGAAAATTATAGCGAAGGAAAACAAAAAGGCAAAGAGAGAACTATTGTTATCAACGTAGTAAGCAAGAAACAGCAAAACTGAAAAGTGGCCATGCAGTACATCTGCCTGCAGGTCACCACAACACGAAGCAAGCAGAGCCAGACCCTTCTTGGAGGTGAACAGTGAAAGTGCAAGAGTCACAAGTTGCAACAGGGAAAATTCCAGGTCGACACAAGTAAAAACAAAACAAAAAGAAACAAAACCAAAACAAACAAAAATGCAAAATAATAGTGGTCAAAGACTGGAACACGTTGCTCAAGAAGGGTGCAGAATTTCTATCCTTCTGATTTGCAAGACTCACCTGGACCAGGCCCTGATCTGACTTGATGTTTTCCTCTATTTAACTAGGAGGTTGGGTCAGACAACCCACAGAGAGCTCATCTAACCTAAATTATTCTGTGAGTCTATGAAAAAAATAAATTCAATAAGTGATTTTTCTCCTTGCAAAATGAGATTGGGCACAATAGTTCCACTGCTGGATTATTTTCAGGTGGATTAGAAAACTGAATGGTTGATGTGATCCCCAAAACACTTTTATACAGAGCAAAAATTGTAGTGTTTCAAAGAGACGCTGCTGGACTTAACCAATCACCTTTGTATAGAAGCAAAAATAGAATTAATCAGCTAAAAATCAATCTTTCAGTGAATAAATGGTTCATCACAAAAATCGCCCACATCTGTGATTGGGTAATCAGGCTGGCAGAAGACTGGCTGTCCCCATCTCACTGTCTGTAGTGGGAACCCCCGGTAAGTTCTCTATTTTGGACAGGAATGTAAAAGAGCTTTCACTACAGGTGCCATAGCAATGTACAGACAAAAGTCCATACAAATTCTAGTCTTAACTAGCTATGCAAAATCTGTTCCCAAATATGCCCAACACTGCATGAGCTACTGACATCCACCAAGCATGTTGAGTGCAATAAAAATATTTCAGCCATGTATTTCTTCCTATCACCACAGTTCAGAAAAAAGGGAAATCACCTATGAGTTGGTACTACCACACCTAATAACTCCCCTGCACTCTTGTGTAGCCATGTAAACGAGCAGTGAGTTAGCTGCTACTACAGTGCAAATGGTCTAGTCAGAGTTATTTTTTCAGGGATGAGGGT
Source organism: Chauna torquata (assembly GCA_013399475.1). Lineage (NCBI taxonomy): Eukaryota > Metazoa > Chordata > Aves > Anseriformes > Anhimidae > Chauna > Chauna torquata. The sequence goes on from VXAL01012256.1 coordinate 140,990, forward strand.
TTTCTTCTTGAATGGAAAAAAACGATGATCATCTTAATGAATGCTTCTCAGAGCAGTCTATGTGCGATTGGTTGTTTATAAGACAACAGAAGCTGATCTGCAAAAAAAAAAAAANNNNAAAAAAAAAAAAAAAAAAAAAAAACAAAGAAAACAAAGAAAAATTCCTTTACACCATTCCCAAACATATGCAAGTAAAGAAAATGAATACTGGAAGTAATAAGTGAAGATTTAAAATAGCTCTTTTCAACTCAAATGAAAATGAAACACCTTGCAGTAATGTTGCACAAGGGCATCCCATTTTTCCTCTCCCAAGATGACACAGGCAGCCTTGGCATAAAAACACTGAGAAGATTTGATTTAGGTAGTCCTCCTAAGGCATGCGATAGGATTTTACATAGGGATTCCTGAAGTGGGATCAATGGCTCTCAGTTACTCTACAGCAGAGATTTTGCAAACCGAGGTAACCAAGCTTCTTCCAAGCGGCATCCCAGTGCTGTCCAGAGAGTTGGCCTTCTCCTGTTCTGCATTTTTAGAATCCAGCACAGAGGAAAGACAAGCTGCTGGTAGTGTATTTGGAAATATCTTTGACTGAAAGCATAGACTCTTCCCCCTTCTTACCCCCAATTCAGATGGTAGCTAACAGGGAAATAGCTGTCTCATTTCTTGAAACCTCAGAAACCAGTCCAACATGAAACAAAAGTGAATAGCCCCATTATTCTGAGGGGGCATAATTTTAAAAATACCAGGAATGCTTTTCTTAGTCAGTAATTGCAAATTCAATTTGAGTACTCTGAATGGCAACAGGCTTCAAGGAGCAAGCATATTGCAGGCTGGAGTTTGCCAACTGCAAGACAATCACAAGCGCTCTTTATTTCTCTTGTCACTCAATAATATTAGACCTCATTAAAGAAAAGAGATTGTATTTCAGAGATTGAGCCCTAGGGACAGCACCCATTTACAAATAAACAGAAAAATTAATGCTGCAAGGTACCCTGTGAGATATAGACTTCCACCAAATCCAGAAAAAAACAGTGTTCTCATTTAACATTGTCTTTNAGGGACAGCACCCATTTACAAATAAACAGAAAAATTAATGCTGCAAGGTGCCCTGTGAGATAATAGACTCCCACCAAATCCAGAAAAAACAGTGTTCTCATTTAACATTGTCTTTCTACTGTGCAGTTTACAGGATATTGAGCAGACAGACAGACAGAGTAAAATCAGTAATCAAAGGAAGGATTGTAAAATTAGATTTTGCAATAACGTTCCTACCTTGCAGCTAAAAGAATAGTATTAATTTTATTTAATTTTTGCTCAGGATAGAACCTTTCACCTTAGCTTCTTGGGTGGCTTTACAAGAAACTCCACCCCACAGCAGTTGAAATGCTACTGTGAACCCATTTTGGTACTAAACACACCAACACTGTCTGATATAACTGAAATAAAAGCAAACATGCACAGAAAGCTTATAACCCTGTGCTGCACCCAAGATATGATGCTACCTTCACTGCTTGCTAACGAGTTGTTCTTGCCCCACCAGAGACATATAATACAGTCACTGATCTCATGTTTCTAAACGCACATGCTAATTAATATGTAGCATCTCCTGTTATTTGGAAGCCATTTCCACTTTTTACCTTCTTTAATCCGAACATATAGCTGTATTTCATGTCTTTTTTTATTTAAATGACAGACCTGCCATTAATTTATAAAGCAATTACAGGTCCACTGATTTTAGTGAAAGTAAGAACGTACCATGCATCTGAAATGCAAGAAAAATCGAGACTAAAGATGATTAACTATTCATATTCGTCTCTGCCTTTTGAATAGACATCGTGTCTCCCAAGAGATCAGGGATCAGCCACTACTTAGATATTTAGTTCTCAGCTTTGGCTTAAAAACGTTTCCCATCAAGCACTGTCTTAGTAATGTTTCTTCTACTCTAGGGAATAACAACAACAATGAAATAAAAGATTACATGCTGTATATACGGCATTCAGTGAGAAGGAAGTATAAGATGGTAGAAAAGATGCATTATATTTATACTGTTACTTTATTCTTACTTTTTTGTTCCAATAATAATATGCTTTCTCTTTTACATTCTGATTGTGTTTCATGACAATCATTATTCAGGGAATGAACCATTTTAATGACTTAAAAATTAATTTGGAGGTCTCAGCCTAGCTCCCCATGAACACGTGTCCACATCAAAAAATAAATAAATAAATAAAAACCACTAATTGGCAGTCTCATTGGCATTCACAGCACAGAAGCCAGGAACTCCATAGATTATAAAGCCAGAAGTGACCATTGTCACTAGTCTGACAGGTCATGGGACTTCCCTGAATTAATTATTGCTTCAGACCTCAATAGCTGTGATTGACCTGGAACATGTTTTTTAGAAAAATATCCAGTGTCAGTTTTAAAGTTTCCAGTAATGAGAAAACCACTACAATTCTTCTTTAGTTATTCTAGGAGCTGATTGTGTCACTTTAAAAAAAATAAAATCTATTTTTACTATGATTTTTTCTACCTTAAGTTTTCAACTTTGTTACCATTTTACACCTTTGTTTGGTAGACTGACGTGTCCTTCTAGCACATTATTAGTGATGACATGAATGTCAGGACTGGAGGATGCCTTATTTTTAATACCTTTGTCTAGTTGGGTCATTTGCCCAGGAAATCGGAAATCTGGATTCAATGCATTCCTTAATCTGAGGAATTTGCAACCCACAGTTCCCATTTCCCAGGAGAACAACCCAATTACTAGACTACCCACTGCTGGAAACTGAGGTTGGGCACAAGAATACCACTTACCCTTCTTTTTGAAGCTAGGTCATTATATTGGCCAAGAACACAAGGCTTCTGAGGGCAAGGAGAGGACAGCAAGAAGCATGACACTAAGCCTGATGTGCAGGGCCCTGAGTTCAGAGAGGTTACGTTATGCTATAATATATACCGTATATATTATATAATGTTAAACTTAATAGTTGGATGGTGAAATAATTCATAGAAGAGTTTAAAACTCAGGGCACATCTTCCTGCCCCCCTTTCCCTGTCCAGTGCCATGGTGTCTCTTGTTTTTAATGCAGTCATTAACGACTGTCATCAATGACTCCATTATTATTTCACCCCTAGACAGAGCTCTGCCACTGCGAAGATGAAGCACTGTGTGTGAAAAGCCGTACATATTGCTTGTGACATACCTGTTTTCTCAGTAGTGCTCTCAGGATTTTACACTACAGATCTAGCATGTTCCATTGACAACATTTATCTATTTTTTAAATACTCTGTTAGAATATAACTAACCAGCTAAGTACTGGTGCTATCATATGGAAAATCTACTCTATCTTTTCAGAGTATAATTAAAGGTAGGTAGGCATTGCATATGCAACCAATAAAACAACTGCATTTTCTGGCAGATTGAATTAACAGGGATTCACCCTAATTAAAAGCTTTGAGTTTTAATGAAAATATAAAGCATTTCTTGGGAAAGATCTCTGCTTTGATTCACACTCAAGTCACAGTGGCTGCCCTGTTCTTAAGAGACCACCAGCAGAAGTAAGGCTGTTGAACACTCCAGGAGCCCTCAAGCGGACCAAGGAAGCTTATAATAGTAAGGTAATGTAGTGGGTCAAGGTTTCTCAGTGAATAAATGGCACATTTGTGCTCTAATTAAAACACTGCCCTTTCTTTTACTCTTTTTCGATTATTAGAGTTTTATGTGTACCTGTAATATGTTAGGGTAGAAACCCTAATCTCTTTAGTGCTGTTTGGAGATAACAACAACAGTTTAGTCTATCTGCTCAACAGAAATGTGGGAGGGTTATTATTATTTATTTATTTATTTATTTATTTATTTGGATGCATAAGCTTCTCTTCCTTTCAAGTTCGAAGAGAAGAAAAAGGACATTGAATGGCTGGTTACAAACATCCACACTTGCTTAGCATTAAAAGACTCTTTTTAATAGGTGCTTTAATTACTTAATAGCCTGGAATAAGGTTATAACCTTTTGGTTTCCATTATGATTACTGACAACTAAAATATACAGCTCTGGCAAAGTGGCTCCCTCTCCAGAAAAGAAACCCTCTGCCTCTGCTCCTACACAATGCTCCACTTAATTATGTTACCCTTCATTTAGATGGTGATTCTATTGCAACATCTAACAAGGAAAAGATATTGCACAGTAACAGTGACTGACTAGGACAGCTGCTTGATCAAGGCATTATTGAATTACACATACTGAGAATGCAGCTAGATGGTGAAAACTGATGCTTTCGCTGGGTGATGAAATTTTGCTCTGTACTCTTTTAATACAGAGTGTATCCAAATAGAGATTAAAAGAAGAAATAAGGTTCATAACTGATTACATGTACCAAGGTATTTCTACCCTGATATTTTTATTCAGAAAAAATATTATCTCTCATTATCTGCATGACACCATGACACTTTATGACCACTTAATTGGGACAGCTACAGATCTATCAGTTGTCCCAATTAGGTGAAATCTTCAGTGCAACAGAAATCAAGTGGAGCTATTCAAAGCTCCAGCAAAGGCATTACAAAAACAACAAGCCATACAGGGGCACCTGTAAATACAAACCTTTCAGAGCCAAGTACCTCTTCCTCTCCAACAACAGAGCTGTAAAATAGGATTTCAGAAGGGATCATAAAATCACGGAATGGCTTGGGTTGGAAGGGACCTTAAAGGTCGTCTGGTTCCAACCCCCCTGCCATGCACAGGGATGCCACCCACTAGATCAGGTTGCCCAGGGCCCCATCCAACCTGGCCTTGAACACCTCCAGGGATGGGGCATCCACAGCTTCCCTGGGCAACCTGTTCCAGTGCCTCACCACCCTCTGAGTAAAGAACTTCCTCCTAACATACAATCGAAATCTCCCCTCTTTTAGTTTAAAACCGTTCCCCTTTGTCCTATTATTATCTGACTGAGTAAAAAGTCCCTCTCCATCTTTTTTATAAGCCCACTTCAAGTACTGAAAGGCTGCAATGAGGTCTTCCCAGAGCCTTCTCTTCTTCAGGCTGAACACCCCCGGCTCTCTCAGCCTTTCTTCAGAGGAGAGGTGCTCCAGCCCTCTGATCATCTTCGTGGACCTCCTCTGGACCTCTCTAAGAGGTCCACATCCTTCTTGTGCTGGGGGCCCCAGACCTGGATGCAGCACTCCAAGTGGGGCCTCTCAAGGGCAGAGCAGAGGGGGACAATCACCTCCCTCCACCTGCTGGCCACACCACCTCTGTTGATGCAGCCCAGGATGCAGTTGGCCTTCTGGGCTGCAAGTGCACACTGCTGGCTCCTGTCGAGCTTTTCATCCGCCAGAACCCCCAAGTCCTTCTCCACAGGGCTGCTCTCAATGAGTTCTTCTACCAGCCTGTGCTTGTGTCTGGGATTGCACCGACCCAGGTGCAGCACCTTGCACTTGTACTTGTAGAACATCGTTAGGTTCACATGGGCCCACTTCTCAAGCTTGTGCAGGTCCCTTTGGATGGCATCCCTCCTTCTGTTGTGTCAACTGCACCACTCAGCTTGGTGTCTCTGCAAACTTGCTGAGGGTGCACTCAATCCCACTGTCTATGTCATTGATAAAGATATTAAACAAGGTGTTTAATATCTTAAGGTGAGGGACACCCCTTGTCACCAGCCCCGACCTGGACATAGAGCCGTTGACGGCAACTCTCTGGCTGCAGCCATACAGCCAATTCCTTATCCACCAAATAGTTCAACCTTCAAACCCATCTCTCTCCCATTTGGAGGTCAGGATGTCATGTGAGACCATGCCAAAGGCGTTACAGAAGTCCAGGCAGATGACATCGGTCAGTCTTCCCTTGTCTGCTGATGCAGCTACTCCATCATAGAAGGCCACCAGATTGGTCAGGCTTGATTTGCCCTTGGTGAAGCCATGCTGGCTGTCTCAGATCTCGTCCTTGTCTTGTGTGTGCCTTAACATTGCTTCCAGGAGGATCTGTTCCATGATCTTCCCAGGCACAGAGGTGAGGCTCACCAGTCTGTAGTTCCCTGGGTCTTCCTTTCTACCCTTTTTAAAAACGGGAGTGATGTTTCCCTTTTTCCAGTCACCAGGGACTTCACCTGACTGCCCTGACTTGTCAAATATAACGGAGAGTGGCTCGGCAACTGCATCAGCCAGTTCCCTCAGGACCCTGGGATGCTTTTCATTGGGCCCCATAGACTTGTACCTGTTCAGTTTCATCAGCTGATCTGGTCTCAACCTGCTCTTTGCCTACAGTGGGAGGGACTTTGCTCCCCCAGCCCCTGCCTAGAGGTTCAGGAACTCAAGAGAGACATGGGAAGCCTGACTGCCAGTGAAGACTGAGGGAAAGAACTTGCTGAGTACCTCAGCCTTCTCCATGTCTGTCGTTGCCAGTTCTCCCTTCTCATTTATGAAAGGGGGCACACTCTCCCTGGTCTTTCTTTTCTAACCAATGTACCTGTAGAATCCCTTCTTGTTATTCTTTGCATCCTTTGCCAAGTTTAGTTCCATCTGTGCCTTGGCTTTCCTGATCCCATCCCTACACATCCGGATGGCATCCCTGTACTCTTCCCAGGCCTGCTTCCACTGCTTGCGCACTTCCTTCTTGCACCTCAGTTTGACCAGCAGGTCCTTGCTCAGCCATGCCAGTTTTCTGCCTTCCCTGCTTGATTTCTTGCACATGGATATGGGGCTCTGGCAGTGCCTTTGCCACACATGGCAGGTAGTTGGTGAGCTGAACTGGGGGCAAGGAGGTGGTGGTGAGCAGAGCAGGGTAGTGCCAATTCCTAGCCCCGTGGCTGCCCCAGGTTTTCAGGACAGCATCCCTGCACTGCTCCCAAGCCTGCTGCCAGCCCATGCCTGGCATCTGGGCTGCCCACAGAGGAGGACACCCACCAGCACAGCATGGCATGGCCATGATCTTCGGGATCCAGTAGCAGTTTCATTAGGCCTTTGGGACTCTGTTTTAATTACAAAATGAAGCCTGAATGGCCAGTGAAGCCAAGGGACAATCCTGGCTCAATGCCAGGAAAGACAAACTGGAGCAGCCCCCATACAGGCAATCAACACAATCAACATTGTAATTATTTTAGAATAACATGGCGCAGCATATAGAGGTGGATCTGAGTTCAGAGGCTCATATGTTCAACCTCTAGTTACCAGCTGTGCAAAAGACCTTCCTTGCAGTATAGAGAGTGCTGGCTCCCACCTCTGGCGCCCTTGTCCCCCACCAGCCAAGTCCCAATGTGTTTTACTGTCAGAGAAAGCCTCAAACTTCCTGGAAGAAGACAGTTAATCCATTTTGAGAAGCCCCCCTCAGAAGGTATGGGCAGGAAAAAAGGAAGAGAGGAAGGAAAGGCCACTACATTCAACGCCCAAAAGATAATAGAACTGAACTCAGGAGACAGCAGCTGAGTCTCTCTGCAGGTATTTCTGTGTTACTGTGCCATTCGTAGCTATTGCTTTCATTCAAATTTTTATTTTCAGGAGGTTGTAGTTTTGCCAAAACACTTCCCCTTCTTCCTTACACTTCTCAATATTTGGCTTTGGCCCCAGTGACTTCATTTTTAAACATTTGAAGGGAAATTATATAATTGCTTTAGAATGATACAAGTTACGATGAGCTGTTCCGCAGGTTAAAGATGTTTCCTTTGCCTGCCTTACTCTTGATTCAAAAAAGGTTGACAAATTCTCTATGAGCGTTTGGCAACTTTGTTCAATTACACATCTATAACTGTAACACACGCGCGCACACATACAGACACACAAAGGACCCCTGATCAGCATTACCAAAAACTCTTAAACGCATGCTACACAGCAGGCTGGAAGCTCCAGCTGATTGCCCCGGGGTGAGGGGGAAAAGCAGGGTTTCTTTTAATGCACTTTGGAGAAGCCTTCCAATGTGACCTCTAAATTTCATCCAGACAAAGTATATGCTCCAAGGGTCATTTAATTGACCAAATGAAGCAAAAAGTCTAATTCTCTAATTTCTGCAAGACTGGAGAATATATGGCTTGTAAGCACAACTGCTGAAATCTTGTTTGGAAACATATGGCAATCTAGCCTAAGTGCACTGTAACTACCAGAAAAATTGTGTTTCTACTTTAAGCTCATGCCTTGCTTTGTCACTGTCTTCATCCCCATGCACTCATTTACACCTGTGCAAAGTGAATGGAAAACACTACAGAGTGAGAATGAGAACAATTTATCATTCCCTTCTTACAGCTACTGCACTGGGGGCAAGGATGTAAAGAAGCAGGCACTGAATTCATCAGGTTCAAAAGAGATTGCAAATTCAAATGAATATATCTATACTATTCATTTTCAAAGGAAACTAAACACAGAAATGTAGCCTAATAAAACATTAGTGTTCTGAATATAGCCTCAACCAGGAAATATATAATTATGGTTCCCATAGTAGCCACAGCATGGTCACATTTTGGACATCTGAGTACATGCTCTGAAGTGCACTGAAGTTCAGTAAAGTGATGCATACACAAAATTGGTTAAATAGCAAGAAAATGCCATTGCATGAATTTAAATATTTATACACAAATATAATATATATATTTCACTAAAATTACCACAAAATGTTAAATATAATGGCGTTTGAATTACAGTTTCAGCAAAATTACAGAAATTAGACCAGCAATATGAGAAAGCACTGACTTGTACATAAATTCTTTTATATTATTCCAAATTAATACATCTTTTGCAGGAAGCTTTATTTTCATATATTTTCTGTGACCATCAGGCTGGCCTAAAGCTGATTTATATCCTTGAAACACTGATACAGTGTCTGAGATTTAAAATAATAATATAAATCATAAAAAAATCAGATCTTTGAAATCACATACATTATTTCATGAGAACAAAAGTCACATTTACGTGAGTAGGTAATAATATTTCAAGTAGGGATGCTTCATATTAAGTATACGACCCTCTGTTTAAATGCATAAGAAAATAATAGGATTTTACAAGTCGCTAGGCACATTCGCATCAGATGCAGACTATTGCACAAATGTTCGTCTACTTCAGGTAGAGGATAACTGAAAAAGAAGTATCACAATAATAGCATAATACACCTATTTAGTTCAGGTATTAAATATTCTTAGATTTACTCAAAGTTTTAATTAAATTTCATCTTTATTTCTGTGGATATCCAAGAATGTAAAATAACAAATCTTGATTTTTTTTTTTCTCTAAAGCTCTGTCATTATTTCAGGACTGAAAAGAATGGCAGTAAATTAACAGGATTTAAATTTGCCTTCCAGCTTTCTTTAAAAAAAAAAAAAAAAAACAAAGCCTCTCACAAAATACCTCTCATAGACTACAACCAATTATTTCTGCTTAATTTCAATGGCCAGCTCCCAGGGAGAAGCATATTTGGTAGAATTTCATGTAAAAGATCAACACAACATTTTTAATAAAATAAAACAGTAACTGGTGTAAATTTTTCTGCTCTCGTACATTACTCTGTTGGACAGATTTTTAAAATGCTGTTGGCTTACTCTGTCAAATATTGCCCATGAATAACAATAACAAGTTTGGGTTCGGCTAGCCCGTAGAACTGCGTAAGAGTTTATTGATTAGGTTGATAAGGATGATTAAATGTGGAGGTTGTACCAGCACTGGCACTACTCAGTACTTATAGCAAAGGGATCATTAAATTCATTTCTTTTTTATGTAAGGAAATTAGCAAATGCTGTCATCACTTATCACCTAACTCTTACTTTCAGAAGATTGTATGTGCCTTTTAAAGCTGCATTTATTGCTCCTTCCCCACAGACTGCCAAGCTTACCTTGAGGTATCCCATACAGGAAAGTGTTAAAGGTGTATGAAAGGTGGGAATAAACTGATTAAAGGGTCTCAATAGTAGCATGGCTATATAGATATGTAAACAGCCCTGATTTTTGCATTAATTTAGAGAAAGATTATGATCCTGGTCTATTTGTGGCATTTCTAAGGAAATATGTCTACTAACCAGCTCTTAAATGATGAAAAACTGGCATTTTTCACTTTTAGATCTTTAAAAAGTGCTCAAACTGGGCCAATCCTAACAAGAAAAGATCTTGATTTCATCTGTATGCCTCCAAAAATTAATTTTCAAAATGGAGTTTCTTTCATGTTAAGTGCATAGGCTGCTTGCTGATTTGATCATCAGGGCCAGGAACTGAGCTGCTGACAAATGAAGCCAGCATCCTCTCCGTCTCTGCATTAGGAAGTTGTGTTGGTTTCCTCTCAATTTCAGTTTCAGAAGATCTGTCTGTCTCCCCAAAAACTTCTAGTAGACATGGAGGGTGCTAGCCAAGTCCCAGGGAAATAAAACTACAAAGCCAGCCAGCTTGCCCTTAGAGAAGACAAGGGAGAAATAAGGAAGGTGGCAGCCTACATCCTAAAATTGCTGGGAGAGGGAAGAGAAGTATATATATTCAGTATTTGTGTTAAAGATAACATAAGGTCTGCTGGGAGAAAGGGGGATGGAGAGCAGGGGAAGAAAAGGAACTTAGTTTTGGTCAACCAGAGATGCCTTTCTCTATAGCTGAACCTCTAAATCTTGGAGCTGGCTGGCACCATGCAGCTGTACTCCCAAAGAAAAGCTAACGGGACAAAACACAGACAGCTCTCTCCAAGACAGCTATATGTTGCAATAAGTGAGAGTGCAAATGAATTATTTAGGAAGGTATCAGTGGTATGAACAATGGTAATGGAACGGAATTGAAGGGAAGCTGCAAGGAGGAAGAGCCTGATGAATTTATTGGAAACGCCAGGCCCCATCAGACACAACTCTTTAGTGGAAATGGGGAGAGACTCACAATTTGAGCTTGGGATGTTTCTTATGATTTAATTAGTATTTTCACATCATTCTTAAACACTACAAATTAGCCTTTTACAATTTCAATTTCAATTACAACTGAACAATTACAGTTGTTCAATTACATTTAAAGCATACTCAGGAGGGATCATGTATTGATTTTTAGTATTCTCTTAATATGAAATCCCAAAAGTTCGCACTCTTCTAGGCAATTATCAAAACTAAGAAATTATTTCATACACATACAGAAAAAAATGTAATCAACAGTATTATTAAAGTATGGAAAATGTGTCTAAATTAGATGCTTTCTAGATTACCATAAATACAAATGTAAAGGGTAACTAGTGAAAAAACTTTTCCTGTATAATTGTCAGGTATACAACACAAAAGCCTGTTGAATAAATCTAAGTGAAATGATTTTTCACATACAATATGAAATCAGTAGGGCTGCCGAATCAGTAGGATGTCTGGTTTACTGGTTTCCATGGTTCTCTCCAGTCACAAGTACTGGTCCTAAAGAATGTGTATGTTATTTGTTACAGTAACTTTTTTTAAAGGATGTCAGGGAGATTGTTTTTGTGTTATCTAGCTTTGTGTGTTTCCAGGAATAGTTAAAAATGAAAATAGTTGAAATTTTTGACATACAATATGAAAAATAAGACTCTTCTTAGCCTTGAATTTTTTGGTTGGATCGTTTAAGAATTACTGTTATATAGTAATACTGTACGAAACTAGAGGTTATCAGGCTGCAAAGGAAAGAAAGTTCATAAATCAAAGGTGACAATATTCTTTCTTTATACACGTGTGGAAATATGTAGACATGTTTTAAAACTTTAGATTTAAAAGTCAGCATGGCCTATCTGTCTATCTGCAGTCTTCTACACCTGCCTATACTGCAGTACTCGTCCATCAAATATACATATACATACATCTTTGCAATTATATTTGATATTGATATCTCATTTATATTACTTATGTATATAGTGTGTGTGTGTGTGTGTGTGTCTATGTGTGTGTGCACGCAATCTAATTTCACAATTCTTCTATAAATTATGGAAGCAATATCCAGTTCTTACAGATCTCTGTGGTGCAGAGAAGTGATATGAGATACTGAAGGTCACAAAGGTTGTACGTGGTGAAGTTAGGATATCAACCAAAATCCAGTTTTATCAACCTCAGAACTTACAGAGTAGGACCCCAAAATCATTTCAATTTAACAGCTCCAAGCATTTCATACTTTTATTGTATAGAAGTATCTGTAGTTATCTTCTATTTTTGAAATTGCAAGGTGTTGCACTTTTCATCCTCAAGCTTCAAAGCAGCTTTTTAAGAAGTAAAATTGAGTGTACGCTTTACACCAGTATATAAATATACACAACATTTCAGCAGTTGAAGCGTTAAGAAAAAGACCAACAATTATGATAAAGTCAAAATGTCAGGGTGTGATGGTGGTGCTGCATCTCATGTTTTATCTTTACCTTTGATGTATATCTTAGGAATGTTTTCTTATTTACTTCTTAACAACTTAAAGCCACATTTTTAATCAATTTTTAAGCACAACACTTTATATTGTAAACCTGCTTTATTTTAGACTGTTGTGTACACCACCAGAAAATCCTCAGGATTACATCCTTACTACAAATGAAAACAATAAGCATCCTTTTCCACCTGAAATCTATAAAATGGAGAAGTCTGGGGCATAGCAACCAGTTACATGGAGGAAATGATTGCTCTGAATTTGTGCCAATCCCTAATAGGTGCTATTTCAGCATAAAATGGTGGTTCAAACTGTCTTGCATGAAATTTAACAATTCATAAGCAGAAGTATTTGTAGTTTTGTGGCTTATACTGGAGAATTACCAGCCCAACACCACTGTAGTCCACGCAGGGAGGAGAAGTGCAGAACTTAGCACCAAGTGACCATAAAAGAGGCCTGTAGAAATGGCCTCACCTTAAGCCAGGTGATGATCTGAACCCCTTAAATATCTCCTGTGTTAGAACTAACAATAAATCTTGTTTTCTGAAGATGGGGAGTGCAAGTAGCTGCAGGAGCAGGTATGCCTGTGCGTGAGCAGTCATACATTACACTTTCGCAGCCGCTCCACCTTTTGTGTCTCTTCGTCTTGTCCATCCCTGGCATCTGGTCCAGCTATAATGCTTAAATCACTAGGAATTGCACCTGTTTTGCCATATTACTAGAAAGAGATTGTCTGTGGGATTTCAAACCCTTACACTGTGCAAACAACCTCTCACCTTAAACAGAAACAGGCTCCTTCGCTTTAGGCATAATTTGATGTACGCAAGAGAACCCGCTTGAGTCTCTTGCCTCATTTCCAAAGACTCATTTGTGCCCTGGGCAACTTTCAACACATGTTGCAAGTTTCCTGTTCAACTGAGAACCAAAATACTGGTTAGCTTTCCCTCCCTGCAGCAGAATATGCCTGTCAGCTACAGCTCTTCAACTGTAGATTGTGGTAAGGCTGACATTTTCTTAACAAGCAGAGACATTTGCGATGATGAGGAGCATCCGTAGGAAATCTCATCCTTTGGATAAGAATGGTGTACAGGCTTCTGCTCTGCATGTGAATACAATGGAATGGGCTGATCTGTGGATAGGGAGGACTCAGTAGAGAATAAGAATAGTAGAAAGACTAAGGAAAAAGAGGCAGAAAGGCAAAACTGATCGGGACACAAATTAAAGTTTTCTAAGGTTTCTAGTCCCATTCAAAGCTTTTTTCTGTAAGTTTTTGATCAGTCATAAAGAACACAAGCAAAGTAAAACAAGAAATGTTTGAATGAGATGAGTTATCTCTACAGTCTTTCAAAATTCTTCAGAAGCCTCATAGACCTGAAGAAGGACTAAATGCGAAAGGTTTGCCACTTTTTTCCAGCTGTGTTACAGTATTTGCTCTCATTCAAAATATTTTCTTTTTTCACACTGTATAATGTAGGAGCAATATTAAAGGCAAAATAAAGTTTTTAGCATCAAATTAAAAAATACTGCAATATTGAAAAATCTTCACCTCCAAACTACCTTACTAACAAGTGAAAATGAATGTACATATGCTCATTTGCTAATATGTGCAAATTAATTAAAGATTGTTTGTTTGAAAAAAAATAATAATGCAACTTTAAGCTAGACAAATCTATGCTGTGTTTCCAGTTTCTTCAGGTGAAACATTTATTTCTTTTGCTGTGTTCCCTGTTACCTGAACAACCTTGCTTAGAAATCAGGGATATTACAGAGAAGGTTCCCAGGTTGTCACTGAACTGACAAAGGCTCTGAGGAAGAGTTGACTGGTGTTACAATTTTGTAGCAGTGGCACAGAGTTAACCAGCACTGAAGACATGAAAATCCATACGTCAGAGTCAATCAAACTACAAGAGCTGACAATGCTGCAAAGATCCTTATTCTAGAGTCCTAAGTCTGGCAAAGGAAGCCATTGACTTCAACAGAGCTTTTTTCTCCAGCAAGGACACAGCAGGATTTGCCTGTAACTTCACAGAATGTCTTCAGCTGCTCTCCTTTTTAAGCGGAAGTAACAAAGAAAAAATTGCTATGCATATTTTGGACTGTATTCGACCTAATGACGTTTTCATTACAATGTTTACATTTTATTTCTAGAGGAGCTGGTCACCACCGATCTGGCAGAACAGATGACCTGGGAGAATTATAATAATATTTTTTCAATGAATAGGGATTAAATTGTTCCATTTCCTCTTCCCCACCATTTAGCATCCACTTTTGTAGCAAGCAATGCTGTGCCCATTCTTTCCAATAGATAGAGAGCCACTCAGGATGCCATAGTAGGGGCTGAAAAGGGAACTAGACCTTAGAGATAGCTGGCAGGCATGTTGGTTTCTGATGTGTACTACATTTCTTGTACACCGGGTGCAAGATGTATAGCATCTTCACAGTCTGGCAAAGAAAAGGAAACAGTTGCCCTGGATGAAGTGGTTCAACTTATAACTGCAGAGAGTGGAGGGCGGGGAGGGGGGAGAGCTGAATGATACACTTCATTAAAAAAACATTAATATGCTTCCCACTGAAAGAACAGGAAGGCAAGGGCTACATCCCTGTCTAGCCTACATAGGTTTATTTATAATGTCTTCTGGGTATAGCTGTTATGAATTTTGAACAATCTTGATAAGGTCAAAACTGGTCAAAACTGATCAAAACTACCTTCTTTTAATAATCCAGGCCACTATGGTCCTCAATTTTTTTCCTTATTGTTATTCTTATTGCCATGGAGGACACAAAAGAGCAGTTTGTTTGTTCTCCAGCTTCTCCTTAAGCTCATTCAAAACTATTTTTTCTTCTTTAATAGGGACCTGGGAACAAGAATGATGCAGTAGTTGGAAGGGCAGGATTTAACAAGATATACATTTAATTCTGGAAGTCATCCATAATGTTTATATTTATAAGCTTCCATAAGACTTCGAAGCTGTGAAATATAAATATTATGCATTTCCCCACAAAGGGAGCAAATTCAAATTGATTAGTTTCATGTGTTTTTTTTTATATATATACAATGTTTTGAAAAACTGAAAAATTCCTTCTGATTTTTTTCATCTTTTTGTGTTTGTTTTCCACAAGAAACAACTGAAAGGAATGTATGACAAACTCGTTGGTCCCTGTTTTGATGATTTCTGTTTTGCATATGGCATAACCTCTCCATGTAGGTCCAGAAATAGCCTGATTAGAGTTAGCTACTTTCCCTGGTTTAGAGTCTTAAGGGCCTATGGATCAGCTCTTGAGATAAGGAAAATAGTAATGATTTCCCCTGCCTACTACAAAATAAAAATATTCATTCATTTTATTCTTCTTTTATCTTCCTCTCCTCTTCCCTTACCCCCTCCAAAATGTGTAACCCTGCAGAGGTTCTATTTTGTTATAGGTTTTTAGTGCAAATCCTTCATTCTTCTTTTCTGCAGCTAGAAGCAACAGGTTGGAGGCACAGCAAAAGCTGGATGAGCAACCATCAGAATGCAGATAACTCTGCTCTTCCGTCAAAGGGATGGATTTCAGGGGCACATTAAAGGAGTGCTCTCATTTAAAAGTGCTTTTTGCCTGACATGTAAAATGGGTCAAAATATGAATTTAAACAGGCTTTTTTTTTCTTCCCATGAAGACAACATTCCCTCATTCACCTTACACTTTATGTACAAAGAAAACATCGGAAATTTCCACAATGTTTATGTTCACTGCTGAAATGGTCACTTTAACATAGCCACACACCAAGTGTTATACTACTGAACTCACCCTTTTGATGGCACGCATAAATATACAACTTTGCTTTCCAAAACATTACAGATATGATTTGGTCAGCTTTCTAGTGTTATGTAGGACAAACAGATTGTATGCAAGACACTAGAGGCAGTTTTTACCTTCTTTGCACACCCCTCGACTCTGTTCTTGACATCATACGGAGTAAAGGAAGCTGTTTATAGCATAAACTGCAGTAACAAAAACCAGACACTGAGTATCTGGGATACAATCTGCATGTGAGGACGTAAGAGGCCCAGGCTAAATTTAAGTAGAGACACGGCTGCAATGACTGATTGAAACTTCCTGTGTATGGCTCAGCAAGACATCCAGTGAGATACAGGCATCCAGCAGTAGCAAAACATGTAACTGCAACATCAGAAGTATGCAAACAAATCATCAGAAACCCACAATTAAACCAAAACAGGGAGTAAGAACTGAGACCCTACTGCAGTTGGGCATTGCTGCACCTGTCAAACAGGCACCTGCAAGCCGGACACTCAGAGAGCAATATATATGCCACGGGTACACAAACAGATGCATTCAAATGTCTCATGTGAACCACTTTTAAAGTAATTACTCACTCCATAGAGACCTCTATGATTTCACTGACAGGAAAATGCATGGCCATAATATAAATGGATTGTGTAAAGGCCATATTGTACCACATTCCTAAATATGTCTTGAAACAATCTAGATACCTCAGTTGTAACCCTTTCTTAAAAGGGCAGTGGCTTTTTATATGAAGCTCTAGTCATGAATACAGTATAAATAATTCTGGGATCTACCAGGACACAGGCTTTCAAAGTGTCAGAACATTAACCTAGCCAACATTCATTAAATCATGACTACAAGTGATGTCTGGAAGAAACTCAAGGGAAAGTTAATGTTCATCAGGTGATGTGCAAACAGTGTTGACTACTTCTCTCGCTGCAACACAGTTTCATAATTTTCATCCATAGGGAGCTGCTCATATGTATTTTTGTTCACTGACTCCATGAAAAGCATATTGGTAAGTCTAAGGGTTTTTTGGTCTTTCAAGCATGTGTAGAACAAAGACTTCGATTTCCTCTGAAAAGAGTATTTTGTCTTACATTGATATCAGCCAGCACAGGATATTGTTTTTCTCTCATAAGGATTCACTACAAGTATTCCATTCACAAATGTGCGCAGATAAAGTATTTCTGACTTTTGCTATAAGCTACATTGCTACAAGTCCTCCTGGGACCTTGGCACTGCCCAGAAAGTAGAAATCAAAAGAGGTGCAGAGAACCTGACTGGAAGTCCCTCTTTTCACTGTCTGTCCCTATACCCTGTCCCACCCTGTTCAGTGAAAGTAGTCGTGTTCCTTCATATTATAGAAATATCAGCAAAAGGACCAGAACCTGTGCATCCAATTTGCCATGTTTTCTTGGAAATGACAGGAGGAATTTTGATCAAAGCAATGATCGCTGGATCATATTGATCAATATTTGCCATATTGATTAATATTTGATTAGTTTTGAGTGGCTGGTATCCTTTTATCAGTATCTTTTTGCTGACATTTGGCTCTTCTGAGATGTAAGTGGGTACTTTTCAAAATAAATTGGTGTCTAAAGGAAAATTCTGGAACTTCTGAAAACAGAAACTCATCAGCCTGATAAACAATACTGAGAAAAAGGTGTCGTAGGACTATTTGTTTCAATCACTCCAGAATACACAGCCTTCCTGCACTTCTCTAATCAAGTAGAGCTGCAAGCTCCAGAGAAGTCATACTCATGTCCAAAAAAAACTGGCGTGCACTACCATGAGTCTGAACTTTTTAAACAAAATCACTGGGGAATATGGAGAAGGTGTACATCTAGTGGAAAAGCTCTCTGTTCACAGTTTTCAGTATTTAGAAACTGTCAGAGTATTGGGCTTCATTCTAGAATTTCTGGCCTCAAGAAACTTCTTGAAATATTTGAATTCCATCAGGAAAACAAATTTGATCACTAACTTAATTTTTTTGAAAATATCAAAAATCAAATGAAATGCTTCAAAATTCTAAATGAGAGGTTTTATTGAAAAGAAAATCTGATTTTTCTGGGACATAAATAGTTGATTTTGGCAGACTCCTTTTGTTTGGGTTTTTGAGAATTCAACTTTTTGTCCCGACTTCAGATCTCCAGCTCTCATGGCCAAAGTGATGATATCAAAACCCATCCTCTAAGTCCAGAAAATCTCCCCTGGCATCTGTCAAGTTAGACCAGATATCTACTATTTTCCACTTAAAAATAGAAAGCAGAGCTCTGAAATGTTCTCTGTGGTGTAGGCATATGTCCAAAAAACAAGGAACTGCATCAATTAAAAATGCTGCAAGTAGAAGTGTGCCCTCTGAGCCGCCAGCATGCAAAGCTGTTCCAGTTGAACATTTAGACACCATGGCTGCACAAGGCAATTTATTATCATTCCTCTTGAGACCTCGCCACGCACCTTTCCATCACTGAATGAGATGGAGGCCAAGTTTATTGGTGGCCTTGTTCATCAAATATCTTCTCCTCCCAGGCGACAATGACTTCAAAAGCGCTATCAGCATGCAGAAGTGATTTCAGGGTTAGACCCTCAGTTGGGAATGGGGAGGCATATCGTGCAATGAGATCTTGAAGTAAAAGCAGGTGAAAGAGAAACACTCAGAATTTCAGCCGTTTTTAGCAAGTCTATTTATACCTCACCATATCCTTTGAAAACATAAAATTCTAGTCCTAATTTATTAATGGAATGTGCCAGCACCAAGTTATTTTTAAATTTAGAATATAAATGGCCTTCATGAACTAGAGCAAGCAGGCAGCATCTGACATGAGTCTCAGAGCTAGTGTGAAATTTACTTTTAAATTGCTGCTGCCTTTCCAAAAATTATGCACCGTGAGCATGTGGCTTCACTCGTGTTAGCTTTTTCTTTAATTAGAAAACAGAACCGCAGGAAGTGGCACATAGGAAGGATCTTGCCCTTGCTTGGATGTAAATAATCCTTTCAGCTTATTTCAGCTGTTTCTTTCCAAATGAATTTAACTCATTGAAGGAATGCAAATCTGAAAAAAAACTCAGAAATTTCCAGATATTTGTGAAAAAACAAAAGACAAGCATTATTTCCCTCTCTTTTTTTTTTCTTTTTTTTCCCCCCATCCTTTTCCTTCTTAATGGCAAACAGGAAGTGGGGAGTAAAGGAAACTGAAAGAAAGAAGAAAGGATTTCTTTAGCTCCTGGGGACTTTTATTCCCAATAACTGCAATGAAAAGGGTGTTCTCTGTGGAAGTGTTCTTTAAAAGAGCCTCAGAGCCCAGACTTCATCCATTCTAAATCATATGCCCTTTTACTTATACACTGTTGACTTTTTCCAATGGCTGTCCTCATCACAGCTTTATAAGCCCATTAGAGGCACGCATTTGAGTGTTTTAGGGAATGACTAGACAGAGCAAATGATTTCCCATAAATAATTTACTTGATGACTTCAAAATCCTTGGTGTTCCTGTAAGAAGTGCCAGTCATGGAGGAATGCTGGTAAGAGACAGCAGCTCTTTTCCCCGGTCCCACCACCTGACCCAGGGCCTCCTCTGCAACCCACAGAGAAGCTGCTGTGGTTGCTCCTGGGACTTGTTCCTCTGCTGTCTGAGTTAGCGGGAATTTTCCTAATAATTGAAGTGGAACTGAATGAGATCCAGAGCCTTCCTGATCTTCTTTGCCTTCTGAGAATAAAAGGGAGAACTGCATTACCTTGCAAAAAAAACTTCTTCAAGCATGAGTTAATCCTGGGACAAAAAATGTGGCTGCCAGGAATCTGGTCACTCAAGCTCCTCAAAGACAAAGTGCTATTACAAAGAAAAAAGATTTACAAAACTAAACCATGGAAGGTTTTGCAAAGGTTCAGTAAATGTGTTCTATATCAAGCTTAGCTCTATCTTAATATTTCCAGAATTTAGTACACCCAGAGGTAGTTTTGGAGTTGCTTTAGAATAGATGAAAGAATTCCATCCGTTTTCATTACTTTTAGGTTAAAAAACCACTGAACTCTAAATTTTTGTTTCTCTGAAATACCAAACCTCCTCTAAGATGAGTCTTTGAAAAAAGAGAAAGTATATATATTTTGATACATGAAACGTGCATTTGACACGTTACTGCATATAGGGACATTTACTGTAGTCATACTGTGAGCAAGTTTTTTACATACTGAACACACTGTGTTTCTATGCATAGTCCATAACTTGTAAAAGAACAAATTCTTACTGTATTGGTTTTCTCCTCTCTCTGTCAGTCAAGCATCTGTAATGTCCTTGAGTTGGTTTTGAGGTAAAAAACTCAGATAAGTCTTTTTCTTTAACTTTGCCACTGTAATTTAAAAACAAGTTCAATTGATAATTAAGATTAAATGTAGTAGCTGCATACTAATATGCTGGCAAATTATCTATCAATCTTAACAGTGAGCGTGCTTAAATTATCTCACCTCAGTGCCTGATAAACAATCAATGAACTTTATTTAATGGCTCCATCTCCAGTGCTAATTGTATCCATTTAAATGAAATTATTCTGATTGTTATTCCATGTAGTGATCTGGTGATATGAGACTTCTGAAGAGATATTATTGATTTGGGGCAACCAAGCACCATCCATTACAGCTGTGAAGACAGGAATTAAATGTAAATAGTGGGCTATTATTTTGTGGATGTCTTTGTGGACAAATAGGGTAGCAGAAACAGGATAATTACAAATTTGCACTAATTTGTCTTCTTGATTTATAGGTGTATGATTCCTGAAAATAAAATGAGGGCTACAAAGTAATAGGTGAAGCTGGCAATAGATATAACCTTGTGTCTCCTTTAGCAGAAAGGACAGACAATTCATGTGCTGTCAGATTTTAAAAGGTGTTTAGACAGCTTAAAAGAACCAGTTTGGCACCTGACGAGATTTACAGCAATGTCTAAAATGATTTTTGGACAGTTAGAATTTAGGAAGCAAACTTAAATAAATAAATACATACATACATACATACATAAATCTTTCATTTTTCCAGAGTACATCTACCATGCTGAAAGAAACCATATGAAAATCATTTTAAAAGACGTTGTACAAAGAAAGATAATGATTGTGCAACATTCTTGAGGTTGTGGTGATATAGAAAGCAGAAGAAAAAGTTTTTCACATCTTAAATTACAAAGGAGCTGAACAGAATTGGTGGCAGATGAGTGGCACTGAGATCCAAGAACCAACAAATAATCTGGCAAATGAGGAATTAATGAAACAGTGACATGATAACAGAGAACGTGCTTCCTGCCCTGAACCCCATTTAGTGACAAAAAATTGAGACAGTTCAGAAGACGAAACAGAATGTATGGTGAAGGTTGTTTGCAGTGGTCTCTACAAAACCGTAACTGGACAGAAGAAATTCATCATGCATAGTACCCACAAGCTTATAGAGTCTCTCACGAGGGAGTAAAATATAGAAAAGGAAATTACAGGACAGGTGGTCCTGACCTAACATCATCAATGAGCAGCACCAGTACTTGAGAAGCAAAGACCTTGCAGCAAATATAATCTCACTTCGCATTAGATGCAGAGTTAATTTGACGCATCCTGTAGTTGTTTGTAATAAAATCACACCTTAATGATGTAGCATGTTGCTGCATTTGTGCTTTGAAGTGATTTGATAAGACACGGCAGCTATTCACCTTCACTGCAGGGGCTCCATTGCCCACCTCCTTCACAGGGCCAGCTGTCCACAAGCAATCACTTAACTGGACAGTGCACAACAGTTGGACCACTTGTGTCAAATACTAGGTATGTTTGCATTTCTGCCCTGACCATCAAGAAGGGTCAGCCCACCTGCTTCTCAGGATTGAGCCACCACACACTGCTCTATTCCACCTTTTTTTTTAATCTAATCCACAGCACAAAAAGATGTAGCATTCACAGGACCAGAAATACGCGCAAGCTAGACAAGGATTCTGGTGTCTTATGCTGTGTTCCCAGGCAATTTCCTTAATCTGTGTTAACGTCCACTGAACACAGTGCTTAAGATTGCTGTGAGCAGTATGTGAACTCCAGAGTCCATACCTCTTTAGGCTGGATTATAACTAACAGTTGTATTTTTCTGGAGGCTCTGAGGTAGCTGACATACAAGCGTAACTTGATTTTAATCCCAGATGGCTAGGGAAAAATGGGATAACTCTGAGATTTAGATCTCACCTCTCCAAGAGGAATGCCTGTTACTGTCATGAATTGCCTCTGATGGCCAATATATCCCAATCCATGCTTTTTTCCAAATGTCCTGTGAGCCGTTGGGCAGAGAATCTCGTATCTACCACTATAGATGCAAGGGTGCTTTCTAGGCAGTAAAACAAAGCATTTCAACTGACTGTGGGATGGTGCCCAGGAGGTGAGTGTGAAACCTGACAAGAGCAAGCTGTAAGAAGTTGCCAGGTTCTGTCCAGGAACGCCAAGACAGACAAGCCTCTCAGTGCAACCTAAGGCAAAGCCTATGTTACCCACAGAAATATATTTTTGAAAACAGAACAGTAATCTCTGCAAACATTTTGGGTAAGTGGCAGTTGATAAGAGTTTTGAGAAACTAAATTTCAGACTGAAATCCTTTTGTACATTTGCCATCACGCTGATCACCAAATATTTTCTTTACACTCTTTAAACCTGACTTCAAGGCCAGGCACATGGGTCCTTAAAACACTGAACCTACGATCACAGCTAAGGCATACCTCAGCTTTTGCGTGGCTATGCAAGCCTAGACATAAGAGTTGGACTATACAAGGCTATGCAAGCCTGGACAAGGAGTTGGACTTGATGCTCCTTGCGGGTCCCTTCCAGCTCAGGATATTCTATATTTCTGTGATTCTATGATACAAAGGAAGTTATATCAAAATGTTTATCTAGGTTGGTTGTTCATGGATTGTGTGCAAGCTGCCTATGAAGAGAGCACTTGGCTGAAAAGCAGGAGGAAAGTAGGACCTGCAGTGCTTACAGATGTCTGGGACACTTTTCTTTCAGAGTCACGTAAGTGATGGCAAAAACTTCTTATAAAAGTAGCTATAACATTACATCTTTTAGAAATTGATGAAAATCAACACTTCACAAAGTTGTTGCAGTAGGAGGATCAACAAACGCCTCTCTACAGCACAAAAGGGAAACTTCTTTTGTTGGTGCAAACCCCCATGCAACTTTCTACCTTTATAGTAATTAATCTCACATGAATTATCTTTGACTGACTTTAATTGCATGGTCAGGCCATCAACCAAAACACAAAGCTCTTATGAAATTCATTGGAGTTTTTAAAAGGGAACTGATGAAGAAATTTTGCATTAATCTACAGTTTTCCTTATGAAAATGAAGATATTCCCAAAGGTAAAAGACAATGCCTATCAACTAGGACCATTTTACTAGAAATCAGATGCCAGAGTTGCAGATCCTTGGATATCATAGGCAACCAATAAGCAGAGGTATTGGTATACCACTGCAACACCAAATTAGTCCAAGAATGAAAAAGATCATTTCAACATTTTCTTTAGCTTAAACATAGCATATTTCCATTCTTGGATGCATTTCAAACCTATTCATGAGATTGAGAGAGAGAGAGAGAGAGAGAGAGAGAGAGAAGGGGGTTAACATGGCATTCCTAGCTGCAAATCTTTCCTTTTTTAGGCGATAAAAATTCCCAGCTAAGATCAATGAATGTTTATACAGAATCTGAAACAGTACAAACAGAAGGTACAATCTAGTTCTTTTGAAGGCAAAATTCTGTTATTTACTCTGTACCCTGAGGCATATGAAAACCTTCTGCCAAATATAATGACAAAGTAACTATTATACAGTGGTCACTCACTGCATAAAACTTGCTCTGTATGATGTCCAGTTCTGCTTCGCCTTGAAGCTGATGTCATATTTTGGCACCACATTACAAGAATCGAGAACATCTTGATCTTGATAGTTTGCAAGGAAGTCAGGGAAAGAGCTACACCATGTGAATGGGAAAGAATAGGGACAGGGGATGGAAAGCTGAAGCTGAAAACTGAAGCATTTTTTTCTGGAGTTATTTATTGTAAATGAAGCAGTATAAATTCATTTCTGATCTGCCTTGTGAGTAGATGCAGTTGCTACACAGTGGAGCCAATACCATTCCATGAAGACAGGGAATGGGGAGCATGAGATCAAACTGATTTTTCTTACATCCAGAGCAGAATGCCAAACTCTATGACAATATCTTGCATGGTGAGGAGAACTTTGAATGAGGAGTGACAAAATGAACCTATGGAGCTCAACTCAGTAGTTAATCTCTGAATGATGGACATAATGGGAAGCCAGGACACCTGGGGCATAAGGGCCAAGAATTTGTGGGATGTTGCTCACTGGGGCAGGAGCAGAAAACAGCTCTGAGGCTCCAGCAGTGGAGGTCAGCAGTTGCTAGTGGAACTGAAGGTCCTTCTGCTGAAATTAGGAAGGCAGACGAGCATACATAAAGCTTGCACACGTGAGAGGTGTATCTGCTAATCACATTGGTTTGTACATGACCTTATTATAGCCACCAAACTATTGCTGAAGAGCCTGGGGGGAGTAATCTGTCACTGAGCTCCTTACTGCACAGATGGTACCACACAGGCTGAAGAACTTCCCCCAGAGTTATCACCAAAAAGCCTTAGCACTGATTAGAACCAGCACACATCTGCAATTGTTCCAGCCAAGCTTTGCTTTTAATAAAGAAATGAAATACTAAATACTCTTCTCCTGGACAGAGAACTCTGCCAAGCATCAGCTTAGTGAGAACTTTTACAACAAAAATTTATTCATTTCTGGGAGCTGGAGTTTTATAATGGGTAGAATGAGTCACTCTTTACTAGTGCAGCAAGACAGAGCTCCACTCTAATCACAGATTCCCATCTGGACCATTTATTTGTGAATTTATCTTAAAATATGAAGCCATTTCAGGCACAATTTGTTTTTTTTCCTGCCACATTTTACCCTTGCTCCTTCCCTTCCTTTTTGCCAATAAACGTTTCCCACCTTTTTTTTTTCACTCAGTCAGACAACCTCTGCATTTTTCTTATATTCTAACATTTTACAACAGCAAACAAAACATTAAGAGCATTTATGAATCACTGGGAAAACTAGCTGTATCTCCCTTCTTTAGCCATGAGTGATTTTTATACCAAACTTGTTTTTTATTAACAAATGAAACTTAGCATATAAATTCATTGTTTCAAGACACTCAAAATAGGTCTAAATTAGGCAGAGTCTATCAAGCAAGAAAAAATCAGAAAGAAATTGTAAATTAGAAAAAAAAAAGCTGTACTGTTTCTCTAGTGTAAATTTGGTTGACAGATGTCAGTGAGTGCTGAAACTTGTTTTGTTAGTCTAACAGGGAGACTAATTTTATTCAGATGATAATTCATAAATGAATATATAATCACAAGGATAACACTTAAAGCTAAACTAACTCCATGCTCACCCACTAATGATCTATTGTAACAGTGAAAATAGCATTATGATAACTCAAATACAAGTGTGTGTGCACTTAGAGTGCAAACAAAATGAAGTTTATCCAAAATTCACTTATCTGTGTAGCTCTCAAGTTAGATCAGACTAATGCCAAAAAAAAAAAAAAAAAAAAGAGTTCTAGTAATATCAGTATTTATGCAGTCAAAGGTGTTTCTTTAATTTGAGAGTTTTGAATGAGGACAAATACAGCAGATGGATAAATAAGCTCATATGGATGGTGAACTCTGACTTATGAGCCTCAGCCAGAGATAACAGCAGAATTCAGCTGACATTAAGCATCTCATGCTACCAGCACCACTCTCACTAGCTTCATGACCAGACAAGCTACCTCTGTTCAACAGCTAAATAATTAAGAAGGGGCTATTAAGTCATTTCTCCAATTAAATAACTCAGCAGTCAGTCAGCACAGTTTTGTCATTCTAAGAAAAAAGCACTGAATTTTACAGAAAAACAGGGAAACCTGAGCTCTATCCACTTTTTTTGTTGTTTCACAATTCAGCTTACTTCAGAGTATAGGCCTTATGTACATGCACCAGCACTAATACAAACAACAAAATAAGGAAGCTTCCACAAAGAAAAATATACATTGTGTTTAACTTGACAAACTACATGATGCAGTAGTTTATCAGAAACACTGTTTTGCTCTGGCTGATGTTGTCAGACAGGGTTTCCAGGCAGCTGTACCAAATTCCCCCAGAAGACCTCCAAGGCTGTGGTCCTGATCTGCCCCCGGACATGCAAAGCAGGGGGTGCAGGGAAAACCAGATCTCCACACAAATGCCCCTGTTAGTGTTTCTCAGTGCTTTCTGCAAACTCCCATTTCTGTAAAGTCGCCCAGACCAAGCGAACAGAGTGTGACAGACCAGACTGTGGCTGGTTGTCAGGAGCTAAAAAGGGGCTGTTTCCACAGGATCCTCAACAGCCCTACGCACTAGCCTGAATATTGCATACGTTGATATCTGATATCCACAGTAGTTGGTTAACATATTTCTTACTCACTTCTTCAGGGGTGAGAAAGTTTTAGGAAGATAAAGATTTGATCATTCAGTTGCATAATTACTTCGGCTCTTTGGCTGTTTGACCACCGCAAACAGTTGTATAATGGACAGGTCCCAGACCTGTAGGCGAGTGGCATTGCTCCAGGGTAGCCAGCTACATCCTTGTGCTGCAAGTGAAGATGATCTGAATCCCATTTCAAAGTGATGTGTTATGAGGGCAAGCATACCGCTGAGGCTGTACAGTCAGATGATTCAATAACAAGGCATTTATAGACATGAATAAGTGCAGGTGAAAAACCACCCTGCACTGGTAGCAGCATCTAAAAGCTGAATGTTTCCTTTTACTCGCATGTCTGTGGGTATTAAGGAGGTAGAAACAGCAGTAAAGGCTAACATTAGTGACCACATGGACAAATATGATAGCCAGAGAGAGTGAAGTTTAGTAGAAAAACCCTTATGCCCCCCAAATCTGTAACAAATCTTGAAATAAGTGGGTGTGCCCAAGGCACTCCCAGCTTATCAAACAGCTCCTAACATCAACACTTTTCCTAGACATACAAAATTTTCATGCTGTGAGAGGGGAGATCTCCCCTAGGTTCACAACCAGTGAGAAGTTAGGAAGACAAGATCTGGACTAGAAAGCCAGCTTTCACCAGAGAAAAGTTATGCCTCGATCCTTTGAGGATCTGTGCTGGGAACTCTGCTCATCAGGGCTCATAAAAGGAAAAGATGTGAGCAGTGAAAGAACTACATTTCCAAATGATACCATTTTTTTTTTTTCCAGATAGTCATAAACAAATACAACTTACAGAATGATCTCACGATACTGGGTGACTTGGCAATAAAACAGCAAATTAAACTCAGTGCCAATAAATGCAGAGTAATGCACATTGGAGGAAAAAAATCTGTGCATAAAAGCAATGATGGACTCTAAACTTGCTATTACCACTTGGGGAAGGATGTTGGAGTCATTTCGGACAGTTCTCGGAAAACATTGACTTAGTGCTCAACAACAAGCAAGGATGATAGCAATTATTAGGAAGGGGGAAGAGCAAAGTTAAAAACATCATTTTGCTGCTATGTAATTCCCTTTTTTAGGCACATAGGTATGTATGGGATATAGCTGTAGTAGTTCATTCTTCAAGAAGATGTAGCCAACCCAGAAAAGGCACACAGAGGACAACAAAGATAATTACGCTGCCGCAGAATGAGAAACTAAATAGACAAGACCTGCTCACACTCAAAAGCTGGCAAGTGTGTGATAAGATCGCCATGCACAGGAGGTCAGGGAGCAGCATGAGTGGCTGATCCCAAGCAGAGTTCAGGGGCATTTCCCAGTTCAGCCTTGTAGCCACTAGGTATGTTCCCTGTCACATGGGCATGTCCAAGGGCAAGCAAGAAAGTCAACAAGGCCAGACACACCGTACCCACACACAGCGTAGCTCATGCAAGGACCCAGCACCATGCTCTGGTATTAAACGGGGCCTCTGGACCAGTGGGTGAGGGTGAGTGGGTCATTCAAATGGCGGGTCTTCATTTCGTCTCTTGCTACTGAAAGAGAAAAAAGGTGCCAAGGTACGAGGGAGCTCAGACTGAGCATGTGTGCAGCCTTAGAGCTTATTAGGGAATAGACTGATTTTAATGATCTTTGTAAATGAAATGCACAAATATACATCCCAAATTTGTGTTAATATAGTATGTAAATGATTTGTGATTCATTCCAGTCCCACTCTATTTGAGCAAAGGATAAACATAAGCTGCCACAATTTGGCCTTCTTTGTGAAACTAAAATCAATATATTTAACTAAGAAAAGACTAATAAGGCTTAATGAAAAATAAAAAGATCAAAAGTTAGTGAATTCAAACAGCTCATTTCTTTAAAAAAAAAAAAAAAAAGCACTAATTTATTCCATAACTGTGAGGTAGCCTTCAGTTCTATAAAACCAGAGCAGCTGGAAAATGCATTCCCCTTTCTGTTGTTGACCCAGACAGAGGTCGTATTTACAGTGAGTTGAAAAGATGCTACATTTGAGAATAGAGCTGTTATTGTTTTCAAACTTATAGACATACCTAGAGGTAATTGTAAACTGTTTGAGTGACTACCACAAGCTCTCCTGAAATGACTGGCAGCCTCTCCCAACACATACTCAAAAGGAAGTTATAATCCCAACATGAGCAGATGAACAATTATGGGAATACCAGAAGTTGTTTGGAAGAGATTTTTGTCTGAAATTTTTCTAGCAGATTTCGTCTGGAATGTAGCAGTGAAAGGGACCTCCTGAGTTACCAAATTCAATTTCTTATTGTCACTGCTAAAAGTTAGAAACATCGTGAATTTGGCAAGAGCTTCTCAATGGTAAACTGCCAGTCTGCCTGGCGTGGCTTCCAGAGAAAAAGCATAAGCAGGTAGCCAGCCATGGCTGTAATTACTGAAAACTGCTACTGAATGGTAACGGTTTCTCAAGGGCTGGCAGGAAGCTGGAGTTTGCAGGGTTGAGCACCAATCTCACTGATAGAGATTACAGAGCAGAACTACAGTAGAGTCTGCTCAGGAGAGGACTGAGGATGGCTGAGTGCCCCAGGGCTTGGGAGTCAGAAGGAAGAGCCTGGAGATCTCCTGGCCAGAGGGGTATGGGATAAGAAATGTCTGTTCATAAACTAATCATCCTTCACCTTAAAACAAAAGAAACAGTGAAAACAGCTTCTGAAAGCTCCCCTACTGTGTAACTCCTAAAGCTTGAGGGCAGTTTTTATCCACAGTGTCATCTCCTGAGCCAGCATCACAGACCTAGGCACTGATTTTCAGTCTCCTACATCTTAAAGATCGGAGCAAGACTGGGTTTAGCTGAATCTTAAATAAAAGTTGAGGTAAATTCTTATCTAACCACCTTTGGGGGGAAAAAATAAATGGGGAAAAAAAAATTGACATGGGTTAAAGAATGGTAACCCATCCATGCAAATTTAAATCAACAGGTAAAAACCTTTAATGAGAAGGAGTTCCTTGTGAAATGTTGGACCGTACAGGCTGGTTTCAGAGTAACAGGGTGAGGAAATGTCTCTCCTCCTCACTTGGTGTTCCCTAGGTGATGGGGCTGGCTGACAGCTCCCTGGCTGCCAGGTGATTGATGGGAGGAAGGGAGGGAGGGGAAGAAAGCTTCCTCCATGCAAAGCCACCCACCACCATCTCTGTTAGTGATCCTTGGCACCTTGTGGATTGGACTCATTAAACTCTCCGAGGCCAAGCACATGCAGGAGGAAGGACCAGACTATGTGACAGGTTGTAGGAGGCTGAAAAGAGGTGGATTATTTTCATGTTCCCCACTTTTGCATACCAGCTTGGCGAGTCTGGCTCTTTCAAGGCTGTGCACACTGCCACATGTAAAAGTAATGGACATCCATGCCATGGACTCCCTCCCTTGGGGAGATGATTTGAAATGCTAAGTCCTGCCCCTGGGGAGGAGTAACCCCAGGCAGCAGTACGTGCTGGGGATCAACCAGCTGGAAAGTAGCTCTGCAGAAAAGGTCCTGAGGGTTCTGGTTGACAAGAAGGTGAACATGAGCCTGTAACATGTTCTCATGGCAAAGAAGGCCGGTGCCATCCTGGGGCACATTAGGAAGAGCACTGTCAGCAGGTGGAGGGAGGTGATCCTTCCTCTCTACTGGTGGGACACATCTGGAGTCCAGTTCTGGGCTCCCTAGTAAAAAAGAGACATGGACGTACTTGATAAGAATGTAGCAAAGGGCTCCAAAGGCGATTAAGGGACTGGAGGATCTGACATATAAGAGGGTGAGAGAGCCGGGACTGCTCAGTCTAGAGAAGAGAAGTCTTGGAGGGATTTTATCCATGTATATAAACTCCTGATGGAGGGGTAAAGAAGACAGAGCCAGTCTCCTTTCATTAGCGTCGGGTGATGGGACAAGAGGAAATGGGCACAAATTGTAATAAAGGAAATTCCATTTAAACACAAGAATATTTTTTGTTTGTTTGTTTGTTTGTTTGTTTGTTTTTTAATTGTGAATGGGGTTAATACTGGAAGAGGTGGCTCAGAGATGTTGTGGAGTCTCCACCTGTGGAGATACTCAAAATTTGACAGGACATGGCCCTGAGCAACCTGATAACTAATTGATCCTGCTTTGAGCAGGGCAGTTGGACCAAATGACCTCCAGAGGTGCCTTCCAGCCTCAGTTTTTCTGTGACTGTGATTCTACATTTCTGATAGTTTTTAAAGTAATTGCTCCATGACCCAGTGATTCTTTGTGTGGAATACAGTAGTGAGTTGCACAGTGCTGCTTGGAACAGAAGAATACCCATTTGCAAGTAACCCTGAGCAATTTTTAGTATGTGTTAGCACCTTTTAGGGAATGGGATTTTCCTGCCCATTGTAGGACAGGAAAGCATTTGTGACCCCTACAGTACAGACGCGAGGTGACAAGGATTTATCCACAGCTGGGCCTTACAATTAGAGGTTCTATCTGCAAACACAAAGCACAACTCTTCCTGCTTTACCCCTATGCAGAAAAGAGATGTAGGCTGCAGAAGGCAGTCTCTGGGCAGGATTTTGCCCGGTTGACTTGACACTTAGGAATGCACCAAACGCAGGGTGCCAACAGTGCAAGCTGTTATCATGATCTGTGCCTACACTAGAGTCCTCTCCCACTTCTCATATGCACATCCCTCCTTTCCTCTGACACTGACCATACTGTCAGTGGCCTTCCCCAGCTTTGTAATGTTCTCTACCTCTCCATGAGAAGCAGCAGTCTTTTCTGGGTCTCCATTGCTCCTCCCAGCCAGGACCAGGGGGAGATTAACCATGGGGTCTTGCATTTCTTCTTGTGCAGTAAGGCATGCACAGCTGAGCAGCCTCTTGTGCATCTTATCCCCAAACAGGCAACAGCAACTGCAGAGGGGAATCCTACAGAGCATTTCATCTGCTGACTCTGCTGTCCTGCCACCTATGAGAAATGACGGCCTGTCCCTTCAACTTGTTGGCAGGATCCATTTTAATGGAAGCTTGCTTGGTGAACCCATCAAGACTGAGGAAACACTGAGTAGCACAGTGTTTGGTGGGCAGCAATACGTTTGAAAAATTTCTGAATGCATTGGTAGTTTTTTATCTGACACCTCTCAGTAGGCAAGATCCCTTCCCAAGGGTGGACACTGATTGCACCACCCTGTATATAACACATGCCCACATATAATGCTTGCCCAAGTATAACACGTGCCTTGCCTTCAGTGTTCCTGCCCCTCAGGGAGGGATGACTCCCTGCTCATGGCAAAAAGTGACAGTCCTGGAAGAAATGTCTCCTGTCGCCACTCCATGGTACAGGCTGGATCCAAAGCATCCCTAGGGTATGGCTCCCACTGTGGGGAACAGGGAAAGTTATCAAAACCTGGAAAATGGGCATCTCAAATGACTTTCTTTTCTGAGTACAGGGCTTCAGGCAGGAGTTACTAATTGCTGGGAGTGGAGCTGTCTGCCGGCAGGCATTCAGGCAAGAGGTCGAGTCTTGCTCTTCCCTCCTGTGTATAGGGGGAAAAAAAAGGAAAAAAACTGTTATTATACTTTATAAAACACTTCTAAAGTGAAAAAAAAAGTGTGATCTTTTTCTGACACAGTCTGTCACTTCCACTCTCTGAACTATCAGAGAAGTCAAAATCTGATCTCCACAGCAAGTCAAAAGGCCATCCCAAGGTATCCGGCAGATTTAATTTGTTTGATGGTGGAGTCTTCTCAGCTGGGTTTTAATTAGCAGTTGATTTTCTTCCAATGCAAAAAGCAAAGGGTGAGTGTCCTGCAACACAGAAAGGAAATGTGCAGCACATCTTGAAAGCTTCATTGATTTGTCTGTTTCCCTCAAACTGTGCCATATTTTTTTTTTTTCATGTGGAAATTACATTACAAATTGCTTTTGTAAAGCACAAATGTAAAAGGAAGATTTTGAGGAGGAAGAGGTTAACAAAATATTCAGACCAAGCATTTAAAGATAAGATTCGTTTCTGCAGTATTGCTGTATAAAGCAACCTTGACATTGCAACACAATTGGCCAAATATTAAGCACAAATTGTCCTGTGACTTCACTAAACAACATATTCGTTAATAGTTATGGCTAAATAATGCAAAAAATCCCGTATTGTAAATAATGCATTGATCCAGTGATGGACAAATGGTTATCTAATACATTGTTAGATAATGTGTCAGCCAGCCACATAATTGTTAGACTAATGAATATGATAGTTCATATATAATTTACTCAAAGAAATATGCCTAATTTCCCAGATATAAATAAATAATTCAGCTAGATGTGTTTGTTTACAGAAAATTATTTGTTAGCGAATATAAATATTTTCTTAAGGTCCAAGTGAACAAGATCTTTTTATTGCATTTGAACAGAGGCTTTTTAAAGAGTTTATATCGTACCTGCCAACTCGTTTTTATGGGAAAAAAGTGACCACAGATTACAAATGTACCTACTTGCTCATGTATTTCCATAAATTCAAGCATAAACAATCAGCTTGGTATTTTTCCCATCAAAAAGTCTGTATATAATCAGCTCCATAACAAACTCCAATGTCAATGGATAAGTATCTGAATCTGAAAGAACCACTGCAAATCTTTATTTGAGCTTATTTGTACACTTGCAAATAATTTTTCTACAAATATCAGCTTCGGCTTTTGACAAATGTGTCCAATCCAAGTATAGACCAGAGCAGAATATAGAGCTGTGTAAGGCTAGACAGCTCAGCTGAGCAAGGTGGACCTTGTAGTGGCAGCTGGAAGAGCTGATGGCATTTAGGGAGGTGTGAGGTCTTCTGGAGTTGAGGCCTCCTAAAACAGCTGGAAGGAGCATCTGACTTGGTTAGCTACAGGTTTGCAGGTACAAGTGATAAGACCAGGTCCAAAGCCTTTGCACTTTTATTGCTTTCTCCTGCAGCTGCATCTTCTACTCCTAAAAAGCTTGCTTAGGAGACACTAAACACTAAACATAGAGAACTCATGCACTAGTGCAGAGTCACAGGGCTGAGTCAGAGATCATCCTGAGCTTCTTGCAGAGGTGCACAGTGCCTTCTGCCTCTTTTGTCCAAAGATGATATTACCAAGAAGCACAAAAATCTTATCAAACACTCTTCACCAAATCTCCAAACCTTAAAAAGTACAGACATCACTTTTGGATGGTTATTTTGCATACTAAGATGCTTCAGCATATAACAGAGGAGCTATCCATACATAATTCATGCAAAAAGAATTTCTGAAAGTGCAATATTTTACTTGCAAATAGTGCTGATGGAGTATTAATGGCAATATATTGCTCTGTCCTTTTGAAACTGGTTGAGAATGAACAGGCTTAGACCTGTTCCTGCTGAAAGTGATACCAAGTTAGAGATTTGAATTCACCCTCGTGATTGCTTATATGTATTATATGAATTCCCATTTACACACACTTCAGTTTCACACAAAATGATATGATAAGAAGAATTAGGAATTTAGAAAGAGCCAAAGGTCTGGAAATCAACATTATCTTTAATTTTAAAGTAACCTATTTAAATCTTCCCTATTCTGCCTGTGGATTTTACTTCATTCATATCTGGGTATTCATGGGAGAAGTAAAAGTTGCTTGACCTTAGACCTTAGATGTATTCCTTTGGAAAAATCTACTGCTGTTTCACATCATAAAGGAGCAAAGTAAAAACTACATATATCCATTAATTTGCTTAACCTCATTCACTGAATGTTTGAACTATTTTCAATAACATTGTGAAAAATTGATCTGAAGCAATAATCTACCATGGAAAATTTCAACATGACTTGTTAAAGTGCAGTAAAGGAATTAGAAACTGAAATAAACTATAAATAGGTCTACAGAAGAGCAGATTAGGCACTTCAAAAGCAAAATTTCACACTGTTCATTACACTTTGTCTAAGATAAAACACTTGCTATAATCCCAAAGCAGTGGTCATTGCAAATTGATGCACATTTTAACTAGAACAAGGCACTGGGTACCCATTAACTCATTTTATTTTAATTTAGCATTAAAAGCTTTCATTATAGCCGTTAGACAAGAGAGAACCCTTTGGCATTAAAGTAAGAGAGAAACCATATATAGAAATAAAATAAAAATTTAATTTACAGCATAGGGACTGGTATGTTTATATTAACAGAACTTAAAGACAGTTCTAAATAATTGAACGTGATTAATACAAATGGGAAACAACAAAAATATTAAAAAATCTGGAGAAAATTCATTTTAGAACTCTGTAAATAGAGACTGACCCATATTTTAATGCATATTTTTCCAGATATGACTTGAGGAAATGCATGCTTTCACAGTCATTTATAGTAGATTTGTGCTGTTTGTAGTGTATTTATGGTGATTGTAATTTTCCACACTTCCCTATAATACTTTGTGGGCAAATAGGGCAGAGAAATATATGTTTGTTTGCAGGCACGATATTCCACCTGTTCTTTTCTTCAATTCCGGAGATACTTTTTTTCCTGTCTTAAATCTTTGCTTTAAAAAATATGTATTTTTAAAGCAAAGCTGGCCGTTACCTTTCATTCACTATTTATAGTATCTATTTAACAGAATGTTGAATTTGGTACATCAGATAATATGAATGAAGACAAAATTTAAAGTACCTAATCCATATCAGAATGGGGGAAAAAAAGAAGTCCCTCTGAAGCCTGGAATACAGCGAATTTGGAGTATTTTAACGTGATTATTCTCGTGGATGTTCTATATAGCTTTCACAGGAGCAGCCTTTGGATAACAGGGCGTGATAACAGACTTAGGCGCTACTTCTGAGATTCACTGTCCACATGGTTTCTGCCCGACGCTGGGGGTATCTCCAGGTTTGAGAGTTCCCCTCTGTGCTCAGCACTGCAAAGCCCTGCGGGAACTGTGTCCTGCCCGGGCATGGGCAGCTGCTCTCAGAAAGTGGTGGCCCTCACACAAGCCCTGAACCAGAAGGGTTTCCATCATGTCCCTAGCAAGGAGGGTTTCCATCCTGTCCTGAGCAAGGAGGGATTCCATCACTCCTTTCACATACTTACAGATCAGGTCCCCATCTTCCACAAAGCAGACACTCAAAGATGGAAATGGCCATGCCTCTAACCCCCTGATTCTTGTCCAACCCAAATGTCATCCCACAGGAAAGGAGTACCCAGGCTCAGCACCCTAAGAGGTTTCACACCACCCTTGAGCTTGCCAGGCTTTCCAAAGCCTGGGTATGCCAGCACTTACCCAGACACTAGCAAGCACCCAAACACCAGATGCAAGAGTCAAACTTTGTTTCTGTCTTTCTTGGCCACATTAGTTTTAACAAACCAAAATCCAACTTCAGTACAGCTTTTAATTCGCTTTTCTGCATCCACATAGTGTTTAGAAACACACAGGGCTCCTGACCTGTGGTGCATGCTCCTCAGCCATACAGGTAATTTATTCTGCTCATAGAAATAGTGGCTGTATTATATAACTCAGAAGACGTCCTGAGCTCATCTCATCTTGCCAATTTAAGCTTTGCCTAGCAAGCAGGACACACATACCGTGTGACTCTGACATAGCAAAATCTGCTTTGAAATTCATCCTTCCATCACATCCTTCCTTGAATTTCAGCTTACAAAGTAAATATGTATAAAATGCATATTCTTGCTGTGCCTTTTTTAAAAGAGCATCAAATCCAACCCTTCTAGCAGTGACTCCATTTGCATACAAGTGAGCTGAGCTGTTCTTCAGAGGAATCTGAATCCCATTTTCCAAGCAAAGCAGGATTTATAGCATTCCTGCCATGGAATTCTCCATTTTGCTGTAGTCAACAAAGTCATCAGGACTCTGAGAAGCACTGAGGTCCACCCGCACAGAACAGCTTGCGAGACTGGGGCTTGGGCACAAACAATAGCAGTTTTCTTGGCAAGCTTGAAAGACCTTCTTGTTGGCAGATTGAGGAAGCCCACGCTTCTCCTACTGCACTGCCGTTGATCAGTATCAGAGAAGCATTAATCAAACATGCAATACCATTATTTTTCCAAAATGAGGTCTCAGGTCTGTGATCAGCACTTCTCTTAACACAACATTGCACAAATATTATGCAACCACACTTCAAAACTGCTGTGTTGAGAAATTTGAATAATAATGAGTACTTTTTGGAAGTATTGCTCCAGTCTTTCCTCTGTCTAGGCAGGGAAGGCAGATCATGGGCAGACTGCTACACGCTGCATGAGTTAATTTGTCTTTTTATCTGCTTTTGGCTCATAGCTCACTTACAACTTTGTGAAAAATGACAGAGTGTCAACATCTTGCCATTAATGGGCCATGTGACAGACGCCTGGCACAGCAGGCTGAGGAGAAGCATCTGAGTCCTGCAAACTCTTATTACTGCTAGATTTACTGATGGATGACAGAGCTCCACGGTGCTGACAAAAATGTCACTGACCTTAATTCCAGATGTGTTAGATGGCTTGCATTTTAAAAGGGTACGTCCAGGACATAAGATACAAAAAAAAGCATGTTTTATCAGTTTTGGTTGTTTTGTGTGTGTGTATGTGTGTATGTTGGATTGATTTTGAAATATGGAAAATGGTTCAGAAGCAGTGAAATCTCAAAAGAGAGATTTTTTTTAAATGTTTCTGCAAAGTACAAAAAGAATAAATCTCTTTCTAAAGTGTAAATCCATAGAACAGTATACAATCCCCATCTTTTTTTCTGTGAACCACCTGTCCTCTAACAGAAACTTGATTGCTAACCTGTGGCAATACTTCAACTGGCCAGATCATATTAAACATTTGGAAAGAGGGTGCTTTTATAAAGGGAACTTTTCCAGGACAACAAAACACTTCTTATGACATTCTCTGCTAACTTTTATTGAGTTGTTCAACATTTTTTGTTCTCTTCCCCACAGAACAAGCAACCAACTATTTGCAGGCTTTAAAAAGGGAACAAGAATTAAGATAGCAAGTGTTTTCCTATTCAGCCTGTATCATCTCTGAGAAGCAAATAAATACAGCTTTCTTGCCTGTGAGGATGGGTATTAGAAATGTAAAAGTAGGACACAAAAAACAAAAGCACCTCTGAGTCATAGCTGCATACATGGCAAAATCAAAAGCTCTTACACCAACTTAGAGGAGTTGTTCACGTACAGCCTGTGGTGCATTTGCACCAGTGTTTTATTTAAGCCAGGAATCGCTCAACCATCCCTACTCTCCACGCAGTGATGCAGCAGCAGAGCACACGCAGCAGCAGAGCACACAAGCTAGATTCCTTTCAGTTGAAGCAGCCCCAGAGATGCCCTCCAAGAGGGCATCTAATGTCTTCCAGCCATGAATAGGTACTCAGGCCACTGGACCAGGCTAGAGCCATCCAAAGGGAAAATCCTTGAGAAGCATGTCATGCAGACAAGCAGTCCTCAGCATCGTTGCTCTCCACAGATACACTCCTGTTGTTCCACACTTCTTGATGAATTCAAACTAACTGATGAGGAGGTCAGGAAAAACCTTTGGACTGTGTGAAGCTCTGCCTAGATCAGGCACAACTTGCCGCCATTCTGCCCATTGTCCAGGTGCAGTGATGACACATCAGGGTTTATAGATGCTTCAGTCAAGGAACAGAGGTAACATCAAAACCCATATCTCAGGGTGGGGGACAGAGTTTGGAAACAGAGCAAACAAGCTGTGGTCTTAATACTAGCTCCTACAACCATAATGTCTAAGGGGATCTCCAATAGCTATATGGACAAATCAAGTATTTTTGTGCTAAGAGGGGTCCTGTGTGAGTACTGCAGCTGGCTGTCACGCCTGAAGGGCAGACAGAGAGGAGCTATTCAGCTTGGGGAGAAGCCATGAGCTACAGGAGAGGGATCCGTGAAACGCTCCCAAAGACACTGAGAAAGCAGAACTGAGGACTCACCGCCTCATGCAGATACTGATGCAATATGAAAGGAAGAATGACTTTGTTCCAACAAACATGACCTGCAATAAAGGGCAATGTCTCACCTCTGCTCAAAGCCCGGGGAAGACAAACTTCCACAGATGTGGTGGATGCTCCTTGATGTTAATGTGGTGAGCGTCCATCCAGGGACTGACTGCAATGCTTTGCCAACCAGTAATGCAAGTCATGGGGGAGCTGGTGCAGAGTCCTTAAAGAGATGAGTGCTGAGTGCAGGCTTCCCTCATTAAAACTCATGTACCTCTGAGTTGAATTTGACCTACATATCATTAATGATTGCCTCTTTACAGCTACATCATTATTGTAGTAAACCTAAAATAATGCAACTTACAAAAATAGTGGGTGACACTTCTTTACTGTGAGGGTGACGGAGCACTGGAACAGGTTGCCCAGAGAGGTTGTGGAGTCTCCTTCTCTGGAGATATTCAAAGCCCACCTGGATGCCATCCTGCGCAACGTGCTCTGGGTGATCCTGCTCGGCAGGGGGGTTGGACTAGGTGATCTTCAGAGGTCCCTTCCAACCCTGCCCATTCTGTGATTCTGTGATTCTGTGGGTGGATTTCTGTCCCACGTACAACAGCTTTGATCCTAGACAAGCTTGGAAATGTACCTCTCCAGATTTGGAGACAAGACTTTTCTTTTTTAGTGTTCCTTTTGTTTTCTATTCCTGAATTTTAATTGGTATTTAAAAGGTAAGTTCTTCCCAAAATGATAGCTAGACACAGAGAAGAGGAAACCTACATGGATTCAGCTTTGCCAAAAAGTAGTGCTTCGAGCTTTAAAATCTAAAGGGGAGGGAAGCAAGGAATAAAATAAATAAAGCCCAATGCAAATAAATTCTGCATTGTACATGTCCAGATGTGGCAGGTTAGGCTTGTCCAGTAGCCACAAGCTCACCCAGCCGCACTCTCACTCTCCCTCCTCAACAGGAAGAGATGAAAAATCTCATGGGTTGAGGTAAAGACAGGGAGACTGCTTACCTGTTACTGTCATGAGCAGAACAGACTCAGCTTGGGAAAAATTAATTTAAGTTATTGCCAATTAATACATATTTGGGTAGTAAGAAACAAACGGAAAAAAAACTAAAGCACCACCTTCCCCCCACCTCCCTCTCCCAGGCTCACCTTCAGTCCTCCACTCCTTGCTCCTCTACCTGCCGTCCCAGAAGGGCAGCGGGGTGGGGAACGGGTGCTGTGGTCAGTCCATAAGAGCTCCTCTCTGCCTCTCCTCCTCCTCACGCTGTTCCCCTGCTCCAGTGTCAGTCCTTCCATGGGCTGCAGCTTCCTTCAGGAAACATCCGCCTGCTCCAGCATGGGGTCCTGCATGGGTTCCAGTGTGGATATCTGCTTGGACATGGTCCTCTCCACATGCTGCAGTGAAACACCTACTCCACTGTGGTCTCCCATATGGGCTGCAGTAGAATCTCTGCTCCAGTTCCTGGAGCACCTCCTCCCCCTCCCTGTTCTCTGACCTTGGTGCTTGTACTGCTATTTCTCACTCTTTTTCCCCCTTTGCCCTCGCTGTATTTTTGCGCTTTCTTAAATATGTTACCACAGAGGCACCACCAGCTTGGCTGAAGGGCTCAGCTGTGCCCTGCAGTGGCTTCTGTAGAGCCACCTGGAAGCCGTTGTGGCCAGCACAGAGCAGCTCCCGGCCTTTTCTCACAGAGGTCACCCCAGCAGCCCCCTCACTGCCAACACCTACACCTAATACACCATGTAAAAACAGTTTAGGACATGAAGAACTCCTTCCAATCGGTTGTAAACAGCACAGGGATAACCATGCAGTAGTTCCAAAAAGAAAAAAAGTTCGTGCAAAATATGCAATTAAATATATAATTTCTTAATAACCAGGAACAGGAACTCAATGCAAACTACCATTGACACTTCTTTTATCCAGATTCAGGACTAGGACCTTGGAATGCGGTATTTCCAGATAAAGATCTATTTTATGCAAGGACGTAATATTGTCTTCAGATTTTTTGCGGATTTTATTCTTGCATGCTAAATCTGAGTATTTTTACATTTTCCACCTGGGCACTGGAGCATTTCCATATTTCATAGCAAAAGATTGAGAAGTTTCATCAAAGCACATGCACCTGCTTGATAGTTGTGACACTTTTGTTGTACATAAAATATTAAGATCAAAATACTTCTGAAAAAGTCAGGAGAATCCGCAAGATATTTTCGTTCAAACCAGGCAGGAAAGAATTTACTTTATGAATAAGTATCCTTCAAATAACTCACTCACAGCAGGAGAAGCAAATCTAGGGGAAAAAAAAAAGGCAAATCAGAAACTTAACAAGAAACTTATTAGCATGCCTCAGAGAAAGAAAAGACTGGTGAGGTCTGACTCAAGCAAAATCAAACTTCACATTAAACAAATTGCATCATTGATTTAGCCCAAAGTCTTGACTTTTCCTGGTAAAAGAACATGACAATACACTGATCTCGTACATCTGTTAGATTGAGCCTTTCATGTAATGCATCAGAAGGTGTTTTTCAGCACATCTCATTCTGACAACATTAATCAGCAAAGCCCCTATCAAGCTAGAAAACTTACAGAATAGTATTGCAGGATTATTATTAAGCCAGAGGCCCTGACACAGCAAGAGCCTACATAAGGGAACAAAGTGCATGACAAGATCCATAAGATGGTTTTTCTGGGAAGCTGTGACTTTTTTCAGTCATTTACAAATGAAACAAAGAAAAGATCTCTGGAGCCATCGAGCACCGAACCTCACCTGAAATTAGGAGACTTTCAGCCTGCACTGAAGGCCCTGAAAATACTGGTTCACTAGCATGGATTGTCAAGGAACTGCTCTTTAAGCAGTTTAAGATACTTTTGCTATATTAAAACCCATTAGCATTACAAAATTATGTGTCAAGTAGGAAAAAGAAAAAAAAAGCAAGTGAAGAAACGGTATTAAGGTTAAGACGGGTTGAGTTTGTGCCTCTCCACAATCACAGGCTTTTCCAATTCTAAGCCTCTTCTCCAGCTTGCAAATGTGAACTGATGTACCCTAACTCCAAAGACAGGAAAAGCTCGCCAGGGATTTTTTTCTGGATGGGTCGATCTGCACCCAAACCAGCAAGAGACTTCTGCAGAGAGCAAGTCTTCATTTCTGCAAGGCTGTAGAGCTGCAAGGTCAATGTTACCCCAGCCCATCAGCAAGTGATGGGGCCACCACATGCTTGTGTTGCCTTGTGCTGCCTGCTCCTGGGTGTGGCTGGCACTGCACAGCTTGCAGGCTGGACAAGCCAAGGGATGGTTTCTTATTTTGTTCAACAAACTTATCTTCTGGAATTTAGGAAGTTCTGTTAACAAATCTTGAAATTGTTTGAGAAGGAACTCTCTGTTCACATATGTTTAGAGGATTTCCAAGAAGTTATCATGAAACACCTCCTTGTAATATTCCCAGTGAGGATTACTATGAAATACATGTTGGGAGAGGTACAGAAGTAACCAAATTTGAAAGTTTATTTTTATGTTCCCAAGCTTTTCTAATGAGTGGAAACAATTTACATTTTCAAATCCAATATCACTTGACATTTTCTTTAAACATTCAGCCACACATAGATGTCCAGCAGACAAAATATGAGCTCACCAAGCTGAAAATGGGCAAAGTTATAAGTGATTTGACACCAGGGTCTTTTAAGGGAAGGTATGCAGTCTGTCAGGGCTCCTATCACCTGGTGTTTAAGTGATGCAAGACACCCAAAACACTGTTTGTCTTGGGTGATGCTATATCTATAATGTACTAATATTGCACATTTAAGTTGTTCAGGTAGGACATTTATAAATATATTGGAAAAGAGTGAAGTCTTTCCTAGTGAAGTGATATATCACTATATTTACTGCTTTTATGTAAATAAATGCAGTAATTTGGACTACCCCTTCTACCACAGGAAATTCTATACTATTTTAGGGCAAGTCGTCAGTCCTTACCAGGTCAAAACCTTCAGTTTACCCAAAATGAAACCTGTTCCTGCATATTGATTGCTCTCCCTAGCTGTAAATTGTCACTGATTACTGTGAGAGCAGAAGTGTTGATCGTTTCCTGCCATTATTTACCTAACTGAAATTAAGTCTATAGTATAATTTTGTATTTATAGCAACTGAAATGTGGCTGGGGTGCTTTAGTGTTTCAAAGTTGTTTTCTTTCACCTTAAAGAAAACTCTACAAAATCAAAAATACTAATGTCAGATTCTTTTCTGGTCAGTGGTGCTTTATTAACTCTGTTAACCTTTCCTTTTGCTTTCACATCATGTGTGGGGAAAAATGTGCACAGAAAAGAAAATAGAAATAGAGGCAAGAACAAATAGCTGGAAACTCAAACTCGCTCATTTGGGATCTTATGTCAGCAACACCAGTGTTCCTAAAGTAGCTCTCATAATCTGATTCTTTCTGCAAAGTAGAGAGCAAACAGCACAGTCAAATATTTTACTAAAGGATCTTTTGCATGGCTTCTGATACTGGGTAATTGAACACGTAATATTAATTTATATTTTTGCAATTCTTTCTCCATTCTATAGGAAGAACTAATACTATGTGCAAACAGAATCAATCATGATAGGGAGAATTAGATCTCTACATATGAATGAATAGCCATTGCTAACAAATATTGAAAAGCAAGTGGACATCTCAGAAGAGAACATTTGCAGCACAATCCTTTAAAGAGAAGTCTATGTGTAACAGAGGATGATACAAGAACCACTTCGTTATCACATCTAGGGAAAATATTTTTAACAATCTTAAAATCTACTGTCTTAATTCTATAAACTAATAAGTGGTGCAAACATACAAATCTGTAGTGTACCATCTGCTGTTCGCTTTCTTGAGATAGATGATTATGCCACCCTCCTGAGAGGTAGCAGATATGGAATAGCATATTGTTGCTTTAAATTCTTTGTGAGTTCATATCTGAGGCCCACTTCTGTATGTAAGAAGCTAAAATAAAGCCACAGCAGCAAGTTCCTGGGCAAGGTTTAGATTCAGCTGGAGCTGACTGTATCCATTTACTTATTTTATGTTCTGCTGGTTGTAAAAAAAGAGCAACAGATGTAATCAACGTGGATCAGAGTGAAGAAAATTCACTTGCAACCTTTGAAATAAATTGAAGAAAGAGGTTCTTTTTCATCTGACTTCTTGTTTACAGTGTGATTATTCCTAAGAATTTAACTTTCTAGAAATCCAGGCGTCATCTAGCCTGAAGAAGGGAGATGTTGAAAACACTGTTAGAAGGAGAAGCTCCATTACAAGCACCAGAGAGCTCGATCTCAGAGTTGCTGACTGTAATAAAAGTCCTTCCTGTGACCTCCTGTGAGCCTGAGCTGAAATCAGAGTAACAAGGAGGAATTTTTGACAACTTAAATACTCTTTCTTTTTTTTTTTCTTTTGTGTGTGTGGATTTTGTTTTTTGTTTTGTTTTGTTTTGCCATCAACAGCTTAATTCTGGGAATTAAGGAACAGTGATGAGAAGCATAAAGGGAAGTGAATAGTGAAAACAGGGAATGTGGTTTTTTCCTCCAGTAAAGGAAAAGTATTAATAGTTTGATGGCCTTTGTATTACATCTCTAGCCTTCTGAAGTTTGCTGAGCACAAGCTGCAATCATAAGCTGGGTCAGCTGATGTAGATCAGTAGTGCTCAGTACTGCCGGTACAGCTGTGTTGGTCATACCTCCTGGAGGTCTGGACCTACTTTAATGACCTGCTTGTCGTCAAAAGAGCTATGAGGTTTGGGTTAGAAGATAGCAACTGCCAACCGAAAAAGATTGTTGATAATAACAACTCAGAGCAACACCCATGGTCTAATACAGGAGCAAGCTGCAGCAGAAAACGTTCCTCTGACCAGAATAAGCATTCAGCAAGACACTCTATTATCCATATGCATTTATTCTTAATACTGTTTTAAATTGAAATAACTCTTCAAAGTAGAAAGTCTGGAAACATGCACTAGAGATTTCTTTATTAGGGAA
This sequence comes from Chauna torquata, assembly GCA_013399475.1. NCBI lineage: Eukaryota > Metazoa > Chordata > Aves > Anseriformes > Anhimidae > Chauna > Chauna torquata. Next base: position 185,505 of record VXAL01012256.1, read on the forward strand.
GCATTTTTTCCTCTGTTAGCTTACATTCTAGCGGATGAATAACTTGTACACATGCCTATTCCAGTCCTTAAACGTCTAGATACCACACTTTTCTTCCCCCCTCCACCCCCGAAAATAAATAAATAAATAATGAAACATTTGTTTCTTAAGAATGATCAATTCAGCCTGAAACTATAGAAATGTTAATATAAGACACTACTGAGAAGGAGTAACCAAAATGCCTGGTCTTGTTGTCAAATTTGGAGTCAAAATCACTGTGTTCCCTCCTGGAACTCCTGCCTCTAAGGGGATAGGTAGAAGAAGACAACATGCAGAAATTAAAAAAAAAAAAAAAAAAAAAAAAAAGGAGAAGAAGTTTTTTATCACAGCAGAATTAATTTTAATTAATGGAAACCCATTTTTTCTCCAGTCTACCTCACTGACCAGAATGTACAGATACAATCACAGCACCAGCGACTGAAATGCTCTTACAGTGGCTGAGTTTGAGCACTTGTACTTTCTCTCTCAGGTGAGAATTATAGCTAAGATTTTCTCCAAGTCATTTAAAGGAGTAACACCCTCCACTCCAGTTAGACAGCAGCAGCATGGGAATGTCTACATTCTCCAGGTAACTCTGAAAGTGCCATCAGTTGCTGCTGACTATACCATTGTACAGGTGGATCCTCAGAAGATGGCATCTCTTGGTAGTCACCCATCATTTAACACAAAGGCTTAACACTCAGATATGCCTCTGTGTTTGTTCTTGTCTTAATTGCTTTTATCATATTTTTTCTTAGTGTTCTCTTAGTGCAGCAAAGGGAGAAAATGCCTATAATGAGACAAAACTTTGTGAACAAGGGTGGCATCCACATTGCAGAGACAGCAGCTTCCCTTGGAGACATTCACATGAATTCTTGCCACAGACAAGACAGGAAACTTGGCACTTGCTCTAGGACTGCCTCACTGTGCACCCAGCATTTCAACACAAGCTCAGTGTGCAGGTTCAGCAGACTGGATCCCACGCATCGTTTCTTTGCGTTAGTTGTTTCCTTTTCCCTTTATCCTGGGCAGTGTTGCAGAGAACCCTCTTTGGGGACCAACTTTCCTAAGTTAGGCATGATTTCAATCATGGGACCCCCTGGGCTCAATGAAATAGAACAAACAGATGTTTGAAGTTTCAGAAGGAATGTAACAGTGGAAAAAGAGAGTGATAACGCTAACAAGATCCAGCTTAACCCAGAAAATACTAGCCAACTTTTTCTCCTACACAATTCTGGATTTCTCTTTTTCTCAAAGTCTAGTTGCAAAATCTAACTCTCAAAGTCATCTGTTTTATTTCTTATTTCTAGAAGTGATGCAGGTGAGGAAGGGGAAATCATTATCTTTAAGGCATGTCTGTTTTTTTCCCAAAATTGTCAGCCTGCCTAGCACAGCGTACATGCCAGTTTAGATCAGAAGGTTTAGAGGTAAGATCCTTCCTTTTGTTTTTGTTCTGTTCAATTTCCAACAAAATTAAGTAAATGATTTCTAAGTGTTCCCTCAATGCAAATAATTAGGTAAAGGAAAACACAGGACCTGAATATAGCAGCTAACCCAAACTTCACTTTGGCATGCATTCTGATTCTATTGCTGGCTTTGAAGGCCATACATTTTGGTGTTTAAATTTGTCTGATATAGGTACATCTCCAAGGAGGCTTCTGTGAAGGGAAGCCCTTGGAGCACACCAGCAGCTGGTGGCAATGCTTTCAGGGCCCAAGGGTAGAGTCCTTGTCAGTCCAACCAGATACAGGACATAATATCACTGAAAATAATTTAGGCCAGCTTTATTACTACAAGAAGGCTCCTGAATGCCATTAAAGTTGGAAAAGGGAATAGTATACACTTGGAAACCCCACTCGCTTGCAATATAATCAAATGTTCAGAAAGGCTTGCAAAAATCTCCACTTTGAGTGATGGACCCTTGAAATAGCACTAATAAAAACACTTCTGTTCTATATTTTGTGTGTGTTCTTTTATTTCATTTATGAAAATGAAGGCTTGATTGTGTATTTTCCTCTACCATTTGGTAGCCTGCCATCAAAACTCTAAGTGACATGACATACAATAGATTTATGCACCATGAAGCAGACACAATGGAGGTTTGGGGTATTTGTGTTTTATTTCCAGTCAAACAATACACAGGGGGCTGTCACACTAACAAGGTATATAGTGATTGACTTGCTCAGCCTCTCTGAGACCTTTATTTTGATACAACTGAAATCTCAATAAACAGAAAATTTATATTTGAACAGCTGCTAGTTTTGAAATGCTGTGCTTTATCTGCTTCCTTTTCTGAACAGTGCATAAGGTTCATTCCTATTCAATTCAAGAAATTATTTTAGTTGTTCAAGTTGAGCCAAATTTGTACATACTAAAGCTCTTAAAGTGAGGTTTTGCATTGTTCTTCTCACATTTCTCTTTATTTAAAATGTCATTGGGCCTTTTGATCTGTGCACAGTTTGAAGATTATCCTTAGCACAGTAACTCTGAACTTTCTAATTCTGTTACTCTCTTCTATTGGAGGCATCATAAGGCAAAAACATCAATGTGACCATCCTGTTGTCCCAGATCCATGGAATAATTTGACCACCATGTTACTTTTGGGCCATTAAACATCAGACTCACCGCCTTGCTATAGCATCTATGGTCCTTTGTCTCATACAGCAAGAAGATGAAGTATCCAGACAGCAGTGTCATCCCTGAAGCTGTTTGCGTGAGTTTCACATGCACAGATGCTGTCTGGAGCCCTCTCCAAACCACTTTCTGCCTCTTCTGTACAGATTCAGGGTCATGTAATCTCAGTCTGTTCCACTCTTAGTTTCTGAACGAACAATAGTCAGTAAAAATTAACATTAAACAGCAATTGTACATTGAAAGTAAGGCAACAATTTCATCTTTTAGAGAGGAGCATTTGACCCAGCTGGTTTATTTGTATCCTCAGATTCTGAGGCATAAAGTCCTACTTTGTAAGTATAAGGTTTTGCCCAGGACAATTTTTCCTCCATAGGCTGTAGGGATAGACTCCTTGCTACTAGATCGCACAACAGTTCAGCCAAGCATGGAAAGCAGTAAAGGTGACTTTTGTTCTTTTCTGAGTGCTTTGATCCATCTTAAAGCTGATCTCCTGTTCTAGAAATGATGAAGAACATCAGCCGTCACAGCTACCATAATCTTTGCAGCCGACAGGTTATGCAACTTGAGTGTTGCTTTGTCCAATGCACAGAGCACGAGATAATGCCCCCACCATGAAAGATTTAAATCAGTCTGTACTTAAAATTTTTTCAATTTCATTAAATATAAAGAGTGGGTTTTAAAACTCAAAAGTTCTACCATTTTTCTGTGCCCACACATTTGAACCAAAGTATGGGGCTCTGTAAAAAATAATCAATCAACTACTGAGTACTTGGTAAGCAAGAAAGCACGGCCAAAATCCTGAGCTACACTAGATCAATGCTCCCTGATTTACATTAGCCAAGTTCTGGCAGTGCAAGTCTCTGAGTAAAATAGCCATGCTAGACGAAGTGAGGAGGTGTGTGCCACCCTTTCATCATACAATGATGCCTAGCAGTCAGTTTCTTACCTCCTCAAATCCTCCAATATGAAGCAAACAGGCTTGCATGAAGAATTCAGGTTAGTTTGTCCCTGACTAGTGATCTATCTCTTGTATCTTTGAATTTACATAAGAATATCTGGGTAATAAATCATTTCTGTCATGAGAAACATGCAGCATTCATTGAAATTCACTGGCAGCAACTGAAAAAATAAAAATAAGAATAAAAATAAAAATACCTGCAACAGGCAAATAGACTAAGACTTGCAGGTGAGCTCTTCTGGGTGTAGGTGTGTAGATCTGTATCACCCAACGCTCAACTGAAAAAAAGATTGTCTACTGTCTAGCTTTATACCAGCAAAGACTCGAGGGAGGAAGACAGGGAAAAAATGTGAAAAAGGTAGAACTGAGCACACATCATTTCCACTTCTGAACCTGCAGAGTTTCAGCCCATTGTTCTTTTTCCTAGCACTGGATATTTCTCTTAAATGAGAGTCTCTCAGCACAGGTAAAATTCCACTAACAGCAGGAACTTTCTGCATTACACAGCACTGACCGTGCCTGTGGGTTTCTTTCCTAACTTTTATTATTTATCTTACTATAACATTGCTTATATATTATTTTCATAACGATATATAGGTGGTAGCTTAAAGGCAGGGCTTAATGTCTCATTGCTTGTGTTAGCCAGATGACACATCCTGTCCTTCAGACAGTCTGCGGATGAACAAAGTGCTTCTCCTTAAATACTGTTTACCTTGCATGAGCAATCTATAAGCAACCCACAAGTCTACCTTGAGCAGGTAGCAGCAGAAGTCTCCTCACATTTTGCTGGGGAGGGAGGAGTATTTTGCCACCTTCTCACCTTCTCTAATGTTTTTGCAGTAGTTCAATTTTAATGTTTCCTTGTCTCCCAAGGTGGCCAGTGGAGGGAGTTGGCAGCACGTTTCTCTTTCCATGCTCAAGCTGCCCTTTCGGTGCTCCCAGTCCATAAAAGTGGCTGTAATACTCGGCAACAATCTGCACTGGCAGCTTTGCTGCCCGAGGCACAAAATTAGGTTTGTTTTGTCTTGCAGTGGAGCATATACTTGTGATCCAAGATTCACCTCGAAGGCAGTAGCCAAACAGCAGATTTAGGAGCTGCTGTGATTAAATCAGCTGCAAAGACAAAGGAAACCTGAAACGCTCTCTCTCCTTGCCAGAGGAGCAACAAAAAATGATTAATGGTAGACTGGGATGTCCCAGGGTCTCTGTGACTATATCTGTACTGGTAAATAAAACCATAGCCAAGTGCTTGCATGTGTTTCCTTTCCCTTGAGCAAGGCAGTCTCAGGTAGGTGCACTCCCCCTCTGCGCTCCTGCCCACCCCTTCCTCAGCACCTGCATCCCCATGCTCCCACATCCAGAGCCCTCCTGCAGGCTCCTATCGGGCTGGGAAGTGGTAGGAGCAGAGCAGATTGCCAAGCTGGATCCCATGGCTAGGGTGCAGAGCGGTGCCACTGTCCCCAGTATCCCCAGGCTCTGCATTCGTATTAGCCAGGAGCCGCTGTGCTGCGTTTTATGGATCTGCTGAAAGCTTCAGCCTGCTGCAAGAGGCCCTGAAGGCTTCTGTGTTGCTTTTCCTGTTATCTGCACATAAAGCTGAACCAGAGCTATTTTCTTTCATTGTAGCATGGACAGCAAGGGATGAAGAACAGCCTGGCAGCCTGTACTCAGGAGTGTCAGATAAATGAAGTATTTGCTCTTGTCAAAACCCAGAAATACTCAGGCTGAGCTTTAGCTCACAACCTTCCCTAAAACACAAACTGGCTGATGTGAGCCCATGGGTTAAATTAGGAAAAAAAAAAAGAAAAAAAAGAAAAAATCTTGCATACTTCTTTGAAGAGATCTGGGGAAGAAGGGAGTCGTTTCTTCTTCCTCAGTACTTGCATTGCCAAAGCTAATGTCAAGGAAAGTGATTTTGTATGAATGTACTTTCTTTGGACAGATATATGAAGTTTGACTTGCTTTTCAATTCTGAACAAATTGTTCCCTATGTCACTTTCCATTATGAATATCTTGGGATGTTTGTTTGGTTTCTCCCTAGCTTACAAATTAAAAAAATAATATAAAAGGAATATTACGCTTACTAGTTTAAGCCATCTTTTAATCAACACCGCACAAAAATTGCTTCCCTAGATATTTTAAATAGCAGCACTGAAATTCTTATATACCTTTAGATACTGAATTTAATCAAATGAAATCTAGTTAATGCAGAAAAGTACTCCCAAAATAGACTTTAATGACTGAGGACTTAACAGAGATTCTTTGGAAATAAGAAAAAGCAATAAGACGCATTAGATTTTAAGAAACACAGTCTTAGAAGAGCCACCCAAACTCAGAGTTTTATCATATACCAATGAATGCTACATATCCGTGTTATCTTTGGGGAAAATCAGCCTTCGGGTCCTGCTCTGAGCAACATCCCCGTTTAAGAACGGCACAGCCACAAACACTCAGATCCCACTGAAGTCAACAGCACTTAAATGATATTGGCCTGTGGGTACGCGACTCATAGACATGAGTGTATGAGTCCTCATGTATATAAGGTGAACAGGTGTGGGTTTCATCTGTGCTTAAAAGGATCCCCTGTCTGAGGGTCTGAACGAATGCCCTTAGCTCAGTCAGCAGGCATTGTGGACCAAACTGACCAAACTGCAGGAGCAGTTCTTAAGCTAAATTCCCTGTTCCTCACTATTCTTCATAAAGGCTAAAAAAACAAAGAAGTGGTGCTTTACTCTTTGCTCGTATAAAGCCTTTGTCTTTATGTTATAGTCTGGGAGAGGGGGAGAGGGTAAAACATACCTTTCATCCAAGGCCTCCACTGATTCACCTTCAAAAATTCTTAGTTCTACAATTATTAATTTTTCTTGTTACTTTAGTATTTGTGTCCTGTTGAACACCAGATGTCTAAATTAATACTTTTTTATGTCTTTTAGGCAGCTCACAGAACAGGAGTGTGTTGGAGCAAAGGTGGTCATGTCACTAAAGCTGGTATCTGTAACTGTGGTAACTGCTGGAGTGTTACATTACTGGTTACAATGCATACTGGTGGCTGAAGCATTCATAGCCTTCAAACTGATTCACACATATTTGAACTGTTCCTACTCAGTAATTAAGTATTATTATTCTACATTACAATTGGGAAGTGAAGGCCAAGGGTCTCATTCAACAAGTTTTCACGCTCAACATCTCAGTGACTTACTTCAGCCTCCACACCAAAAAAAAAAAAAAAATCGGTGCAGGGCAGGAACTTAAGCTCCTATTTCTGGCAGGAGTCTAGCTCCTTCAAATCAACTGCTCAGGGCAGTGAGCAGCATGTTTATATTTAGTCCGCACTAATCTAAATTTACTTCACAGCCTCCTAATGCTCTGACCCTACATATAGTTTAAGGGCCTGTCACAGAGGTTATCTGAAACCTCATTCACTTTTTCATAGATAAAGTTCTCCTAGCAGATGCAGCTTTGACATAAAGCAGGCAAGAATTTCAGATATGCTTTCTCAAGTGTTAATAAAAGGGGCTTGAAACTTCACTGCCAGGAAGAAGGAAAGCTTGCAATTGCTTCAAAGCTGCAAATAAGGAGCAATCTTATTACCACTGGTGGCATTGGTCTCATTGGGATTGGTGGGGTTGCATCAGTAGAAAACCAGGGTGAGTCCAGACATAGACCCATCCCTTTCACCAGTAACACTCAGAAACGGATTGCAATGCAGTTGCAGCTTAGCTCTTTTATGATGCAGCACGTGTAAGAGTATAAAGCCAACAAGCTTTATAGGCAGGAAAAATTACAAGGTGGCTCAGGCTCTGTAGAGAACTTGGGAGTTTTAATGTTTTGTCCAGACCGAGATATCTCCAGAGGTCCAGAGCTCCAGAGAATGCTGAGCTCCTCTCTAATGAATAAAAACCTCTTTTTTGAAATTCACAGATGAAAGCTCCCAAAATCAAGGTTATTTTCAAATCTCTTGGTCAGAATATAACTTCTTTTTGCTGTGTTCTTTTCTTAAGCCTGACAACTATATATATGCTTGTGTGTGCACAGATTTGTGTTTGGAGGTAATATTGCAGGCTCTAGACAACACAAAGCAAACAATAATTACATTAAAACTGTTAGAACAACCTGTCCCTTCGTATTTTAGAAATTATTTTTCTCCTACATGTAGACAGATGGCCACTTTGCTTCAGATCATTGCTTGAGGATTTCTTTTGTAACATGAGACTGTCAGTCAATATGCAACAATGGTATTGGCCACCCTAAAGCACTTAGTGGGGGAGATCATGTAAAAGTTCCTTTCTTCCAACCTATCCCAACAGAAAACAAATTAAATATAAACTGAACTTTTTAAGGTTCCATTAATGGTATGCCTAAGTTTAAGGAGAAAATTCAGGTCAATTCACCTATCCCTCAAGCACTCCTTAGAGTTCTTTAAAAAAAAAAAAAGGGCAATGCACACTTCTATCAGATATAACCATCACTTATAAAAGAGTGTCCTTATCAACTAATAATCCTGTAAGATGTTGAATAGGGAAACACAGACCTTCTGCTTCTTAGTTTAGTTCCTAGAGAAGGCTAGCCATAGGAAATAAATGGAAAACTGGTATTAACCTGTTGTTACATTTTACTTACAAGCCTATTTACTTAATATTTTCTTACTGCAGGAGCTGTAAGATGAAGAAGTTTATAGCTTGTATGAAGCTCAATAAGGACGATGATTCACCTCTAGAACAAACGTTTGGACATAAAAAAAGGAAGATTCAAGAAATGACGTCTGCCCTAATACAGGTCCCTTTGTGGAGGGTACTGTCCCTACCTCCACCACTGGCTGACTCAGCTCACCTTTCCACTGGTGAGCAACCACCAGGCCACTTACTCCTTTTCTAGATTTTCCTGTCACATGTAACATATAGCACTACAAGTCTTCCTCACATTAGATAATTAAATTTGCCCTGGTCTGCACTCTGGCACTGAGACCTACAGGCACAGACTAGCCCTGTCCATGCTGTTAAACAATCCTAGCCTCCAAGAGAGGCTAAACTGCCCTTTGGGAACTGCTAGGTCCTGAGTCATATCCAGGAGCTGACTGTGAGCTGTTATTTTCCATGGGTCACAAGCATGCTGGTCATGGACCTTTGCAACAACACCAACAACAGTACAGACAATCAGGTACCTGTGCCCCAGGGCCTTCCCTGGCACCATTTAATTTCCTTGAATAAGTGTAGCCATATCCTCAGCCCAACTTTGCCCAAGTTCATCAACTTTTCTTTTTTGCACCTCACAGAAGCAGAGAAGGTTTCCAACAGTTTCCCAGCTCTGAGCACCTTCGTAATAGTAAGGCCCCATCTTTCCTACCTGCTAAAAAGGGGCATTATATACTGACATGAACAGCAAGATGACTGCTTTGCGATCTGAGATCACACTTATTTGATCTTTTAACAGCTGCAAGAGTTTTAAAGCAGGACACCATAAGGGACTGCCAAAAGAAACGGGGTCTGACATTTTTGAGTATAGTCCCAAGGTGTCTCCACCACTAGACGAGAACTAAACCCAGGAGAAGGCCCAGTGCTGCGCATGTGCTATGGCTGAGGCTATAGTGTATGCATGACTCCCAGAGGCCACTTTACCACCAGTTAAGGGTTATCCCTTCACAGAATCACAGAATCACAAGGTTGGAAAGGACCTTCAAGATCATCTAGTCCAACCGTCATCCTATCACCAATACTACCCACTAAACTACTAAACCATATCTTGTAGCACATTGTCCAGGTGCTTCTTAAAAACCACAAGGGTCGGTGACTCCACCACCTCCCTGGTCAGGCCGTTCCAGTGCTTGACCACTCTCTGAGAGAAAAAGTTTTTCCTAGTATCTAATCTAAATCTCCCCAGGCGCAACTTGCAGCCATTACCTCAAGTCCTATCATTAGTTACCTGAAAGAAAAGGCCGACCCCCTCCTCATCACAACCTCCCTTCAGGAGGTTGTAGAGTGCAATGAGGTCTCCCCTGAGCCTCCTCTTCTCCAGACTAAACAATCCCAGCTCCCTCAGCCGCTCCTCATAAGACTTGTGTTCCATACCCCAAGTCCCCTGTCACCCGACCTGCAAAAACTAGCTCTGGAATTCCCCCTCACCTGCATCAAGCATGAAATGAAACGCAACAGCGTTCAAACTCACTAATGGAGAGGACTAGATATATTCATGAGGAATGCAAATGCAACTCAGCTGACAAATGTTAACTTTAATCAACAATAAATCCATCTCTTTCTGTTTCTGCTGACATTACCTAAGATGAAAAGATATTTAGGATCTTTTGGATAAGAACAACAATGAGAGGAGAAAAAGAGACAACACAGCTCATGGAGCTAACACCATGCTTTGAATTCACATCTACAATCAAGCCAATTTACACAGCTTTCTGCCTATGAAGAAGGACCTAACAGTACTATACATATAATTTATTTCTCAGTTGCAATGATACAGCAGTGTCAAACAACCCCTCCGTAAATAAGTATCACACCCACAAAAAGCGTTAGCAACTGCCCATGAGAAATCTAGAGCAGTAAACATCAAAGTAAGGCACTTTAATTAAACCTCTAATATATCTGAAAGCCAGTTTTGTAAAGAAATGGCTGAATTACGAGAACACATTAGACAACTGAGGGAATAAATTCCAGTGGAAGTAAAGTCCTGTGCCCTTAATGGAAAATGAAAGCACTTAATTGGAAAATGGCAGTGGCACTTGTCATGCATAGAGTGTCTGGCTTGGCAAATAATTGGTTGAACTCAGCTGCATCATCAGATCGGTAAAGATTCAGAATAAGAATGTGCTTCAGAGTTTTCCAGGATCATGGCAAAACGTCCTAACCTGCTGAGAAATCTTGTAGCTCTTACTGCTAATTAGGTATATTTGCTGTATTTCAGATTGTATGTGTGTGTATATATATATATATATATCTCTGAGGTGCTATAAGTTTGTTCTTCATCTTCTACATGCAGCTACATGAATGAAAATGAGAGAAAATAAGAGCGAGGTATATTTCGGTGTTGACCATCATCATTATTCTGGCATGCAGAAGAATTCTTTTCAGAGTTTCCTTCAGTATGTATTTTCCTATTAATTCACAGTATCTATTGATCTAGGAAGTCCCTCAAGATTTCTTAGCCATTGATTAATGATTTAAGTTAATACATCATTTAGTAAGCTTAATATTTTTAAGTTTTAAGGAGCTTCTAGATATAAACAGGTATATCACAATTGCTGTGCTAAGGAGATAGCATTCTGGGGAAAACGTTAATGGGAGCCCACAGAAAAACACTTTAATGTATTATGTATGGGCAATTTGAATTCTGGAAACATAAAAAACTAATGAGTAACATTAAGCCTAACATTAACAAGTAAGCCATTGTGATTGAGCATTATAAAGGCAACGGCATTATCAGCAAAAGTATCAGAAGTTACAACTTTATTATGAAAAAATTCTATCCCAATTAAAAGAGTTACAAATTACAAGCATTTTCACTATTTCTAACAATTTTAGAATCCTGCCTCTCTCTTCCTCTCTTCCCAGCTTTCCTCACCCATTCTCTGTATCTTCAAGTACCATGTTGCTAGCACACCTAATTGTTTTTGCCATCAGCTTGGCTTTTTCATTTGACTTTCCTGGTCAAAGGCCTGATATGAAAGTTCCCTTCCCTGCCTTGACAAATGAGGATCAATCATCCGTCTCCTCAGTTTACCTTGTTCCCCAACCCAGATCACAAGTACATATAACCCTCCTTCTGCTCTTCAGTTTCTCCTGCTATGCCTTTTCTCTTTCTTCTGTTATAACACGCTCATGTTCTCCAGACCTTACCTCTCTCCACTTGCACTTCCTTTTTCCCTCCTTCCCATTGCAAGGTCTGTCTCCCAACCCACAGTGCATCCCTCCATTTCACCCTTTCCAACTTCTCTCACTGCACAGAATTTCACCAACTTCTTTGGAATAAAAATTACAATATTTTTTCAAAACTCCTTCCCTTCTCAGATTTCTCCTTCTGCAGGACATGCAGGACACATAATCTACAATACTCATTCTAGGCAGTCAGTCATCTCATCATTAGTTTCTTCCAAGCTTATCTTCTAATCAACCTAGCACTCTATCACTCCTTCCTTTATTCTTTCTAATTCTCACTTTCCTCAGTATTCTCCACCTCACCACATAAACAAGTCTTCTTAAAAATAAACTCTTTGACTCCACTCTCCCCTCTATCAGCCATCCCAAACACCTCTTGTGTCTGCAAATGTATTCTGGAGCTCTTCCAATTGAGATCATTCTGAAGCCTTCTTTTTTTTGCTTCTTTCCTTTGCCCCCTGGTGAAGAAACCACATTTTTGCCAAAGTTGCTCATGAATCATTCCCACCAAAAGCCAGAACTAACACCCTTTGTCACCCTCCCCAATCTGCCTGCAAGACTCCTCCTCTTGGAAAGCCGATCTCCATGGCCTTTGTTTGATTCGTCTGTCTTGATTCTCTTTTCTCTCTAACTGCGCTTTCAGCATATCTTTCAAAGGATTTTCCTCATTCTTCCCTCCAGTTTTCTACAGAAGCCTTCTACACCTGGGCTCTGTCTCTGTTTCTTTTCATGTTGTTTCCAGATAATTCATTTACAGATAATTATACAGATAATCAGATTCTAGATAATTTCATCTGCAAAATAAATAAATAAAGTACCTGTTCCATGTTTCAGCCATCTGCTTAAGAGTGGCATGGTCAGAGTAGGGCTCTTCATCTTTCCCTCTGGCATTTTTGCTTTTTCTCTGTCACTATGGAAATACCATTGTCCTGCCTCTTCTCCAGCTCCTCAGGCCCATAGCCTCAGTGCATTCTTTAGCTTAATCCCCAGTTGATTCTTATTGCCTCTTTTTGCATTACATTTATAAGTTAGAGGTTTTTATTCTCATTCATAACGTACAACACTCCTCCAGGCTCTCACCATCTCCCGTCTTGACTAACATCATCTTCTACAAATTTGTCATATATAACATTCCTACCTATTTCCATTCATAACATTACAGTGAAGAAAACTGTCCTAGCCTTTTCCTCTGAGCATGTGATTTCACTTTTCACAGCCTTCCCCCTCTTCATTCACACCAAACATCAGCTTCTTGTCTTCATTCTTCACAGCTTGCCTCCACAGTATTTATCATCTTTCATATACTATAAGTGACAGTAACATTTAACACCCGTTCCCACAGCATACTTGGCAGGAACAGACATTCAAGGCCAAAAACAGAAGAGAGGTGAATTAGCATCCCTTGCGAGATGCTGACAGGGTGTGCCTATGCACCAACAGAGGCACTTATCCTGTCTTTGCTGGTAAGGAAGGGAATTTACTCATCTGTAGCCTGGGGAGCAAACAAAAGCTTAATTCTTGCAAGATAAAGTAGGAAGAAGCATCACTTCTGGAGCAGCCCCAGAGCAGGTGGAAGCATATGGGGAAGATGGAGTCCAGGAGCCAGAAGCAAAGAACCATTGGGGTGATATCAGCTGCTTTGGTCTGTGCCAGTTATAAAATATTCCTCAGCCATCAGAAGTATCTCTAGAAAGGTAAAGATGGAAATGGCTGAAACTCAAAAATGTGTTGGTAGCCGAGAGGTCAGGTACAGGACTCTATGACAGAGTATTCCAAGCAATTTCTGAATACTCAAATGTACCAGCTCAGTACAGCCATCAGGCACATTTTTTCCAGGGTCAGAGCTGAGTCAATGTCTACAGCAGAAAGGGTCTTACAAAAACCGTTCTTCCAGGCAATTAGCATGTCTCCCTCCCAGTCTTTCTTTGGAGCTGTCCTCCTAAAACTGTTTACAAGAAGCTGCCACCAGGCATGGATGCATGACGGTGGGGCTCAGTTCATCCCACCCTGCAGAGCTGAACAGTGCCATGTATGCAGCCTGTCCACTCACTCCTCCCTCATTACCCACATCAGTGCTATTCACCTGCCTGGACTTCGGTCTCTACCGCACATCTAGGGAGATACTAGGGTCCAGTTTTGAGGGCGTCTTCCCATGATGCTCCAGGCTGAATATACATTTATGCTAGTAAGTGACAGCATTTGGGACTTCAACTACTTCATCTGTAGACACATGCAGGTACAAAATTATAAGAGCTAAATACTGCCATTTAACCTTGAAAATTTTCTAGCATGGAATCTGAATAGGTTTGCCATTGGCTGGCCCACTAATAAAAAATTGTCTGGCCATTTGGGTTAAAAATCATCATACACAGAAACAGGCATTTTGTCCAAATAAAGACTGAAAAAACCTCAAAGGTTTTCCCTCCTTCAGTCATGATGTTTGTTTTTTTTCATTAACTTTCTTTCTTTCCAGTATGTGTATTTTTAAGATAGAGCAGACAAAAACTAGGATTGTCTGTGTGGTATCTGAAGCGCCATGGTTTTCAAGCAGAGAAGTCCAACCCGTTTCAGTAAGTCCTATGTCCCATCAGAAAGTCAAAGGAAGTTGCCTATAAAGCCATACTTGTTAAAAGGAGAAGAAAATGAACAAATCTCCCTGAGTGTATCCTCACAGAAAGCTTGGGCCCCTCTCCAATTTCAAAAGGTGTCTTCAGGAGGCTCGTGCCAGGCAGAGATGGCTCCTGGAAACTCAGGTGCAGCGTGCAGCCCTGGCCAGCTGCAGCACCTCTGCCCGTGATCAAAGCCAGCCTTCAGGCACCTCGGCTTGCATTAGGTGGGTGTGAAAAGCCTCTGCCTTCCTGTTTCTCCTGGGTGATAAGTGAAACTGCTTGTCAAGAGCAGGACGTCATGCCAGCTGAATCCTCCTTTTGCAACAGTATTGCAGACATTCGTGCTTTCTGAAGTCCTGTTGAACTGAAACGCTATTTTTTTAGTCATATATCCTCTACTTTACGGGATGACCATTAGGATTTATCACCAATTTAGTGTGGAGGGAAAGGGGGCAGGGGCAGTGGACTGTCAGCGTTAGACCATTAGACAGGAGCATATTCCCCACAAGTGTAGTGCCTTCAGAGAAATGGAGGGCATCCCTGCAAAGATCCTTACAGCAATTGAGTCTGAAGAAATATTCCTCCCTCAGGACCCTTCTTACTGCTGCCAGAGCTACAAGGGCTACATGCTGCCACCTTATTCATAAGGTTTGTTTAATTAGTACATATATGTTGGGTTGCATTTGTTTTGAAATCATACAAAGTTGTGCAAATTCCCTGCATTAAACTGACAAAATAAATTATGCCTTCATTCAGGCAGCAAGTTGTGACGGCAACATCCTGCAGAAAAAAAAAAGGTTGAAAATGGGAGAGAGAAAAAAGAATAATAAATCGGAAACTAAAATAAAGAGGTATTCAAGGAAGGGAATAAGTTAATCAGCTTCCTCTTAGGGCAGTAAAAATTGGAGGAAGACTTCAAGGCATTAACAGAGCTAGCATTTCTGGAATGTAAAATAGCATTTGTACTTCACAGCTCAATACAATGCTAGGAATCGATATTCTCTGAAATGCAGGAGAATTTAAGAAGGTCGTTGTGTTGTGTAATCATGATTCTTTTGGCAGCGCCGCCCCATGGGACTCACAGGCTGATAGTTTCTTATGGAGGGCTGACATCTTTTCTTCTTAACAAATATGAAAGTTCTCTCAGGTCAATGACAGGATAATGGGGAAAGGAATATTTCCAGATCCCAGGTTCATTAAAGCCTGAAATCTGTACAGAAGAGCATGGCACAGCTCTCCACGTGAGAAGGTCATTGTCAGCTGGACCAGTGGAGATGTTCCCACTCCCCATCCGCCTGGTAAGTGTGGAGGTGCTGCGGCATGAGGTCCTTGGCCAGCCCTTCCTTCTCAGCTTGATAGAGCCTGAATTTATTTCCTTCAGGGCCATGGTTCAAGGTCTGTCTGCTGATAATGTCAGCATTTCTCCAAGGAGTTTCAGAGGACAGCCAAGTTATCGCTGGGGGTTTGCTTGTGGTTTTATTTATTTGTTTACATTGGAACTTGCTTTACACTTATTGTCTGCAGTTGCACACATGACCTCAGAGACCTTTTATAATTAAGAACACATTATTAATGCGAAGATGATCTCCTCATCTGTTCTTGTTTGTGCAGTTCCTAGCAGAGTGGGGGTTTCATCTGTGACTGAGCTGCTAGTTGCTATGGCAATACAAGCAATAAATAAATAGTAAAAATAATACATTGGAATAAAATATTGTGATTTTGTAAGCATGTTCTCTAGAATAGTAATAATGGCACTTCCTACAGTGTAGAACTTCTGAGCAACATTTCCGTACGGGGGTGCCCCAAAACACTTGTTAGCGATGTCATGCCTTATACACACTATAAAATGGTAATGTGGCTCTGCCACATACCACTGCAGATTTTTGGCAGCACTGATTGTGGCTTCGATTCTCTGCCATCAGAAGTGTGCCCAGGAGATGTGTGTCTGTCTGTCTGTGTCTGTCTGTGTGTGCATGCACATGCTGGAGCCAGGCATGTCCAAACTGGTGACTCTGCACTTACGAAGGGCAAGCAGAAACTTCGCGGGCTTCTCTTTCTCAACAATACTGTAGTGTATCCTCATTCAAATGAAAACCCTTTTACACTTCTCTGGATGTGCAAGAAGGCCACAAAAAAGCTCTAATTTGCATTTATAGTCACTTGAAATAATGTTTTTATTTACAATATAAAGAAGAATTAAGCTCATTGAGCCAAGATGGGATTTTGCAAAATAAAACTGTACATCAAGAGTCATATCTGAAAGTATTGCAGAATTAATACTTCCTGAACAATCTCAAAATTGGAAGATCTCTCTCTCTTTTTTTCTTTTTTTTTTTTTTTGAATGTGCACAAATATACTTTTCTATTGTAGACAGACATAAGGGTTCTAGAAACTGAAATCCTGCAGAAAAACAGCTGCTTTTCTTCTTGTTTTGCAGGAAAAATAACAAATACTGGTGAAATCCTACCTGTCTGAAGAGTTGTTTGTTTACTGAAACAAAATAGTATTTGCTCCTATAAGAATGTTACATAACCATATACATACATAAATAAATATGTGCACGTGCATGTGTATTTACTGTGCAGGAAATGCTGCTAGGTGTATTTATAAAATAAGGAATTTTAAACCTTCATTCTTGAACAGTGACAGATATACCTGATAATATCCAGCAACTATGCTGGTGATTGAAAAGCTTAAGTATATTTTTGCCTGTTGACACATTTCTAAAAGAGGAGAAAAAATAAATGTTAAAAATACAAAGTATAAACATTGCTGGCTTGCAAACAAAAAGGAAGGTTAAATCCACAGGGCTCAGAGATAGTACAAAGACCTGATGATACTGTGCAGAAATGAAAGAAGCTCATGATTCTAAAGACAAACCTTGAAAAATGAAGTTGATAACTCCACGCATCTTCACGGTAATATACTTAAATATGCAGGATTATGGACCAGCAGTAACTCAACAGCAGCATATGGGAATTGCAGTTGCTCATGACTGCAAGTTTTAAAATAAAGTGACTTCTTCTGGAATGCTTACTAGTTACAGAAAGAATTTCCAAATAATTAAAGTAAGACAGTAATATCATAATAAACAGCTTTTTTCAGCTTTCTCCCAACTTAATTTCTTTCCCACAGCAGGCATCATCTGAGAAAAATGGGAAATAAAAGAAAAATCTATACTTTTCCTACCATTTTCCAAATCCTCTGGTTACTGAAGACTCTACTCACGATTCAAACTTGATACTTCAGGAAAGTAGAATGAAATATGACTGTGCAACGTACTGTCCTGCGAAAGAAGACATGAAATGGGAGAAAGGTAGCTTGCAGTTCAATCACAGGCAAAGTGGGGTTCTGCGTCTTCAGGTCCAGCAGGTTATTAAACATCACTCTGACTTTCTCACACGAAAGCATCCTGCCAAATGTGCAAACAGGAGGAGCCAGTAGGATTTGACCCACATCTCCACAACTCACAGCTTAATCCCTGGCTTCTGCTTGACGCTGTGTCCTGCAAGGGCGAGACCTTTCCTAAGCAGGTCTACCAAATGACATCCTGCACAGAAAGTAGGTAAGGTAATATCTGTTTTGGGGATCCTGTCAAACAGCCAGGTGTTCGGTTATGTCAGGGCTTTAAATAATCAGGTGGATGCCTGCCCACAGAAAATCGGTGTATGTTACCAGGACGAAGAGAGGCACCAGGGAACTTCAAACATCTACGCTGCTGGGCGGGAGGTGTAGGAACACAATGCTATCTCAGGCACCAGGCCATCTCTTTCTTCTGGTGGCTCCAGCCCTCAACATCAAACCCTAGGATATACCAACCACCAACATACAAAGCAAAATTATCATGACAAACACCAAGGTCCAGGAGCAACAGCTGTCCAGCAAATTGTCTGTGCTTTCACTCAGATCAAATAGACAAGTTGCTTGTTAACAGCACACTTTCAATGCCAACTTTTATCTAAAATAGAGTCTTTTGATATATTTCCAATCCAAAATCCAGTGGGAGAAGTGAGGGGACAAGGTCTGGTAAAACACAAGCCTAATGCTTCTTCTCCACATCTTCATCCTCCTAAGGTGGAAAGACATTCAGTGCTGTTGGTTAGGGAGCCAAATTTTGAAACGGGAAGTACTGGCAAGCTTATTGTACAATAGCAAACCTGTGTCATTTATACTTATTAAGTATAAAAAAAGATCTAAAAGAGGACGTGCACAATCTGTACAGAATTGAAACTATCCATATGAGTGGCTTCTGCATTTAGCTTTATTTAAACTATAACCTGAACTGTAAGACTAAGTTTGGTTAGTCTTTGCCTTTCATGCTGAGCAGATCATAGCTTACCAAAGGGCCACTCGCCCTTCCTCTGTACCAAGGCACTGAGCCATCCCTGCTGCATTGTTCCACCAATAACATTCCTAAGTTTCCCTGTCGAGACTTCATTAAGCAGAATAGCACTCATATTCAATATCACTATGCATCAATGTCCACATTACAGTACTGCCTGCAAGTGCTTATCTGCTGCATATGCATGTGGCTTCCCACCCCACAGCACAACAGCATGACGAGGAAGCCGCAGCAAACTTTCTCCTCTCTTCCACTGACTGAACTATGAAGACTAAGCTGTGTAAAACCTAGGATTTGCCAAAAGATTTGTTGAAAAGCTTTAATACAGCTGGAAGGAGAGGTTTCTTTCACAAACTGTTCCACATGAAGATTGAGGAGAGCGGAGGGCCTGGTTGCTGCAAGGTGGTGCCAGGGCGCAAGCAACCATCTGGGTGTGGGGAAGGGTGGTTGGTTTGGAGCTCATGATCATTTCTACAAATACTCCCAGCAGAACTGGAACTCATATTTCCCTCCTTTCTCCACCAAAACTCTTAAGTAAATGCTGCTTAAGTAAAATCTGTTGACTTTTTGCTGACTTGAAAATATAACAAAACCCCAGAACCCAATCTAACCTATATGCATATGTCACTTTTAATTCATGAATTCAGCCTCCTTCCACACCCATGATTATACATTCTTTACAGAAGGAAGTCCACTGTGTGGCCAGCTTGGGTTTTCCCAAAATGATGTTGGTATAAGGTACTCAACAAAGTGGTGGGTCTGTCAACACAAGACAACTTGGTTTGTGTGCTTCACTGCCAGAAAGGTCCTCAGTGCTGAAGCACAGCTCCTTGCCAGTCCCAAACATTATCTCAAGTTTTCCCTGGCCGCGCTTCCTGTGTACTGGCATGGATGGACTTTGCTGGTTGGGTCGAGACCTCTTTCCTGGAGAAGCCTCTTATTCTGCAGCACTACTTCCCTCTTTGGCCCCCAGCACAGAGCTCCTGCTGAATGCACAGAGTCCCACTTGCCTTCACTCGTGATCCTTAGGGACTCTTTGCTGTGTACATACCCCAGTGGCAGAACAGGGGGTATGTTTTGAAAGCATCACCGACATAGAATTATTTCTCATCATAGGGAAGGACACAGCCTGTTATTTTTATCTTTTTAAACCCATCTGGACATCTTCGGCTCACCAGATTTTTTTCTGATTAAGGCAGCCAGACTCTAACAAACTCCTGCTGGCTTATGTCTTTCTCTGCGAAGCAAAGCATCTCAATTGCAAGTGGTCAGGGAAAGGTAGCAGCATTTCCCTGCCCCTCTCACATTCTTACAGCAATGAGCCTGGGCTGATTGCTCCACATGCAGAAAGCCATCGAAAGCCAGAGGGAATTTTGTACTTGAAAGGGCTTCAGTCATGAAATGCAGCAAGCACCAGCAGCTCTCAGTGAGTTTCAAAGAAATAATGGGTGCATATCATATCAGATAAACAAATGATATAGTATATATGAAATTCCTAGGGTATTCTGGGTCTCAGCAGGTATTTTAATAGTATCTGCTTTTGCCCAGGTGGTTATGCTACTGTTTCCATACAACTTGGTGTGTATACATATGAAAAGAGAACTGTTCAAGATAAAAACAATCAAAGATTTTGACCAAGCTGGTGAAAGTCTTAGACTGGGTGAAAAATTATGTGATTTTTTTGATGTTTCAGGGTAATTGCTGGAAGTTCTTAGGCTTGTGGCTGAAACAGCTGAAGCAGGGATTCAAACATGTGGCTTTGTACTACAAAAGTATCCTATAACATTGTTTGATTTAGTTATGGTTTAGTTGCAAAAATTCACTCCCAAACTTCAAACTCAGGTATTGGAGCAGTATGGAAAGCAAAACCAAATTAGCATACAATGCTTTATAACATTGCTTGTTCCAGAGGATTTGTTATAGAAACAGAAGACAAAAAGCACCTGATACATAAAAAGTAACTGTACTGGGTATAAACACAAAGTGAAATGTTTTGTAAGTCATAACAAGAAATTTTTAAAAACTCTAAAATGTAAACAAGACCGGACAGAATGGACAGGAAAGAATAGCTTAGATACGATCTGAGGTTTTTAATGAGAAAAAATTGATCTGCAAGAATTTTCCTGTTCTCCATTGGTTTTTAATGTATGGTAATAAAAAACAAGCTGTGACTTTTCCGTACCCTCCAACAACAGCTAGCATGCATCTTGTCTGGCAATATACACGAACTGAGACTGTGGCTATAGATGCTCACAGTCTTCAGGGGAAGTTATGCATATAATGATGTAACTTATCAAATAGCAAGATCATACAGTGCAAAAATAAAATGAAACATTTATTGCCAAAACAAAGTCAAAAATAAAAGTGACCAAAAAATCAAAAATACAAGAAACACCAAATCTGTGGTGGTCCATATGGGTCTGTTAAACAGTCATTTAAAGGCAGGTTACAGCATAGCAAGTCCTCAATTTACTGAAGGCCAGATGCTCATTTCAGTAAAGACAGTCCTTCCACATGCCCTAATTCGTAGACTTTTCACTTACTGTTGGCCACCATCAGAAACAGTCTGCTGGGCGAGCCGTTTGGCTGGGTCCATATGCACGCTCTTAAGCTCTTGCCATTAGAGCTGAGCAGAAAACTTGTCAGTCCCTATTTCTCACAACTCAGATGCGGAGGAACCAAGTTCTTCCTCTGGCGCCTTCTCGAGGTCTCTGCTTGGTGGATGCCCTGCCAGATGGGTACAGCATAGCCTTCAGATACCCTCTGCTCCTGCCTTGCCCTCCCAGGCTGTGCCTGACTGCTTCCCATACAAGATATTTATTGTTATTTAAAGTCTATTTTTCCACCCAGCATCTACCTATAGCAGGGGAATCTAGCAAAATCCTGCTGGTTTGTGTCTTCACTGTGGTACCAAGTATCCTAATTCCAGGCAGAAGCACTTCACTGTGGAGTCAGGGGACACATTATATACCTCCTATCAGTACACAACCCCAGTCATATGTATGCCCACAGGAAGAAACGTTTCCCATGCAGAGAATGACTCAGACTAGGTCAAAGCAGAAACAGAAGGAGAGTGGAGAAAAGTGAATAGCAACTGCAGTTTATAAAAGGTGGCATTTATTTTACCAGAGTGACAGCTGCTCACTGTGAAGTTACCAGGATGTGTTGTGATTTTCTGGCTCTGAAGCCCACCTTTCAGGAACCACTGATCTAGAATATGAAAAGACTGCACATGCTGAAAAAGTCATCTTTAACAAGACGGGGTCAGATTCTGATGAAGCACACTCATGTTGAGTGGCATTTTACTTCTGCTTGTGGTTCAGTAAAATAAAGCTGAGTAAAGTGACTGCAGTTGCACTCCTGTTGAATGCTGACTATTGATAATTAATAGTTACTCATGTTATTCATCTCAAGGCAAATTCCAACGTTTTATTTTGTCCAAGTGCCCAACTCTAGTGGATAGTAATGATAGTATGAGGTTCCCCTGGTGGGACTCTTATAATGACCGAGTTATTTAATTGATTTTTACCTCACCATCTCATGGTACCTCCTGCTGCGGTAGGGCTCAGGAGCGAGAGCTGCAACAACTATCAGGCATGAAGCTGACTCTCTGTTTATAAGATTAAACAATGACTAAGCTTAGCAAAAAGCATAAACAGTGTGGTAATAATCCTGTCATTGCAGTATAACTAGAATAAAATGAAACTGTTATAAAACATAACTGCATTTTATTATATAGCAAAGTCAAATGTAATCAGAAAACAGCTTCTTTTCAGTATAAATGTTCCACCTGTCTGCATACAGTCTGCTACACAAAGTCCCTGGTTTAATCACCTGTTAGCTGTGTCATGACTCTTTTCTGATGCAAAACACAGCAATGCACTCAGTCAACTAGGGAAACCAGAAGTCATTAAACAAGAATGGTCTTAAAGAATCTGGGCCAGTCTTTTTCAGTTTTTATGCATTTATTGTCCCAGGGGGAAAAAAAAAAAAGGAGAAAAAAAAAAAAGATAAAATCCACAGAAGCTGTACAAAAGCAGATTAACCATTTGATTTGTATCAGAAATGGGTTGTGCCTTGTAATATCCATCCATTGGACTGTGCTGGGGAGAGGCTGCGAGAACCAGGAGGAACACACGAGGCTCCAGCCCAGGCTGTGCAAGAGGAGCACCCTGGCTCTGGCGCAGAGGAGATGGGCTTTTGACCCGCTTATGCAGCAAGAGTGCTGGTCTTCCCTTGTTCTGGCTTGGAGGCAGCTCGTGGAGGAGGAACGAGATGGATTTCACAGGGGTGGTGTTGCCACATAACCTGCATGATTCCCTTCATCTGACAGGAAAGCTACTTACCCACAGAAGGTCTTGGGAGAGCTGAAGAGAATGACAATGTATAGTTTTATAGTGGGCAGATAGCAACAGAGGTTGGGCTGGGTGGGCTGGGGTGGTCTCGCTCAGCTTCCCTTGGTTTGTTTCCTTGTGATGGGGAAAGCCTCTTTGCTCAGGTGTCGCTTGAACTGATCTCACCTGTTTCATTTATGCTTTTTAATCTTAGCTCTCCAAAAACAGAGCTATCACAAGGTAATACCTGCAAGGTCATCAGGTAACCTGATTTAGAAAACTGAGATTTACTGTACAAGACCAGATAACCAAGGATACATCAAAATGTCAAGTCAGAGAAGAAAAGAAAGTGTGAAGAAAGTTTTTGTTTTGGTTTGGTTTTTGAAGCACAGAGAATGTTTGAGAAAAGCAGAGATGTAAAGGGAAAAACTTGGAGCCCGAAGATCCAAACTTCCCCTTGATTCTAAACTTAGCTCAGCCGCTGGCCCACCGTGCAGATGACTCACTGCACTTCCTTGAACTTAAATCATTTCTCATACAAAACTTGTTAAAGAAAGACGTCAGTGTAAATTAGATGTTGTATCTAAGTTTAGCTATGGCCAATACATAAATATCGTAACTTTAATGTGTTCCTATCATTTTTGTCTCATTTAGAAATGTGTTTATATACATACACATATGCTTGTGTATACATAGCAAGGGAGAGAAAGATTTCTGTGCACTATTTTTATGATTTAATTTACATATATTGTTATTTTGCTGGTGACATAACAGCTCACAACTGATTAGGAGTTTAACCATTTTCAGAGCAGCCTAATTCCCACACCACCCAAGCACTCTTCATCCTCTCAAACTGTCAGTGAAGTTTCAATCCTATCCAGCCGGTGGGAGCTGAGGGAGTACACATTCGGCACATAACATACATGATGGCTGATTTTTTGTGACACTGATCTTCACTCCTGAGAGAAAGGCAGTCATTTATTCGTAACTCCACAACTCAAAAGTAACCATTCTTCTCACCATGAAGATAAATGTCAAAACAGAGATCAGCCATAGGCTGAGTCTGATCTAATCTGTGCAAAATGAATACAAATTTAGATCTGTTGTCAAATCTTGAATGGTAAACCCTTTAGCCTGGGCAACTGTTTTCTCAGTCTGCCCCCTCCACCTGTAAATATGTATGCCACGCTGGATATACACTGTCAGAGGAGCATATTAACCCTACAAAAATGGGCAGGATACGAGTCTGACCAACCTTCCCAATATGAACAAAGAATCAGAGGACAAAGCCTCTGATGAAATAAATGTGTAGCTGAGAGGAGAAAATACAGAATTTTTGTTAAAATGTCTCTACCCTTCAAGGCCAAATGAAATCAGTGGGCACTGCACTCCCAAGTGGTTGATCCAGCAAATGAGAAAAACAGACTCCAACCTGGATGTCTGTTTCAAGGGATCTGTTGAAGATGGCAACTGAAACTCCCTGTCTTGTAGAACTGTTCCCTCTCCTTTCTCCACTTCACATTTCCACACTGAGGATGTCATCAGGTCTTTGTTCATGCTAGATCCTGTCCCATCCAATTATACCTATGCAGCTCCTCATATCCTGCTATTAACTTGCTGGACAACACCACAGAGGAACCAGAAGTGACTGCCCTTCTTCTGTCCAACTTGTCTAATTCATAATGCCATAAATATCCATGAGGTTCTCTTTGAAGCAAAAGAGCTGATACTCATCTCAGAGCCTCAGGAGAAAGAGGTCTGCTTTCTGTGATCCACATAAAGGAATTATGCTGTTTCAGAGATCAATGCAACTATCTATCTTGGACTCTTTTATCATTACTGAAGTTGTAAAACAAACACTTGTATAAATGGCAAACATAGGATGCTTGTTTCCACTGCTTGTAAACTGGCATATTTCTGGTTCTTAAATAACTTTGTTCAAAAATAAATCCCTTTTTTAGGAATGGAAAAATCTTTTCAACAGCCAGTTAACTATTTATTGCAAAAGATGTTTACTGCAAAAGGTTTTACACTTATTCTGCCTTAGCAGTTCAACCACTTTACCTCTAATGCCTCCTGTCCCTCACATCTTCTCTAGGCATTCCAGGTAAATAACTGACCCACACTCAGTTATGGCAAAAAGCACTTGCAGGTGTCCCACACAGGTTTAGAGTAATGGACCTTGGCTGTGCCAGGATGAGACTGCCTCTAGGAGCCCAAGCACAGAAGAAGGAGATTCGGCCAGCAGCCTGCCATGAGTCACTGTGTGATTTGCTCTGTCCCAGGATTTGTGCTCTGGCTGGACCAAATCCTTCTCTGACATGATTACACAGACCTGCACTGGTGCTGGATCTGGCCTGTGTATCACAGTACAGAAATGGCATTGCTGGAATAGGTCTGCACTTTCTGAAGGTGACAGGAATGGATATGACAACAGAGATGACAAAACACGGTGGTTGTGCAGGAAGAAATGGGTGTCTCCCAGAGCGAGCTAGGGCCAGGGCCTCTGGGTATGTGAAGTAATCATCCAGAAAAGAAGCTAGATGTGGGAAAGGATTTTGATCTCCCAGCATGACAAAATGGCCAAGAGAGCAAACGTGATGCTTGCTAGCAACCAGCAACACCTGGGTAAGAAGAGGAAAAGTTACTGCTTTTGCCACATCCTCGAGATGGTCATTGCTGGATACTGCAACCATTTCTAGTCCCAACACTTCAGTAAGGAGGTTAACAAATGCAAAAGGCTCACAAGCGATGCCATCTGTGGAAAACTTCCCTCACGGTGAGCACTTAAAGTTCAACCTTTCTGTCTTAAAGGTAGAGCACAGAGGAGAGTAAATCTCTGCCTGAGACTACCTACATGGAGAGGAAAATCTCCAAGCATTAGAGATTCTTCAGCAGGCTGCAAATATCCTGGACTTAAAAATGAGACAAACCGAAACAGGGCACAGAGTGCTAAACTGCACCATTTGGAACAACTTATCCAGCAAATATGCCATTCCTGCAAGTCTTGTAATCAATACTGCTGTCATAGAGAATAGCTCACTCAGAAATTAAATGCTAAATGAAGGACTCCATGAAATCCTATGCCCTGTATTATCTAAGATAGAGTAGATGATTATAAGTGTCCCCTCGGGTCTTAAAAATCTATGAGTGTCGTTAAAAGGATATGCACTTTGAGAGACTAAGCATGAAAGCCTTAAAATTTTCAGGGACGTGCTTTCCTTGCAGGTTTTGCCTGAAGAAAGACTAAATGATTTAGCCTAGAACTGGAAATTAAGTTGCAAAAGTATCAATAGTAAGCCCCCAGAAGATCAAACTTCCTGCTGATTTTCTATTTTCCTTAACTCTAGGTGAAAGCATATACTGCCAATAGATGAACTTCAGTTTCTGAAGAAGGCTGAAAAAGTCTCAACAGGCACGTGGAGAGGAGGTCAGCACCTCCATAAGCACATCTTGCGAAAGGCAGACGTTGGTCACATCCAGATTTACACCAAGACTCTACAGAAATTTGTTCTTTGAGCCTCGTCTGGCTTTGATGTCCTGTGTGGCAATGTGACAGATGCATTGCACCGTGTTTCTGAAGGCCAGGATCCGGATTGCGTGTTCAGCCTCTTCTACTAACTGGAGTTTGTCGCTTTGAATGTCGGGAGGGTTTTACAATGTAGGGCTCCAAAATCATGTGTTGTCTAGTCATTCTTGTCTCCTCAGCTGGCTTTTTCTCCGTTACTGGAGCTAGCCATATAGCAGCACACAAAACGCCAGGCATTCCCACAAAACTCATGCTATGTGACTCAGTATTGCACAGTACTTTTCAAATGTATCTCTCCTTGTAGCAGCTCAAATCACCAAGAACAGAGCTGAACTTCTTTCTGAAATCATATTTGATTCAGTAAAGAGGTATTTCAGTATCTTCAGTCCAGGAACATCTCTGCCATTTACAGCAGAACTTCTCTCTTCTGTACACCTTCAACAAGTGTCAGGATTTGAAGAAGACCTTATTGTTCCAGGTGGACCAATCTCAAGTTTCGCCCTCAAACTACTAATACGAAGAAAGTCTTCAGTTTGGATCTCTTAAGCACATTTTCATTTTAGATAGGCAGGAAAGGTAATGTGATTATATGTATGAGCACTGCATAGTTACTGAAACCTAGCAGCACTTTGTCACTGTACGCTGCCTATAGGAAGCAGTGACTTGATTTTCTTACACTATCAGTTTGAGAAATCATTGTCTTCTCCCCCTCCCCCCGATAAGCACTTCTTTGCATTCTTCTGTGAGCCAATCTGCACTTAATCAGAACTGTTAGCTGGCTTTGCACTAATTCTGCACGCATACCACTGATACCACCAATTTTCTGAGTTGTCTCAGTGTTTTCCAGTTAGTCAGGAAAATGCTGTTGTTGAAACTAGCCTATAAGGTGAACACATGGCGGAGAGGATATGACCAGTCTATTTTAAATCCTGGGCTTACAGTTTTTTAAAAATAATTTGCTAGGAAATTGTCATTTAATTCCTGTGCTTTAGTTTTTAATTGTATGAGCTTAGAAGGAAATAGAGTTTAGTTTAAACTAAATTGCTGTTACTTTCCAACGTACTTGAATATAGTCCCTGAGCTACAATAAAAATAATACACATAAGCAGCTATTGATAAAAGAAATTGAAGATTAAAGGTCGGATATCCTGTCCTCCGCTTTGTGCCGACAAACCACCCTGCCTGTGCTTTTTGGTTGCAGCCACCTATTACCTTTTAAAACCTAAGTAACTCTGGTTGTGGTGCAGAATCGTTTTTTAGGACAGCCCGGCACAACTGGAATCCAAAGAAAGACTACCACCGCCCGAGCCGGGAGATGCTAGGAGGCACGTTAGCACACACACAGTGTTCATTAAAAGCGGATTAGGTGGAGGTCTCCTCAAACAGACCAATGCTGCTGAAAAAGAATGGCTTCTGAGCACAGGAATTGATCAAGAAATGGACGATGGGCACTGACTGGTGTGTGCATATTTTGGAAAGCTGGGTTTTAGGTGGTGTATGTGGAGCACACACTTTATTTCAGCAGCTCTTCTTAATTTACTCGAACAGGAGAATAGCCATCAGTAAAAATGTTAGAGGTTATTTCACGACAAAATATGGAGACTTAGTAAAAAGGTATGCCGGGCATGAAAAGTTAGAAGAATGCTGCTTAAAAATGAATTAATTATTTTTTTTTTTAATGAAATGCAGCTTTCACTGTTAGCTTCTAGGTTTCTCTCCCCCAAACATTAGACGAAATTGCATTGTTTACAAAAATTTATTAATACAAACTTTACACACTTTATATAACAGTTATCAAAGTCCTAGTTATAGATATCATGTGTGTAATAATACTTTGTTTAAGTTCTTTTTATATTCATTTGCACACAAAATAAGTTCTCCAAGACTAACATCTACCTAAACTACCACTGTATCTCAGATCTGTTCAAGTTTTGGTAAGGCTGTTGGCGTTTCTAAAAAGTACACAGAGGATAACCTAGGTGATCACTTCATAATGCTTGCAACTAGCCACTGAACTCGAACTGATAAGGTCATAAATAAAACGTCAAGAGAGCCCTATGTCATTATACCACAGCCGACACAAACACAGCAAACTCTGCCCATGGCCAAAGAACAGAAAGAAGTACGACTAAAACGCAAGCCGATGTGTTGCAGCATCGTAGGGCCACTAGATAGCCATCCGTGAACTCGTGGCGATTTACAAGGTGAAGAGAAGGCACGAAAGCTGCAAACTGCGCCCCGCGTCCCTCGGACCCAGGAGCCCGCGCCGGGGGGCGGGAGGGGACGGGNNNTTTTTTTTTTTTTTTTTTGAGGAGAAGGAGGGGGGGTTGCCTTCGACGTCTTGAATTCGGGGCTCGGGTTTGTGCCTTTGGAAAGACTCCTCTAAGGTTTGTGGGGTGAGCCGGAAGGAAGCGATACCTACGTGTCCTCCTCCGCCACCTGCCCGGGAGCAGGGAGGGGGCGAGCCCCCGGCCGGGATCGCCGCTGCTTACCGTCCCCGGGTGGAAGGTAAGATAGGAGTCCGTACATAGAGAGATGAGGTGAAAATGGTTTATCTCGTTAGAAACCGGACCACAGGTGAACACTACACATTCTTTTATGACAAAAGTTTGTTTTATGAAATAAATTTTACTAAGCAATAAGCCAGAATGTAGAAAAATACATTTTACCTCCAAACTCAATAAACAAGGAACAAAAACTTTAGTAGTAGTGCATAATTCTTTAGTGGTAGCTACAACAGGGGTTCCTAAACTTTTACAATAAGAGCTTGCATAAAACAGAACAAAGGAGTGAGAGAGCGTTCACAATCTTTTTTTTTTTTTTTTTTTTTTTTCCCAGAAGAACATAACCCAAAAAGGTGACTCGGGTGGGTTAAACAGTGCTCGGAAAAGTGCGAAGAGAGGATGAGAGGCGGGAGGGTCTACAAGAAAAAACAGTCAAAGAAAAGAGCAACTCCGACCGAAAAATGCAAAGGCGAGAACCCTGCTCATTACACACGATGAGAAGCATGGACAGCACTGGAGAGTAACACACTGTACTTTGCATCCAGGTCCAGTACCGAGCTGCCCGGGGCAGTTGGGTAGCGGATCGGAGGTGGGATCGCCTCGTCTGCCCTCGGCCCTGCGGCTCCGGCACCGGGGGCCGCCCCCGCTCACTTCCCCGCTCTTCCCAAACGGGTCCTGTCTCCGCTTTCGCTTTGTTCTGCAACTCTGCCCAGCCAGCCACGAGAGCGGTGCACGGGGCTGAGCACTCACTATCCTCGCTGCTGGCTCGGGATCGGGGGGTTGGGGTTTTTAGGTTTTCGGTTTTGATTTTCGGTTTTGGTTTTGGTTTGGTTTTCAACTATTCTCCCTCCAATAGGCAACAGAGATGCAAAATTTGGATCGAGCTGTTGTTTTCACGTGAGAATTATCCTCTAAGCTCATTGTTTGAGGAGACACTAATACAGATACAACTGGAATCAAAGAAAGCAGGAAAAAAATCGAAATCTAGAGCAAAGGGGATGCTGCCCCTTCAGAGAGCTAGTGGCAAAGGAGCCTGCCTTGAGACTCACCGGGGGAAGAATCTGCTTCAGCAATTCTCCCAAATCATTTTCCTCATAATCCCCTGGGAGCAGGGCATCCTTCTCTATGTACAGTAGCAAATGGTGAAAATTAATGTCTTCGACCCTGTCGCGGATAAAAATACTATCCTTTTAATTTCCGTTACAAAAATAGGAGTAATATTCAAAACAATGATTGTCTTTTTTTCTATTTATTTTATATAAAAACATAAACAGCTCAGGCGAATTCTTGTCCTTGTGCAGGCTTTATATGAAGAATTGTTCTTTAGTATTCGTAGTACTA